>CAWUFW010010748.1:0-360000 GCA_963921515.1 Calotriton arnoldi | reverse complement strand
TAATAATAATAATAATATAATAATAATAAATATATATATATATATAATATATATCGCTCTCTCTCTCTCTCTCCACTCTCTCTCTACTCTCTCTCTCTCTCCTCTCTCTCCACTGTCTCTCTCTCTCCACTGTCTCTCTCTCTCCACTGTCTCTCTCTCTCCACTGTCTCTCTCTCCACTGTCTCTCTCCACTCTCTCTCTCTCTCCGCTCTCTCTCTCTCCGCTCTCTCTCTATGCTCTCTCTCTACGCTCTCTCTCTACGCTCTCACTCTCTCTCCACTCTCTCTCTCCACTGTCTCTCTCTCTCCACTGTCTCTCTCTACGCTCTCTCTCTCTCTACTCTCTCTCTCTCTCTCTCCACTCTCTCCACTGTCTCTCTCTCCACTGTCTCTCTCTCTCCACTCTCTCTCTCTCTCTATGCTCTCTCTCTCTCCGCTCTCTCTCTACGCTCTCTCTCTCTCCACTCTCTCTCTCTCTCTCTCTCTCCGCTCTCTCTATACGCTCTCTCTCTCCACTCTCTCTCTCTCTCCGCTCTCTCTCTACGCTCTCTCTCTCTCCGCTCTCTCTCTACGCTCTCTCTCTCTCCACTCTCTCTCTCTCTCCGCTCTCTCTCTACGCTCTCTCTCTCTCCACTCTCTCTCTCCGCTCTCTCTCTCCGCTCTCTCTCTCTACGCTCTCTCTCTCTCCACTCTCTCTCTCTCTACGCTCTCTCTCTACGCTCTCTCTCTCTCCACTCTCTCTCTACGCTGGATACCTGGACTGCACACCTTGATTATATGTTTTTCGTCTTAATATACAACAACAACAAAACAATGAGTTGTTAGCAAACCTGGAGAAACTTCGTTATTCCCCACAAAAATAGATTGGGTTGGCAGGCACCCTTCTCACCTGCTCCTGTCCACTCTTACCTCTTTGCTGCTGGCCTGCACCACCCCTGCCCAGAGCAGCAGCAGGAGGACGGTCCTTTGGCGGGACATCTCTGACAGGCAGGGAGGGTCCGGCCCTGCAGTAGGCAAAGGATGAATGCACAGCCTGCATGTCCCAGTGTCCCCAGGACCCTGAGATTCACAATGCTCTCTCTGGGGGCCCCCACCTCCATCCTTTTTCCGGGCCTGGCGCGCTCTGACTGAAGAGAAACAATGTAACTTGTTACTTTGTTTCTCTTCAGTCCTGGGTCAGCAGCGCGAGGAGCTCAGAGCAGGCTGCAGCTGCTGCTTTAGAGCAAGAGACAAACAGCTCTCTACCGATGAGCTGAGGGGGCCCCCTTCATGTACTGAAGACTGGGGGCACCCCCGCACCGCGGGGGCTGCAGGGGTGTTTGTTACGCCCCTGTATCAGGAACGGAGCCCGATGCTGGCCAACTGCCTGGGGATGCCGCAGCGGCTTTGATAATGGTGGTCGGCCCGTATGCAGGCAGAGGCCTATCTACCGGCCCCACGGCCTTGCTCAGGGGTGGCCGGTCTGCAGGGTGGAGTGCTTGTCACGTTTTCTTCTGCACTTCCCCGGCCGGCGCCTCCACATGCAAGGTGCTCGGTGCTGCAGCAGTTTCCTAACGCTGCAGGCGATTCACCACGCATAGGGGCTGCATTCACCACTCATGGGGGCTGCAGGTACAGGTGCAAGGGTGTTTATGTGGGGCACTGTTCACTTATCAGAACTTCTGCCCACCGGTTTCTCTTTTCAGCAGGCTGGTGCCGTCCAGGCATCTCATGTCTCGACAGCGCACTGCGGTCTCTCACCTCAGCTTCCCCTCCTGTTGAGACGGATGGCGCCCTGCTCAGGCAGAGTATAGTTGCCTTGTTGTAGGCTTCTCAGCACCACTCAGTCTTCCTTTACTGGCAAACAGTAGCCGCAGTGCAGTAGGTGCGCTTCGCTCCTTGCGGTCCAAGCCGGCAGCGTGGAAAACACATCAAGATCGGTGCCGCACCAATGCCCTTCCCCTCTTTCACAGCACTCACTTGCTGTCGCGCTGGCAGCAGGTGGGAAGGTTCCTCATGCTCCAGCTACTCCCTCCACTCACTACGAACAGAATGGTAGCTACCAGCAAGAACGCAGGTTCAGACCCGCTTGTCGCCAAATGTTGTCTCGTGGGCCCTAGGCCCACATAATCAATGAATGAAGACACAGACACGATGTAGGTGGCTACTGGAACTGGCCTCGAGCACGTGCACTCGGGCTCTTTTATTGGCAGGGTCACCTGACCGGTGATGCCTGTGTTGGATGGGTGTGGGGTGGGTGTATGAGCCAGCCCTAGCGGAAGTGGCTGGCAAAACACTAGACTGTGTCCGGACCAGCAGGACACAATACCGGGTCCCTTTGGACTCTTATTGCGTCATTTGCTTTTTGTACCTCGTTTTATTGCTCCCAGCCTCATTTACCAGAATTGCTACTGTGAGGGGACTGCAGATGATGTAACCGAAACAGTGCAGCCTGCACAGTCCGCAGCGTCAAGAAACCCAAACAGTTACGAGCGCGAGGGGCAGAAAGCACGTGACCAGGGCCGGTCCTAAGATATGTTGGGCCCCGGGCAGAATAGGAACATGTGAGGCCCCTAAGCAGAGACAACGCGGGATCGGATCGGGCCGGCTAAGGAAAGTTATTTGTTTTTTTTATAATTAAAATTAAACCAACCCCCCCCCCGTGACCCCCACCCCACCACCCGAGAGTCATGCCAGCCGCGAGTGGGTTTTGTCAATGGTTGTTAGCTGTTTAAGCTAAATGAGTAACAACAATAAATGATTTTACTTTCACCTTGTTTTGACCAATAAGTAGCCCCTTCACACACATTTGCATAGAATCACAACTAGAATGCAGGACCATTGCTCTTTGTGCTCTGCAGAGAGGCCATATTTTGAATGATCATGTAATCTGAACACCTTTTTGACCCACAGACAGGCACAGTGTGAAAGTTGTACTGCCTGCATCCTCAACTCCAAGGTGCTCAACTGTAGCCTGTTGTAAACACCTGGAGGCGACTCAGTACAAAGGGTGCATCATCCAAGAGTAATATGCTGTGAAATGAAATACAGAAACACACATGCTGGAAATAGCTAGCACACTTGGGGAATGCAAGATTAAGTAAAGCATGTGAAATATAAACAGGAACAAAATCACTGCCATGGATTACCCTAACATCAGGACCACTGGAATTATGCGGCAGGAGAGGGCTAAATTATGTGGCAGGGTGAGTAAATTATGTGGCAAGAAAAGGCAAATTATGCGGCATAATCCGTCACATTTTGAAATAGTATTACTTCATTTTTTGCCATTTTTAAACTTGGTAACACTGTTTGGGCACTGGTTGCACCCCATTAGTACCAATTTAGCACCCAAATTTAGCAGTGGGAAACAGAAAGTTGACTATTCCAGCTTTTCAAAGGGCCTTCCCACATTTTTAGTAACTTTTGAACCGTTTGATATAGAAAGCAATTTTGTTGTTAAAATCTGTAGATTATGCAGCAGATGATGGATTATGTGGCAAATGCGTCAAATGCATAACCATGCAGAAATCGCTGCTGCCGCACAATCGCATAATTCCAGTGGCCCTGCCTAACTAGCAGCATCAGACTGAGAAAGAAAATAGGCCCCAGTACCAAAATAATAGGGGCCCCCATTAGTGAGTTAGTTAGCTAGAAAAGTGTCCCATGTTTGCAAACTAGGGCAGTTTTAAACTTGTAAAGACATGCTGTATAAGTTTTTTGTAAGGTATGGAAGACTGCACTGATTTGAGTTTGCTGCAGACAATGTTTGCTTTATTATCATAAAAATCAATAGTAAAAACCGTCTCACCTGACCATAAAGCAGGTCAACAACTAGCCAAAAAAACGGCCTACATACTGACCTGACAGCAGGGCTTTAAGTGGGATGAAAAAACTGGGGGTGGGGGGTCTTTCAAAGGGACATGGCTAATGTAATTAAGGGCGTGGCTTAAAAACATGTAAGCTATATAAATCTGTGCTTAACATAGTGCGCCGCCCGACTGGTATTTTGCTGCTTCTGTATTTGCCTCCAGATAAATATTACAACAAGTAAAATTACACCTACAACAAGCCAGTACTATTGGCTTTGTCAGTGGTAATTAGTTGCATAAAATAAATAAGCAACATCTATGGCTTCCTTGTATATAATATTGAAAATGCTTCAGTTCTGACATGATGAGACTGAAAGAACTATATCGAGTCTTGTTGAAGTTGCATCAAAGGCAGCGAAGGTTGGCACTGCTGCAGAGTTAAGATTTGTTTTTTCACTCTGAGGGTGAGGGCAAAAATGGAGAGCAGGTCCGTCTCATCACCTGCTTTTCAGAACTTTCATTCATTGTGCAGACACTGGATCAATGTTTTTGCAGGCGAATTTAAGGACATGAATATAGGGCCCCTTTTCAATGTCCATTTTAATTTACTACCTGGTCTAAGACATGAGTGATCGACCACACTTTAAACCCTGCTCCATCCACTTTTACATGCTGATTCGGCTCCTCTGCGTGCACCTCTTGTCTCACGTACTGACACCTATCTGCTCCCCCTCACTTTATTCCGTTTGTCTTACCCATTTTATTCGCCTCTCTGCTCCCTTTCCACTTGTCCTAGGTGAGCAGTTTCCATTGTGATGCCGCCATTCTATCTTTTGCTTTGCGCCCTGCAGGATATTCTGCTTTTCATTGATACACGGGCAGGGCCAGACGTGGGTCCCTTGCTCACTTTGCCACTGGATTCAAGCAAGCCTGGCTGATGACGGCTGGAATGCCAGAAACCGGTCCTAGGATGCTTGTTTCCGGTCCAGGAAAGACATGGCTTGGCAGTTCGGGCTGGACTGTTCCCATGAGGCACAGGGTCAGACTGATTTGCATATGGCCATGTCTGAACTGGGGTGGTGGAGTGAGCTAAAGAATGATGATGGATTAAACCCAGATCAGTTGACTGGGGGTGAGTGTTTGATTGGCTCAAACGTTCCGTCCATCATCCCCTTTTGTATCGCTTTGTTCGCCCCTAAGTTGGCGGGGGTATTGCCCAGACGTGGGTCCCTTGCTCACTTTGCCACTGGATTCAAGCAAGCCTGGCTGATGACGGCTGGAATGCCAGAAACCGGTCCTAGGATGCTTGTTTCCGGTCCAGGGAAGACATGGCTTGGCAGTTCGGGCTGGACTGTTCCCATGAGGCACAGGGTCAGACTAATTTGCATATGGCCATGTCTGAACTGGGGTGGTGGAGTGAGCCAAAGAATGATGATGGATTAAACCCAGATCAGTTGACTGGGGGTGAGTGTTTGATTGGCTCAAACGTTCCGTCCATCATCCCCTTTTGTATCGCTTTGTTCGCCCTAAGTTGGCGGGGGTATGCCCAGACGTGGGTCCCTTGCTCACTTTGCCACTGGATTCAAGCAAGCCTGGCTGATGACGGCTGGAATGCCAGAAACCGGTCCTAGGATGCTTGTTTCCGGTCCAGGGAAGACATGGCTTGGCAGTTCGGGCTGGACTGTTCCCATGAGGCACAGGGTCAGACTGATTTGCATATGGCCATGTCTGAACTGGGGTGGTGGAGTGAGCTAAAGAATGATGATGGATTAAACCCAGATCAGTTGACTGGGGGTGAGTGTTTGATTGGCTCAAACATTCCGTCCATCATCCCCTTTGTATCGCTTTGTTCGCCCTAAGTTGGCGGGGGTATGCCCAGACGTGGGTCCCTTGCTCACTTTGCCACTGGATTCAAGCAAGCCTGGCTGATGACGGCTGGAATGCCAGAAACCGGTCCTAGGATGCTTGTTTCCGGTCCAGGGAAGACATGGCTTGGCAGTTCGGGCTGGACTGTTCCCATGAGGCACAGGGTCAGACTGATTTGCATATGGCCATGTCTGAACTGGGGTGGTGGAGTGAGCTAAAGAATGATGATGGATTAAACCCAGATCAGTTGACTGGGGGTGAGTGTTTGATTGGCTCAAACGTTCCGTCCATCATCCCCTTTTGTATTACACGGGCAGGGCACTGTAATTAACTGTCTAACTGCTGGTATCAACATGGAGATGCAGCCATTAGGCCCACAGAAACAAGCCTGCAGGGGATATTGATCAAAAAAAGAAAAAATATAAACTCTAAGGGGCCCCTTGGCCTCAATACTCTGGAGTCTTTAAAGGTGGGAGGCCCCACGGCTGCGAGCAGGCGCGGGGCCCTGGGCAGCTTCCCATGCTGCCCATGCCTAGCGCCGGCCCTGCACTTGACGCTTTTCAAGGCCTGGCGATAGAACACCCTGAGGCAGTCGCCATGATAAACCTCTGGGCTCCGGGCCTTCAACCTTCGGTTTACAAACCCTGCTCTGCAGTTACTGCCTTAATCCACTTATAGCTCGTTGGCCGCCAGACGTTTCACGGATTCACCAACTCCTAGCACCTTGTCTCCTGCTGCCTCAGCAGACCGGAAATACAGGAATCTGAATGCTGTGGAGTGCGCCATCCAGCTAAATGTAAAAACTCATGACATTGATATCAGAGGTTCATTTATACACAGTCCCTAGTAAGAAGGCACCTCTTGTAACATTTGTAAAATACTGATAATAGCAATGCTTTTTAGCATAATGTATACCAGATGGGAAAGGCAGTTTTCCACCAGACGATTTCATATTTTTCAAAGGCACGTTTTTACAGACGGACTCATTTGCCATTATCCAGTTGTACACATTTTATTGACCTCTAAAGCAGAGGTCTTCAATCTGTGGGGCTCGACCCCCAGGGGGGCCGTGGAGGCCTGGGAAGGGGGTCGAGCATTCCCCAGCTTCACTTGGGCCTGCAATCCAAAACCTTTGCTTTCGTTTTGGATAAAGACAGCAGTTCTGGGATGGCTAATTTAGATCGTTATCAGCTGAAGTGCCATCAATTGAGTCTCTAGTGATGTGAAAAGTTTTTGTGCCAGGGTGCCAGCTTGCCTGAGTGAAATGCAAATGTGCCTATCAGTTAATCTGCAAGTGTAAAGGGTGCTTGGGAGCTGGTTCTGGCTTTAATTGATCAAATCACTCCAAGCTTTGTGATGACAAGATTTGTTTTTTTGAGTGGTAGTGCAAAGAGTTAACAACTGAGCTGTGAAGTGCGTGTTTTTAATTTTAACTGTATTTACACAGCCCTTAGTACCCCTAAAGGTGTGTTGAAGGGACAGTGATGTAAAAATGAAAATTGATTACATACACTCTGGTATTACTAAAAATCTACATTTTGGAAGCACCATTTTATCGTAAAACTATTTGCACATTTTGCAGCACTCGATCTTACATTGTGTGTAATACAACTATAAAGTAATGATTTACATATTTACAGTGCTTTCTGTCATAGGCTGTGACATAGCAGCGCAAGTCACTGCGTTGCTTTACTATGCGTCAAGAAGGTGTTCCATGGGCTTTGCGTGGGGTTCCCACGCCACACCCATGGATTTTGATGCTGCCCCATATTTATAAAATCACATAAACCTGGGGCAACTCCAACAAGCATTGGCATACCCAATAGGTCTCGCCTTTGGGGCGTTATAAGTGTTTTGACAGAGCTATGGGCTTTGTTAACGTTTTTAATATGTGTTGTATAGTATTGTGAATGTTGTGCAGCATGTTTAAAAGTTATAATTAAAAAAGTGTTATAACCATTTCTGGCACCTTATATATAACCTAAAAAAACATTATATACAACTGAAGTATCGTAGGTTAGGTTTGCTCTATAAGCGTCTGTATTAATAATTAAGTGCCTTGGTGAGTCCCGGAAACCACCAGCTCAAATTAAGCACTGTAGGTTACAAAATGCAAAAAGCATATTAAACGGCACGCACAATAACAGCATCGCAGTCTATAAATAAAAGCTATATCAGAAATGCGTTTTACTTGTGCGTGTTATAAAAGCCAAAGAGCATGTAAAACATTGAGCACAATAACAACATCGCAGTTTATAAATAAAAAAAATATCAGAAATGAGTTTTACTTGTGCGTGCTATAATGCGTTTTAATATATCTTTAAATGGTGCTTATAAAAAGCACTCCAAAACCTTTGGGTCCAGTTTGCACTGCAAGCGCCGGTGTTGACAATTAAATGCGGTGGGGAGTGCAGGAAAACACCGGCTCAAATTAGCAGTAATATAAAAAAAAAAGCATTGGCATAGCCAATAGGTCTCGCCTTTGGGGCCTTATAAGTGTTTAGGTAGAGCTATTGACTTTGCCAATGTGTTTAAGCTGTGCTGTAGAGAAGTGTGGCTGCTGTGCAGCATGCTGAAAAGTTATAATAAAAAAGTGCCAGAAGCATTTTTGTTACCTTATATATGACCAAGAAGGCCAAGAGTCTGTGAGAGAGAGTCTGTGAGAGAGAGTCTGTGAGAGAGAGTCTGTGAGAGAGAGTCTGTGAGTGTCTGTGAGAGAGAGTCTGTGAGAGTGAGAGTCTGTGAGAGAGTGTCTGTGAGAGTCTGTAAGAGAGTGTCTGTGAGAGTGTGAGAGTCTGTAAGAGAGTGTCTGTGAGAGTCTGTAAGAGTGTCTGTGAGAGTGTGAGAGTCTGTGAGAGTGTCTGTGAGAGAGTGAGAGTGTATGTGAGAGAGTGAGAGTGTATGTGAGAGAGTGAGAGAGTGTCTGTGAGAGAGTGTCTGTGTGAGAGTGTCTGTGTGAGAGTGTCTGTGTGAGAGTGTCTGTGTGAGAGTGTCTGTGTGAGAGTGTCTGTGTGAGTGTCTGTGAGAGTGTCTGTGTGAGTGTCTGTGAGAGAGTGTCTGTGAGCGAGTGTCTGTGAGCGAGTGTCTGTGAGCGAGTGTCTGTGAGCGAGTGTCTGTGAGAGAGTGTCTGTGAGTGTCTGTGATTGTCTGTGAGAGAGTGTCTGTGTGTCTGTGAGAGAGTGTCTGTGTGTCTGTGAGAGAGTGTCTGAGAGTGTCTGTGTGAGAGTCTCTGTGAGAGAGTCTCTGTGAGAGAGTCTCTGTGAGAGAGTGTCTGTGAGAGAGTGTCTGTGAGAGGCTGTGAGAAAGTGTCTGTGATAGTGTCTGAGTCTGTGAGAGAGTGTCTGTGAGTCTGTAAGAGAGTGTCTGTGAGTCTGTAAGAGAGTGTCTGTGAGAGAGGGTCTGTGAGTCCAGCTCTACCAGTAAAACAGAAGCGCGAGACAGTGTGCAGTCAGCTGAGTTTTCTCCATCTTAAAGTCCACTATTGTTTTCGTATCCATCTGTTGAAAATGTCATAATTTGGTTTATAAGGCTGGCTAGTTTTTCAATATTGCATAGCCTAATATAAACGCTGAAAGGAAAAATAAACAGTTTCGACTAAGCGTAATTTGGCAAACACAGCATCATGTGTTTCTTAAAATGAAGCAGTCTAGTCGCTTTCAGTCACTAATTTACATTTAAACAATGTCCTTAAAAAGAACACATGATTATTGGAATGTTATGTATTTTACACAGCGCTTTGTATCTTGCATCTGTCACTGTGAGCTTCACAAAACTGCAGATTGTGGGTCACTGTCATCCAATATACTCCTTTTATAGTCCTTGAAATTATTTTGCATTTTAACTGGTGATAAAACGCCGATGTTTGCTGCAAGATCTTATACCGCTCGCCAGAAACAGCGCCTTAAAAGCAGGCACTGAGTCACGGCGCTGTGAATCTTTCTGCCAACAGTTTTACTATGTGTCATTTTGTTTCTAGAGAGAGTTTGTCGCTGTTCTCCAACTACATATAATGTAGTCGGCTCCTGTCTGTATTCTGACGAGACACTCTATGAAAATTAGGAGTTCCTTAGCCATGAGGCAACTGACAGAAAACATGTCTTAATGTGCTGAGTCTCATTGTAAATTGCAAGTGCAAAGATCACCACAGTTTCTTTTAACAATCTGCCTGCAGATTAACACAACTAACAGAAGCGGAAGCAAGCACATTTAGTGGATAACGTGTGTCAATTATATAAACAACCCGTGCGTTCAACAGTGTTAACAAATAAGTTAAAAGCGTCGTGGTCTCACATGATCTATTTATTTTTCAGTTCTACCGCACCCACGAACCTTTTTTCTTTTTATTAGAAGTTGACATTGGAGGTGACAGAAAAAGCAGCTCGTAAGATTTTCAAATGAAATAGGCGCCACAGACTGAAAGTGAGTGAAGTCAATGCCTCTCCATAAAATTATAAGGGCAGGAGCAGACGAAAGAAATAAGCAACAGCTCGGGAGGGGGAAGAACAGAGGCAAGAAGCAACAGAGGGGAGGGGGAGGGTCGAGGGATAGATAAACAAGCACCAGAAAATGTCTACTGTCTGAGGCGGCATTGGCTTAGTCGGAAGTGAATTGCTCCTTGAATTCACATCAGATGCTTCCGAAGTTAAGAATAACAAGCTAACGAGAAGGGAGGGGGTTGAAGGGAGGGGGGTAGTGAGAGCAGACAGCAAGGTGGTGGAGGAGCATGATTCACGCGCCGGAAGGCTTAATGAGCCATGACAGAAGCGCGTGCTGTGCGCGTAACCGCACACTGTATGCCACGGAAAAAGCTGTGGTCGCACTTTTAAAACCCCACAACTAAATGTCTCGCCAGACCAGCGCAAGCGCTGGATCTGAAAGAGACACGTTAGTGATAGATTCCTTACCTTAGAATATCCCCAGGCGTCAGGCTGGATCCGGAAAGTTTTGCGTAGCAGTACCCTTGCGCGTCGGTAGGCGGCGTCGTGCGGCTCCGCGTCCGTCGTCGGCGTCGTGATCGCCGGGATGACGTCGCGGGCAGTACTTAGGCGCCGCCCCTGCGCGCTGACGTCAGTTCTTCTTTTCCGCGCCAGTAAGCGCAGATCCGGGAAGAGCAGTGCCCTGGTCAATTTTTGACCATACTTTTTGGTGATTTTTTCACTGTTTTTTCCATCTTTAAGGTGTCGTAGGGATGCCCGGCTTCAAGCGATGCGGCGCCTGTGCGCGGATGATGTCCGTCACCGACCCGCATTGGGAGTGTCTCTTCTGCCTCGGCCGAGGCCACGACACCGAGTCTTGTCCCGAATGCCAGGCCCTCAACCCGAAAGCTTTGCGAGAGCGGTCTCGAAAGCTCCTCGAGGCCCGGCATTCGGCTCCGCGGAAGCCCCGGTCGCGTGAGAGGTCCAGGGGTCGCTCGCGGAGTGCACACCGGTCGTCGGCGTCGAAGTCTTCTTCGTCCGGTAAGTCCAGGCACAAGAAGTCCAAGAAGCATCGTCGCTCTCGGACTTCGCCTCGCCGGTCTCGCGACTCGGCTGAGGCCCCTCCCGGCACCGTCCCCGCCCCCGCGGCCCCGGACTTGCCTGTGGAGTCGCCCCCGTCATACCCGCCCTTCCCGGGTTCGGGGCGGATCCGGCCAAGGTACAGGAGTTCCTGTCGGCCATGGCCCGCCTCTTCGGGCCTTCAGGCCCCTCCGGTGCGCCTTCGGGCCCCGCGGGCCCTGATGGGGTTGCTCCGGCGTCGCCGGCGGCTCCGGCCCCGGCGTCGCCCGGGCCTCCAGCCTCGATCCCGGCTCCGGCTTCGGCCCCGGCCTCGATCCCGGCTCCACAACCCCCATCGACGCCGGTCGACCTCACGACACCTCCGCCGGCGCCGATGTCTCCGGTGCCGTTCTCGACGCCGCCCTGGGCTCCGGGCGGCGTCGTCCCCAGTTCCTCCCGGCTCCGGACATGGACCCGGAGCGACGTCGCTCGACGCCGGCTCCGGCGCCGATGGGACCTTGGGTCCCAAATGTCCCTCCTCCTCCTTATTTTGAACCAGAGGAGGACCCTCTGACACGCAACTGTCAGTATGATGAGGACTGGACAGAGAGTCTAGGGGAGGCCAGTGGTCTGGATACTTCTCCTGACACTGGCATGCTGTCTCCTCCCGTGGCTACGGAGGAGGGGGCCAATTTTGGTACGGTGTTGCGTAGGGCTGCTGGGGCCTTACGTCTCCAGCTCCCTACTTTGACGGTCAAGCCTAACATCTTGACAGAGGTGCTTCAGCCGGCAGCCTCCTCTGCGGAGACTGTGCTGCCGTTTAACGACGCCCTCACGGACGTTCTTTTGGGCGCCTGGTCCAAGCCCAACACAGGGGCTCCTGTGGATCGGAACGTGTCACGACGCCATCGCCCCGCTCCGGGCGACCCCCTGTTTCTTTCTGTCCACCCCACTCCTGAGAGCTTGGTTGTCCAAGCCTCCGCTTCCCAAACCGCCTTCCCTACCGCTCCTCCGGATAGGGAATCCAAACGCCTGGATCAGTTTGGGAAGAAAGGTTTTTCTTCCTCCAGTGCTGGCTTGCGGTCCGTTAACACCGCTTGTCTTTTGGGCCGATATACCCACTCCCTGTGGGATTCGGTGGCGGATGTTTTGCCCCAGTGCCCTGAGGAGGTCCAGGCACTGCTTTCCCGCGCCATTGCGGAAGGAAGGGATGCGGCCAAATACACTATCCGTTGTGGCCTTGACACCGCCGACTCGCTGGGCAGGTCGATTGCAACGACGGTGGCGCTCCGACGCCACGCCTGGCTGAGAACCACTGGTTTTTCAGGGGATGTCCAGAATACTCTCATGGACATGCCCTTTGATGGAGTCGGTCTTTTTGGGTCCAAAGCAGACCATGCGTTGGAGCGCTTTAAGGACTCACGGGCTACTGCCAAGTCCCTGGGCCTTTCTGCTACACGCCCTCCGCTGCCTTCTGCTTTTCGCCCCTATCGTGGCCACGGTAGGGGCGCCCCTTCACGTCAGCAGCCCAGCCACCGGCCCGCGCAGCAGGCGTCTTCGCGTGGCCGAGGACGTGGATTCCGCCATGGCGGATCGGGCAACCAGCGTGCGGGTCAGGCCACCACCTCCAACCCGTCCGCGGCCTCCAAGCCCTCCTAGTCCCTCCTTTCAGGTGCACGGCACGCCAGTAGGGGGCAGGGTCCGCCATCACCTTCCCCACTGGCGCACCATCACCTCGGACAGGTGGGTCTTGGACATTGTCCGAAGGGGCTACTCCCTCCCCTTCGAGACCACCCCCCAGCCATGCCACCTCACTTCCGCCGCATGTCAGGGGATCACTTGGTGCTTCTACAGAAGGAAGTCACGGCCCTCTTGACCAAGAGGGCCATCGAGCATGTTCCGACCCCAGAAGTAGGGCGTGGTTGCTACTCCCACTACTTTCTGGTGCCCAAAAAGGACAAGGAGGACATGCGTCCTATCTTGGACCTCCGGAACGTCAATCGCTTCCTCCGGAAGGAGAAGTTCAAGATGCTCACCCTAGCTCAGGTCTTGACTGCCCTCGACCCAGGAGACTGGTTGGTAGCGTTGGACTTGCAGGACGCGTATTTCCACATCCCCGTCCTGCCGGCCCACCGGCGTTACCTTCGGTTCACGGTAGGCCCCGAGCATTTTCAGTTCACCGTGCTCCCCTTTGGCCTTACCAGTGCCCCTCGGGTGTTCACGAAAGTGATGGCGGTGGTCGCAGCTCATCTGCGCCGGGCAGGGGTTTCAGTCTTCCCCTACCTCGACGACTGGCTGCTGAAGGCGGGCTCGTCCCAGGCAGTCGTCTCCCACCTCCAGACTACGGCCGAACTCCTGCACTCGCTGGGGTTCTCCATCAATGTGCCGAAGTCGCATCTGATTCCTTCTCCACAGCTCCTTTTCATCGGAGCAGTTCTGGACACGACGCAGTTTCGGGCCTATCCTCCCGAACGGCGAGTCCGGGATATTCAGGCTATGATTCCGATCTTTCGGCCTTTATCCTGGGTTTCGGTAAGGATGACCCTGAGGCTGCTGGGCCTCATGGCCTCCTGCATCCTGCTGGTCAATCATGCCAGATGGCATATGCGGGCTCTGCAGTGGGACCTGAAGTTCCAGTGGGCGCAGCACCAGGGCAACCTGTCCGATCACGTCCAGATCTCGGAGGGGACTGCAAAACAGTTGCAGTGGTGGCTCTCGAACCGGCAATGGGTCATGGGCAGATCCCTCTCCCTTCCCCAGCCACAGCATACAGTTGTGACGGACGCGTCCCTTCTGGGATGGGGCGGTCACATGGGAGAGGCGGAGATCAGAGGCCTCTGGTCTCCGGCGGAGTCCCGGCTCCATATCAACCTTCTGGAGCTCCGGGCGATCCGGCTTGCACTCAAGGCATTCCTTCCCTCTGTCAAAGGGAAGGTAGTGCAGGTGTTCACAGACAACACCACCGCCGTGTGGTACTGCAACAAACAGGGCGGGGTGGGGTCTTGGACCCTTTGTCAGGAGGCTCTGCGCCTCTGGACATGGCTGGAACATCCGGGCATGTTCCTGATGGTTCAACACCTGGCAGGTTCTCTGAACGCCAGGGCGGACGAACTCAGCCGCAGGTGCATGATGGATCACGAATGGCGTCTTCACTCGGAAGTGGCGCAAGGACTCTTTCTACAGTGGGGAGAGCCTTGGTTAGATCTATTCGCCACCGAAGAGAACGCGCAATGTCATCAGTTCTGCGCGTTGGAATTTCCAAGGCGGCACTCGCTCGGCGACGCTTTTCGTCGCGAGTGGAGTTGCGGTCTGTTGTACGCCTTTCCGCCTATACCACTTCTACCCAGAGTGTTGAAGAAGATTCGGCACGACCGGGCCCAAGTCATTCTTGTGGCTCCGGACTGGGCTCGAAGAGTTTGGTATCCCGAGCTACTCAATATGAGCATAGATCCCCGATCCGTCTGCCTCTTCGGGAGGATCTTCTGTCGCAGCAGCAGGGGACGGTCCTCCACCCGAACCTGTCCAGTCTACACCTGCTTGCGTGGAGATTGAGCGGCGGCAGTTGATTCCTTTCGACTTGCCTCCCGAAGTTTGTGATGTGATTCTGGCAGCCAGGCGTCCCTCCACTAAGGTGGTATACGCCTGCAGGTGGAACAAATTTGTGGCATGGTGCACAGCAAAGGCTGTGGATCCCCTTTCTGCCCCTCTTTCTGAGGTCCTTCTGTTCCTTCTCTCTCTGGCCCAACAGGGTTCTGCCCTGGGTACCATCAAGGGTTATCTTTGTGCTATCTCGGCCTTCCTCAGGCTCCCTGATCAGCCCTCCCTTTTCAAGTCCCCTGTTGTTAACAGGTTCTTAAAAGGCATTACTCACCTCTTCCCTCCTGTTCCGTTTGTAATGCCTCAGTGGGACTTGAACTTGGTTCTTACCTTTTAATGTGCGCTCCCTTTGAGCCTCTGCATAACTGTCCTCTTCGTCTTCTGACTCTAAAGGCAGCCTTTCTGGTGGCCATCACCTCCGCTCGGCGGGTGAGTGAGCTCCAGGCTCTTTCTTGCAAACCTCCCTTTCTGTCTGTTCATCCAGACAAGGTTGTTCTTCGGACGCGTCCGTCCTTCTTGCCAAAGGTGGTTACTGCTTTCCACATTGGGCAGACCATCACTTTGCCCACCTTCTTTCCGCCTCCGCATCCTTCCAGAGAGGAAGAGAGGCTCCACCGTCTGGACCCAAAACGTGCGCTCTCCTTCTATATCGACCGCACAAAACACTTCCGGGTGGATGACCAGCTCTTTGTTGGCTACGTGGGCGCCAAAAAGGTCGGGCGGTGCACAAGAGGACCATCTCCCGCTGGGTTACCTTGTGCATCAAGACCTGCTATTCTTTGGCTAAGAAGGCGCCTCCTGTTGGGCTGCGTGCCCATTCCACCAGGGCAACGGCTGCTACCACGGCCTTGGGCCGCGGTGTTCCGCTGCCGGTTATCTGTCAGGCAGCTACGTGGGCCTCGCTGCACACGTTTACTAAGCATTACTGCCTTGACAGTCAGGTCCGGAGGGACGGCTTCTTTGGCCGTTCTGTCCTCCAGGACTTCCTTGTCTGATCTTTGTTCGCAGACCCGCCACCGGGGTTGGTATTGCTGGGGTATCTATTCTAAGGTAAGGAATCTATCACTAACGTGTCTCTTTCAGATGCACAAGTTACTAACTTGTGTAACGATATATCTGTAAGAGACAGTAGTTAGTGATAGATTCCTTACCGCCCCACCCATCCTCCCCGTTCTGCGAACTGATTTCTAGGGTTAAGGACATCCCTTTCAGGGCCCTAGTATTTTTCAGACACCTGTGTCAGCTTCTTGCATGGCTCTGCGTTCCTGGCGCGGAAAGTCGTGTACAGAACTGACGTCAGCGCGCAGGGGCGGCGCCTAAGTACTGCCCGCGACGTCATCCCGGCGATCACGACGCCGACGACGGACGCGGAGCCGCACGACGCCGCCTACCGACGCGCAAGGGTACTGCTACGCAAAACTTTCCGGATCCAGCCTGACGCCTGGGGATATTCTAAGGTAAGGAATCTATCACTAACTACTGTCTCTTACAGATATATCGTTACACAAGTTAGTAACTTGTGCATCAGGGCGAGACCTAAAAACGGATGCCTCCCCAGCAGAGGCGTAACGAGGAGAAATGTTTTCATTTCTCCTCGTTTTTTGCTCTTTCCAAGTGTGCTGCATTCTGCAGCTCACATCGAAAGAGGAAAACTCCTCTCTGGATTGTTTTTTTGAAGGAAGGTGCCCCTTCCTGTACAAAAACAATCCTGTCTATGTTGGTGCTAGGCAGCAATGTGTGCGCCAACGCAAAGGAAAAGGACAGGCATGCACCGCTTTTCATAAATACTGTGCATTCCTGCCCTTTCTCATTGGCATAGAACAGCGCAGAAAGAAGGCTTGCGGCACTGCCCTACGCCAATTCCTCATAAATGAGGCCGTTTGTTTTTAGCTACACCTTTGACTACACCCCCACGCACACTGACCTTTTGGTTTGATAAACACTGTATATTATTATTTCCCCACCGTAAAAATTATTTGCTGTGGGAATTGTTTTTTTTTAGTGTTGTCGATAGTTGTCTATGATAAGGAGTACCAGGTTTTCGAACTTTTCGTCAGAAGGGGGTCCTTACGTCTAAAAACGTTTGATAAGGGGGTCTCAGCATCAAAAAGTTTGCAGACCTCTGCTCTAGAGGGAGTCAAGCTGAGTGGGACACGGGGAATGGAACCTGTACTTTGCACAACAGATTGTCAAGGTTGCAATGAGGACAGCGCTCTGTGTTGCAAAGTCAGCAACAGAGCTAGCCACTAGACCACATCTCATTAGTGAACGTGCACTTTGAAGAAAACAGTGCACCCACCCTGTATGAATCTAAGGGTGCTCTGCTGTAACCGTGCAGTAGTAATACAAATAAATGTCTTTATTGTGAGTTTAGTAACGAAACAAATGAAAAAACAATCTGTAGGCTGTATTGTACTTAAAATATAGGAGCTACAACATGATTAATTAATGAGTAACACCCTCCTTTTTTCGAATATTATACAAACGTTATCCATCAGCAATTAAGATTTGTCAATTTAACTATTCCGAGAATAAAAGAAATACAAATGATACTTATCAGTTACATATCTTATCTTTCCTACCTTTTTCCTCCAAAACGTTTGACTACTGCACAAATCTGGGTTGACTACGCATCAAAGCACAGGCAAACTGTTTCCACCATGAAAGCTGCACTTAACATGACCTGTATGGCAGAAGCAGTGCAAGCTTCCCTCGCTTACAAAACAGCTACAGCTTCTCCAAGTGTAAAATGGCCAAGTTGGAAGGGGAACCATTCCATTTGCAAATTGGACATGCTGACATACCTGCACACTTAATGCAGTCCTGTTAAACTGTTTTTCCCATGTGATGGATGCAACCTGCTCTTCCTTCCACCATGGCTCATGCTGAGTCTGCCCCAGAGCCCAGTGTGGCAGCCTATTGCGTGCACGCACAACCGTTGTGTTGCCGGAAGCTAGCTTTTACCTCTGCGCTAGCCACTTGACCCGGTTCAGACTCACTCCCAGGCTCTTCAGAACCCAGTTCACCATTAGTATTTACTTTTCTGACTTAAATCATCTGAAGGAGGAGAGAAGAAGTAGGGCTTCTCCTAAGAGGTGATGGGGGGCATGGCGGGTGTTGAACAGAGGCTATGAAGGTTTATATGGGACCTTTGGGAGAGGTCATGGGTTCTGTAAAGGCTGGAGCCAAAGCAGAAAGAATGGATCACATTACAAGTGCAAGTATTGTCAAGCCATTGAGAGGTGTCAAATGACTTCACAGTTAGCGACTATATACAACAAGCATTTTCAATGCAATAGGTCTCGCATTTGCAAGCGTTTACGATATTGGCATTGTAAATGACAATGCCTTCTATTTATGTGTTTTTTAAAGCAACACATATATAAAAGGCATTGTGACTTTTAATGCCAATAGCGCAAACTCTTAGTGGCACTTGCAAAGCATGAGAGGTTTTGGAAAGATGCCTAGGAAAATTGTATGGAACGTCGCACAATCGTTCCCGAGTCAACACCACCAACCAAAATAGAAATAAATCCAAATCTCCTAAATAGGACACTTTACCCTGCATTTTTTACTCAGCATGGCTTTACCCCGCATTTTTTACTCCGCAATAACTTTTACAACGCAGGGCTTTACAACGCAATTCGTTACAACGCATTCCCCGTTCCAACGCAATTACTATTCTATCTCCAGGGGGGCGTTACTTTGGGGAATGCGTTGTAACAGTTTTGCGGTGTAAAGCCCTGCGTTGTAAAAGTTATTGTGAAGTAAAAAATGCGGGGAAAAAGCCATGCGGAGTAAAAAATGCAGTGTAAACTATGTTTCCCGAAGCTCTGCTTTAGCGTGAAAGCGCACCTACCCCATATAGAGCAGGCAACACCGTGCGCTCTCCCCCCCCAATATACATGCTAACAACAGAGGGTCAGCCAAGAGTGAAATCTAGAGAAATTTTGGATTTAGGTAAAAATTAATTTTGGTAGGGAGAAATGTAAAAACAAAAAAATGTTAAAAAATATGCTAGATAGAATAAATCTCCCTCCTCAACAAAGAGTACAGACACCGGTACATGCGTCACAGCACTCACAGACCTGACAACAATGAAGACGATCGATCCCGCCAGAAATGCTTCCATAAAGCCTCAGTACAGAAGACTTAACAAACAGAACTCCAGACTTGCAGATGTCTCTGAAAAGAGAATAGACACTCGATCCTCCTTCAAATAAATCTGGGTATCGGAAAAGAATGTCTGGACTTGATTAAAATGATGACTGAGGGTTTATTTTAAGCATAAATGGTGTCAGGTCCTGACAGTGTGACTCGATGCGGTCTGCATCTTTGAGTTTAATTAAATTTACATGCAACAAATCTTTCTGAAATAGATTAATCTTTGCTACTATTTACTGGGCTCGCATAAACCTCATGGACAGAGAACACGTCTTTAAAGGGCGGAAACAGAACACAGGCTACCTGGACTTCACAGCCTCTTGAAAGAGCAAAAGGGAGTCATTTGTCTTCACCGAGCTGTTAGACCTGCAGTTTCAAAAACAAGCGTGCCACGCTTTATTAAAGCACGGCACCGTGTTGATAATATGAAAGTGAGCGCCGTGCTGAAGCATAAACTTTCTGCTGCAGCATGACGCCCGCTTTCATAACATCAACACGATCGCCCATGTTCAAAAAGATGCGCAAGCCAAGCAGCTGCAAGTGACTGCAGACAGTAAAGTACATTAAGATGTATGGTGCGGCGAGAGAGCGAGTTGACATCTCATTTAAATGAAAATGTTGCGATTTTTCCTTCACCTACTTAATGCTCTTGTATGCCATTATAATTTGCGATTACCTGCGTCTGCGAATGCTGGGGGGGCGGAGGGAGGCAGCCAGAGTGAAAGCATGCATGGCGCGCTGCTAATACATGAAACGGCTGCCATTGCTGGCGTTCCGCGAGTACTGTGCTCAATAATTAGCTAAATAGTTCTGTAAACTGCTAATGGAAGCTCCCCAGTTAGGACACAAGTAAAAGATCCAGTCGTTATGGGTGGTAACAAATGGAGACAAGGCGGTATCAAGGCGGGACTAATAAGCCTCATAATGAATCGGAAGCCAGCGTTCACGAAGGACAATGGCACAAGCCAATTAAAAAAATGGGCAGAGAGTGGGCGGGGCTTCTAGTGCATACCCTAATACAGCATGCCTCGCAGAGCAAACAGCGTATGCACGCTGCTGCTAGGCTCGACCTAAAAATGATCCTGGGGAATATATATAGACTAGAACATTCTGTATCCATATAAGGTTTTATTGTGTTGTAGGTTAGCAGAGCTGACCTGTGACCACAAGCAGGTTAAATGGCAGTAATACAAAACTGTTTCTAAAAGCTGTCAGGCCATGTACGGTGGTTAATAAGTACCAGGACATAGCACAAACATTTGCACAACATTATCAAACTTTATACAGGGTCAGACAAACATGCAGCGAAGAGGATATTAGTGCTTTCTGGGGGGAATTATCCATTCCATGCCTGGTTGAGGACAGTAGGGAAAATTTAGAGAAAGACATAATTTCATTAACGGAGCGAAAAGAAGCGGTAGGGTAGATGCAAAGTGGCAAGGCAACAGGGCGTAATGGGATCCCGGTGGAAGTATATAAACAAATGTCTACACTATTGGGGCCTTATCTCTTAGATATGTTCAACGAAACAAGAGATTGGAGAATTGGCACCAGACCATAGACATGTGATGTTCAGAGTAGTGCATAAAAGGGAAAACCCAGAAATGCGTGTGTCTCATATAGGCCTATTTCACTATTAAAAACAGAAGTTAAAATCTTGCCTCTGCGATTGGTAAAAGTCATCACCCCTCTGGTGCACTGGAATCAACATGGGGTTCATGCACGGCTTAATCTCTGAGAAGTGTGCCAGGACAAATAAGAATATTCGTAATCTATTAGGAATTCAATCCTTTTATTGAATCCAGTATTAGTTTTTGAAGGAGACTCTTTGACTCTCAGAGTCTTTCAGGACAAAGTAAAAACAGAAACAAAAGGTTTGTGGTACAGCCAACACGTGTTTTGCCCCCTATTATTGGCCTTTCAGCCTGGGGCTTCTTCAGGGCTGCTAAATCAAAAGTGTTCCAATAACATAGTTGAAATTAATATATACAGACAGACATATGGTACATTAAAGGCAATTTGTACAGGAAGAAAAAAGTTTCGTTAGTAGGAGGGGAGGAATGGAAATCATAATAGAGAATGATAGTTAAATATCCCATAAGGGCAGAAATCCATATTTTACCAGGCAGGAAGGAAATTAGGATAAACCAGAAAGAAAAAAATGAGAGAGAAGAAATTACAAAGTAAAAGTGAGTCCAAAACGGTATAATAACCGGTGGGGTAAGGCAAATAATTGCAAGGAACGTTGGATAAAGAAAGGATAGGTATTAAAATCATTAGGCCCAATCATTTTAAAGTACAAGACATGTCATGAAATATTCGTTCCACAAGGGGAAGGATAGGGGTAAGAGTGGAATATATCACATGTATTATCCCATCATGGTAGAACAAAAAATGTAAGTCAACATATACATACGTTTATGTTGTAGTTATGATGAGAATGGTGATCATAAATCCATGTATGGAGACAAAAAGGCACATACCAGAGTTTCCAAAACAGTATATATATATATGACGAACACTCATATGGGGTACGGAGTAAACCATGATTTCTGGTGACAAACTGGTTTTACTTAATTAAGTGTGTATATAGCCGCAGTGGAGTCTTAGTTCACTATTGTGGTGCCTTAGAGAGTGTACCTTGTTGAGGAGTTTTGCCCATAGTAGTGTGTTCCAAGAGAAGCGTTAAAAAAGGTGAGTGGGCGTCGTAGTTACACTATGTGTAGAGGATGCTCATACAGGGTGGATTTTTAATTTTATTATTGCCGTGATATTCAGATCCATCATCCTGACATGGAGGTAATTGTGCTTACCGTTGTAATTTCAAGAATTAAGCTTTTAAAAATGGGGTTCCTATAAAAAGAGAATATCGGCGAAAGAACCAGTTTTTATCTGTTGCTTTGACAAATTTAGAAAAGTAGGTATATCTGGTTGCAGAGACACGTGGGGTCCCTACCTTAAGTAGCTCAAAAAATGAAAGTGATGGCCCTTCTCGTTTCGTAATCCCAAAAGGTTCTGGGGGGGAAAAATATAAAATAAAGTGCACTTTTTTAAAAGGTAGCCCGTTTTCAGGAGACGTAAGTGGGTACGTTAGATGCTCGCGGGAGGCCTTACCTGCGTTCGCTGTCGGAAAGAGTCTTCAGTCGGCGCGGGCGGCCAAAAAGGAGAATGCGTCCTCCTTAGTAGGCTCCTGGAGAGAGTATGGCCTCCCGTTTTCATGGGGACTTCCGGGTCATGATGCGTCCTGCGGATTAAGGACACGTCATCTTATAATAGTGTAGATGGAACAGCCGAATGATAAATTTGGGGTATGGCTCCTCAGCGGAGGGGTTGGGGGTGGGTGTGAAGGAGGAATGGGGTGGAGAAATCGGGATAATAAACCCGATTTTCAGGCTGCCCAAAAAACGATCGTATTTTTTAAAAAAAGGGTTGTGCTCAAGCTACTATCCATGAAATAGTCGCCATCTTTGAATGGTGTGGTAGTATAATTAACTGTATTTGGGGGCAGATATTCTAACCTAGAGTTACTGCACTTGGAGGCAGATGTTTATAACTTTTATATAGTCCCACAAATACAAGAGGCGTGGTAACTTTAAATGCTGCACTTGGAGGCAGATGTTCTGACCCCTAATTGGTTACACCAGCACTAATGGGTGGCGGGATTCAGGGGAGTGCCCTTGAACCCGGAGGAGTGATTATGGAATTCATAATGTGTCCAAAATATTTACTCTATAAAATTCCCCTCTCTTGTGATGTTTAAATGATAGTTAGCAATTCTTATCATGGGGTACATTAAAGTAAGATCTCGGGTATGTTTTCGGATGTATTATTACATGATTTCTTTTTTGAATTATGGATTCAGTGAGATGTGATCATAACCAGGGCTTCTCATCTGTTTCTGGAATGTTAAATAAAATTCTGTTGAACTATGATCAGTCCTCAGGATATGGTTCAGGTCTATGATTATAAGGTTCCCCTCTCTTATGAGTTGTTAAATGATAGTTCTTAAACTCTTATCATGTAATACATCAAGGATAAATCTCAGGAGTGTTTTCAGGTGTGGTATTACATAATTTTCTTAGATTCAGATAAACATGATCATTAGCAGTGGCTTCTCATCTGTGTAGGAATATTCATGTTGTTGCATAATTCCGTTTCACTAAGCACGGTTAAAAAAATACAATTAGGCGATATGTCTAAAAAGTTCCTTTTTTTTCTCATGGATGCAATCATCCACCTTTAGGTCTTCAGTGCGATGTCCATGTTTGAAAAAAAGGGGGGTTGGAACGTGAGTAAAAGAAGCACAAAAATTGGGTCTGGTGCTGATGTCCTCATTCATCACCAAGCCAATATTGCATTTCCGCATCTTTGTTGAGTCCATTTCTGATGGTGTAGTATTGAATAATTAGCTCACTCTCTCTTCTGCGTAACTTGAGTTCTCGATTGCCTCCTCGTCTGCCTTTGTGTATTACTTCAATGCCATAGAAAGTGAAAGATTTTCGGTGTGGGTGTGTCTTGGGTTGACAAATTGAAGGGTACATAAGACCCATTCACTAGCCGCTGAAAAGGCATTTGATTCCCTCAATTGGACATACTTTCTCCAGGGTTTGAAGAGATTTCGATTTGTACCAAGTTTTTGTGGGTGGGTGGTCCTGCTGTACCAGGCACCGCCTGTAAAAGTTAACAGGTACTTTCTGAAATATCCAAGCTGGAGCGTAGCACCAGAGAGGGTTGCCCATTGTCATCCGTGTTGTTTGCCCTCTGCATGGAACCTCAGGCGTGGTGGATTAGAGTACGAGCCAACATTATGGGATTTCTGAAGGTCATGGCGAACCAGAAAAAATATAGTTATATGCAGATGATGTCTTGCTGTATCTCTTGGAACCCTGGTCATGTTTAGTCGGCGTTTCAGAGCTTTGAGTGACATGCATAATCAATGTAAGATTAAATGGGATAAATTGGTCTTATATGAATAGGAAGAATTGGGAAAGGTTGAGAGATGTGGCCCATGACATTGAGGTGTTGATGGGTGGCTTCAGATATCTGTGAATTGGGATCACACCGAACAGGACAGTTTTCCTGGAAAGGAATCTAGAGGTGGTGCTCCGGGAGTTTCAAATAGTTGTGGAAACTCCTACCTCAATAATGGGGACTTTGTCAGTCTTTAAAATGATCACGATGCCAAAATTCTTATACATCTTACAGAATATGCCATGCATGGCCCCTCAGTCCATCATTGAAAGAGTAGACAAAACACTGGGTAAACTGTTGTGTGACTGGGGTACGCCAAGGATAACACTGCAAATACTAGCGAGGTCTGTGCATAAGGGTCAAATACTCTCCCGGTTATAAGGGCATATTACTGGGCTTCTCAGCTCAGGCTCACTAATGCATGGAGATACACTTCTTAAGATTAACCTGTATCAAGAAAGGAGAGGATCCCAATGGAAACACACACATACATACATACACTACTTGTACCAGAAACCATTTAGGAGAGGATTACTGGTACCCACTCTGACGGCATGGGATAGGGCCACAGAAATGAGGGATGACAGGAGATTCACTCGAAAGAACCCGGTGGAAAGAAAACACGCTATCAGAGATCCAGAAGCGGATTGGGTTTATTAAGTGGGACCTTGTAGGTATCTCTAAACTGGGAGATGTAGTGGGGGGGGAGCAGAAGTCATTTGAAAAATTGCAGAAGGAATACGACTTAGGTCCTACCCAAAAATGTAAATAGTTACAACTCAGGCACGCATTAGTGGCAGAATTTGCAGATTGGACTGACGTACCAGACAATAGCCTGCCGGAGAATATAGGGCCAGATGTATCATCAACATTAGTAATACCGATTTTCTAATTACAATTATCTCTGAATCGCAATTAGGTATTCAGTATTCCTAATGTATGAAACTTTAAATTTCCAAATAGCGATTTCTACTAGGTCGCAAATAGACCTAATTTATGAATATTAATGAGGTAGATTGCAATCTGCGACCCATGAGAAATTGCCGCCATCACAAGGATGGTGGCCTGCTTGGGGCAGTAGACCACCATGCCTGTGGTTGCTTTTTAATAAAGCAATCTCATTTCTTCTTATTTTTTTTTTAATGCAGCCCGTTTTCCTTAAGGGAAAACGAGATGCATTTAAAAAAAAAGAAAATTAAACTTTAAAATTTCGTCTTTTAAGAATGGGAAGTGGTCCTTGGACCACTGCTTATTAAACAATATTTCTTTCAACATTCTCAAAGGGAAAGGGGTCCACGGGACCTCTTCTCATTTGCGAATGGGTTACCACCAACTTTGAATTGGTGGTAAAATATTAATGTTTTGCAACCAGAAAACGGTTGCAGAACATTAACACATACCATTCCAATTTGTTATTTGGAAGGGACGCCCTAATCACGCCCTTCCAAATACTGTATCGGTATGTATGTGCAATCCCAAATTACGATTCGGTAACATGTTACCAAATTGCAATTTGGGATTAATACATACCATAATGCCTTTTTGCATTTTACATCTGGCCCATAGTGCTGTTGGAAGAATAAAACAGCAAGCAGTTTCTTGTGTATATTGTACCCTCATAAATAATAAACCAGCTAACTTTCTAAAACTGAGGGCTACATGGGAAACCGCTGTGGGGCAGTTGGAGGATGTTGATTGGGAGGCCGCCCTGATGCATACACAAGAAGTTTCTATAAGGGCAAGATAGAGGTTGATTCACCTAATAGTACAACATAGAGTGTACTGCAATAAAACTGGGTTATACAAAATGGGTAGGACGCAGTCTCCCACATGCAAAAAATGCAATGCCATTGATGAGACCTTCCTCCATGCGATCTGGGAATGCCCTATAATACAGAGATATTAGGACGAGATCTTTGCGGAACTAATGGCAGTATGGAGGTGCACACGCATAATAGACCCCACTTCTTTATACTAGGCATCTCATGCAATGTTGATAGACCAAGAGCAAAATTGATGTTCTATGCAATAATTTGTGCTGGCGAAATGAGATATTGTGAAAATGTGGGGAAACTAGGGAGCTACAACTAAACAAATGTGGTTAGTGGGAATTCATATTTGGAGGGAAGTGGAGATAATGGTCATGAGGGAAGAGGTTCTTTTAGAAAGTTTGAGAAGGTATCATGAAGTCGGAGGGCTCATTATGGTCTGATTTGGGAGACACAGGCGATACTGGGAATCGGACAGCGACTGAGTTCTACTAATCGACTGTAAGGGAGAGGTGAGGTGGAGGCGGGTTTTCACAAGTTGAACCATGAACTTTGAGAGTCAGTGTACTTACCAACTTTACTGCCCTGTTGACCTATTGCACCATTCAATGTACTATTTGATGCTTTTTGGAAGCAAAAAGAATATAGACCGTTAAAAAAAACAAGCATTTGCAATGCAATAGGTCTCGCATTAGTGAAAGTTTGAGCTATTGGCGGTGCTAATAATAATGTAACACCAATAGCTCAAATTTTCAGTGATTCCAGATCTATTGCATTAAAAATCAACTGCGGCACACGCTCTTTAGCTTCAAACATCTTAAGCTAAAGCGTGGGTGCTGAAATTGCTTTAAAAGTAAACAAATCGAAAAAATTTTTTTTTATATTTCTTTACTTTTTTTTATTTTTTTATTTATTTTTGTACAGATAAACAATTGCAACAGCTGTTACAGGGTTAGCATAGGTTGAGTAGGTTATACAATGGTGTTTATATTGCTACCCCCACATGTCAATTTTGAAAACGAAAGAAAGGCAAAGAGGAAAGGACAGAAGAGCAAGTGGTGATCAATAGAAAAGAGGTAGAGACAGACCCTGAGGCAGGGAGAGACATCGCTATACATTACATCTGACAATCTGTAGAGATGTTTGAGCACGCATGCAGGCCCCACCGGGCTATAGTAGGGTTTGTCCCATTGGGTCAAGTTGAAACATTTGTCTTGGTGTTTTAACATTTTCATGGGGGATCATAAGAGTCTAGGAAGGTGTCCAGAGATCTCCACAGCCCTCTGGAGGCCGGTTTCCAGGGTGAGTACTGTAGTGCGATATTGTCCGCTCCTCTGAGATGTGTGATCCAGTTGATACAGCCATTGTAAGTAGCTTTACTTGTGTCCTTCCAGTTGGCTAGGACCATTTTCACTGCTGCTGTCAGTAATATGTCTAGTAGGTCCTTATCCTGCTCCGTTCTCAATTTAGTAAACATAAAAGCCGAGGTGAGGGTGGAAAACTCCATTGCTAGCTTGCAGTTAAACAGCTCGTCTATGAAACCAAAGATTTTCCCCCAAAATATCTTGAGTGTTGGGCAATGGAAGATAAGGTGTGCTAGGTCCCCCTTCCCCTTGTTACAGTTCCAGCATTGCTCGTCCTCCCTGAGGCCTAGAAGCAATTGCCTCACTGGCACTTTAGCTTGAGATATTTAAAGCTAAAGCACTGGTGCCGTGATTGTAACAAAAATAAACAGATAGAAAAAAAATGGCGGCCGCATACTTTAGAGGCAACATGCCGGTAGAGAAAAGAAAACTCTATGATGCGGCAAGAATTGTCCGCGTCAGGGCGCTTTTTGAATGCCAGTAGGGGGGCAACATGGGCAACAGAAGGAGGGTAATTGGGTGGGAGGGGCAAGCAACACTGACAACAATAGAAGGGGAGGGGCAAGCAACAACGGAAGTAGGGAGTGCAGGAGGGTAGGTGGAAACAAGCACAACCGAAGGAGAAAGGATGGGTGAGGGCAAGCAATAACAGAAGAAGAAAGACAGGGAGGGTGGGTGAGGCAAGCAACAACAAAAGAGGGAGAGCGAGTGCCTAGGTGATGACAAACATCAGTGGAAGAATGGAGGGCTGGTGGGTTGCTTGTGGACAGGCAACAATGGAAGGAAGGAGTGCGGAATAGCTGGAGGGGGAATGCAACACTACTAACAATAGGAGGATGGGGGCAAGTGTAACAGACAGCGGAGGGGCAGAAGTGCATGAGTGAGGTAGCTGAAAAAAGAAGCACTCCAGTAGAGTGCTTAAATACACCTAGTAGAGTACACCTACAAAAATGAGCACTGGAAGGACTTAAGTAAAGCATTTATGCACCAGGGTAGAGACAAACACATGAGGGTTAATGGTGCTTATGATAGTTGACCAATATCAAGCGTGCCAGAGTAAAAATGAAGCCGACCAATTGTATGCAATGGGTTGTCCCTTAGCCCACTGGTGGAAACAAAAGGTTTAGAAGAGATAGCTCATGCACTGTCTCAGCGAGACCTAAAAATCACTGCCTCAGTATCCGCACCACTTAAGACCCTCGTCCTTTGTTTGGTCACAGTGCCATCCCCTGTGCTCTATCCCGTGCTCCTCTGTAGGCTGACACTAGGATTGCTGTGTAAAATGCAATACTGTCCTCAGTCCTTTGCGGAGTTCCCACTCTGCCTTCAAGAACATATGGATTTTAACAACCATATCAAGAGCCAATAGGCCACCTCTTAAAGCAACTACAGGCCACTCATGTCCACAACACCCACTTGCAGCCAACTCATTCCAATTGTAGACTTGATAGCATACTCCACTCGCATCCTCATGCTGATGATTGTGTCATGTCATGTCATGTTATGTTATGTTATGTTATGTTATAATATTAGAGTGCTCGAACACCCAAAGGTCTCTTGGGCCTATCTCAACACATAAGGTAAAGCGATGGTGGTTAAAAAGCTTTAGATCTTAGATGCTTTGATCCACCTTCCTCCAAAAACACACACAAGCTTGCTGGCCTATAGTATCGTTTATGTTCAGTTTTTGTAACACATTTCTTAGAATATAATACCAAGTGCTTAATTTTTGAGTAAACAAGTGTCAGGGCCCATGTTATTGCTCAGGAGGCCACTGCAAGCTGCCCAACAAACTGGAAATCCCATCACTGCCACATCCTATTATAAAGCTCACTACTAAACAGCACACTTCTATAAATGCCACAGTTTGGACAATTCCAAGCCATCCAGAGCATTAAGAATGGACAGGTCGCTCTACCATTGTGTTTTTAAATGTGCATTTAACTGGTAACAGATGTGCTCCTACAAAAATAGACAGCGCCACCATGTGGTGGGCTGTGATACGTAAGTGCTGGTGTTAACAAAAGAATGCCAGTGTCAGTACTGGAAAACTCCGGCACAAATTAAGCACTGATATACCCGTGGGAATTGGGAAGAAATGCATGTGAATTGATCTCTCCCTCTACCCAAGATGTTGCATTACAATCAGAGTGGCAAACTGGGGAACCAGGTTCGAGTCTCGGCTTCGGCTCAACATCCTTTGGGTCGAGTTTGCCCTGTATTTTAAGAACTGCGGAAACATGTACTGAAAAGTAAAAACAAAGCCTTAACATAAGGAAAGACAAATAGATACCCATTTTCTAGCTAATTTGCACAAAGTGAAAAAAAAACTGGATAAATCTCAGCTTACCTGCTTAAATTGTGTGACCATATGTAAATACTTTATTTTACCAAAACTTTCTTTTCTTCATTATTGTGTATGAAAGCACTTTAAAATATGTGAGTTCAGACTACAAGTTGCTTAAAATTACTACTTTTAATAAGTACTTTCTCACTGCAGTGCTATATATAATGTGCCCGATTAGTGTCAAAACTTGAAGTTAAAGGAATCCACTTTTTTTTTACATTTACGAGCCCGACCCTTGGCTCGGCTCTGGCTCTCCCTGTTAATTTGTTGGCTCGCCCGCCTCTAAAAAGGTGCACACTTTTATTTCCATGAGCCTGTTGAAGACCGAAACATAAATCAGAATCGCTAGTGACTGGCTCAAGACAAGAGTCATAAACAACAACCTCGCCACGTTTTAAAAAATTTATTTTATGCGTTTTTATATAGCGCGGACTTTACCCGAAGGTGTCAGAGCGCTTCACAATAGGAACAGTAACATTACATGAGGAGAAGGTTTTTTTTTTTTTGTTGTCCTCATTCACCTCAGGTATTGGTGACTTTTACCTTTGCCAAAGACCTCTATAACTGGGGAAGACCCCTGACCCCGCCACAAAATAGTGATAGGGAAAAAAAAAAAGGGGGAAAGAAGGCGCAGGCCCTAAGAACACCATTCACCTGTTAATGCATCTCTCTCAGACAACATCCGGTTTCCCGGAGGACTGCCTAGAAGAAGACTGGGGGGGGGAGAACCCCCGCAGCCAGGTCAGAGAGGTCTGTAGGCATAATCATTGGACAGGGGGTACATCTCGTTACCTTAAATGCTGTACACTAAGCCACTCCCTGGCTACTGTTACCCCCTACCCAGTGAGGAGAAGGTTACAAGTGAGCATAATACAAAAGCAAGCGTTACATTACATGAGGAAAAAGTGACAATTGTGCAAATAACAAAAACAAACAAGATACAAAAAGAGGTATACGTTACAAGAGGAAAAAGTGACAAGATTCAAGTTCTAGGAAAGCCTTCCGGAGTCCCCGAGGCCTGTAGGAAACCCCCCGCCTGCGCACTGAATTAAGTTATAGGACAAACTCGCGGGACCAGCCGCGCAGCAGCTGAAGGCGATGAAAGTGCAGTGAGTGGACTCGGAGACAGAATGCTGCGCGTGCTCTGGTGAATCCAGAGTCCAGGTCACGCACTGTGCTCTAAAGGTGACAGGCGGATGCCTAGGGACTCCGGAGAGCAGAACTGACATGGTAAAATTGGCCCTGACATGTTCTCAAGATGTCGGGCAAGGGAGAGGATCTCGCGTTACGACCAGAGCTACCAAGTTATTCTGGCCAAATCGTTAAATCTCTCCGTACCTTAAGGAAATATGAGTGACCTTGTGTGATGTAACTAACTAGCGCTTATTAAGTAAAGCGCTCCAATACCTTCGGGTGAAGTTCAAGTTATATAAAATGCAACAAAACAATGTCTTGAAAAATAAAAGTGCGAGGGAAGCTGCACTGCGGACTAAGCACTATGGCTGCAAAGAGACGCAGAGTCTCCGTAATCACGGCTGAGCAATCTATTTGGCTGCAGTGTGCTCCCCGTGAAAAAAAATAATTTGTGCATGATCCTCGGCACTATTACGCTCACCCACCTTACTGCCAGTACACCACTGCTCCTGCCTCCATTCTGTATAGTGATTGCCCTGGTGGAATCACATGTGAATTTGCCTATTGAAAGCATAACCAGTAGTGCGCGCACACCACAGAGGAGCGGGGGCGAGGGAGCGCGGTAGCAAAGCGAACGCGCGCTAATTAGAAACACATGTTTAGTATTAGGTCTCAGATGCCGCTGCTGCGCGTAACAGACACCACTGGGAAATGGGCGGTTACATTTCTAAAGAAGCTGGGACATGCACACGCCTTTCACCAATGGCGTGCTGCCTTTTTTACAAAGACGCACGCAAAAGCCAATAGCAGCTGACAAAAACAAAAGCACACGCACGAGCGTGTGGTCAGCTTTCAGAACCCCCTACATGAGGTGTCTCGCTGCGCACTGCAACGCTAGGCGCAAGACCTAAAAAGGGTGCTCAGGTCATATCAATAGGTGCATTTCATAGGACACTAAAGAGTTATTGATTTTGAAGTCATGCCTCGGTTGACCGTGAGGACTTCAGATAATACTTCAGGGTCTGGCATCAGACCCACTGGAGAAGAGGATATAACTGTTTACCGAAGTCAAAAGTTCAAAGTCCAGAGATAAGAATGTGAGGAGTGGATCAGGCAGGATATCACCGCCTCTCTTTAGCAGACGCTCAGAAGCTCGGCCTAGATTAAGATGGCTTCTATATTCGTCTCCTGGCCTGTGTCTGGGTTCCTTCTTTTGACCCTCTTTAGTCTCGGTGAAAGCGGGAAGCTGCTGGTGGTTCCTCTGGATGGAAGTCACTGGCTCAGCATGCTCCCAGTGGTAGAGGAGCTCAGGCAGAGAGGCCACGAGATAGTTCTGGTAGTGCCAGAGATCAACGTACACATTGGAACGTCCTCCCAAGACTACATAGTTAAGACCTACCGTGTGTCTTTCACCAAGGAATACTTAGAATCAATGATTAAATCAATGGGTACTTTTGTTTTTACTGAGCAATCCTTTCCAGAAAACATCTTCACTTTATATCAGCGGATATCCAACCTCACCGAGATGATGGTCTCCACATGTCAACACTTTCTGGATGACGTAGAGCTGATGCAGTACCTGAAGGAGAGTCACTTTAATGCTCTGTTAGTTGATCCAGCGATGCCATGCGGACAGATAGTGGCGGAATACCTGTCCATACCATCAGTATTCTTCATGCGGGCGATTCAATGTACTCTAAATGATGAGGCTGCTCTGTGCCCAAGTCCAACATCCTACATCCCCAGAAGTTTTACCGGCTACACAGACAAGATGCTCTTTTCTCAGCGGGTGAAGAACATGCTGATCACCCTACCTGAAATGTGGCTTTGCCACCTTCTGTATTCTCCGTTCGAGCGCCTGGCTTCGCAGTTTCTCCAGAGAGAGATGACCGCCCTGGAGCTCTTCAGCGGGGCATCACTCTGGCTGCTGCGTTATGACTTTGTCGTTGAGTTCCCTCGCCCGGTGATGCCCAACATGGTCTTCATTGGAGGAATCAACTGTGCTGAGAGTAAGGAGAGTCTGTCTCAGGTGTGTGATTTATTGTTTTATTAGAACAGAAAGATCTAATTAGAGTGCAGTGGGCCGAGAGACGGATGTTGAGAAGACATCAGGGGCAATCAGTGAATAGCAGGGAGATGCTATGAGGAGAAAAGGAAAGATGAGATAAAAGGCTTCGGCAAAGTGCAGGATTACAACTGTATACATTGTTTTAAGTAATGAGTTTACAGCATTGGTTAACATCAGTGATACTGTGGCAGCACCCAACTCGGTATCAGTCTCAATGTCCCCAGTAACCTTTCACACCAATGTCCACATTGTCTGTGTCCCCAGGTACCATCCGTAGTAGAGTCACTAGCTCAGCTCGACCAGTTGCCTCCACAGGCAGTCCTCCCCACCCCACGCCCAAATCATCACTTACTTTAGTACAAGTCCATCTAATGTGCCTCTAAATATCCATTTAGAATGATTCTCCCACAGTGAATGGTCATCAGGACCTTTGTGCCACACAATAATATGCGAAGGGATTATCCGTATTACACAACCTTCAGGATTTGATCATGATAATTACACTGCCACGAAATGTACTCATCAGAATTCCTGCATATGGGTCTATCTCAAATCCTGGTAGAATATGCATAGCTGAATTCTAGTGCAGGAAAGTTTGGCCATATGAACAACTGTGCTTCCAGGATGTGTTCATCAGTATTATGGTGTTACAGATTATACCTATGAGAATTATTGTGCCACACATTATCCTCTTATGTTATCGCATATGTCCAACAGAATGAATTTTCCTTTGAATATACACATTGGGATTGCAGTGTTTCTTGAGTATGCACATTAAAAATACGGTGCCAGAGAAAATGCAAAGCACAATTACTATGCAGACAAAATAGCCTTCTTATTAACTCTGTGACAAATTATGCTTTTCAGAATTTTTATGCTACGGAATGGGTCTTGCACAATTGCTTGACGAAAGATATACAATGTAATGTTCTTATTGGCTTTGCAGTGCTTCTCGAACACACACATCCAAAACAGGGAGTGCAGCAAAATTACTATCTGGAAAATATAGCCATCATCATTACTTGGCACCAGTGGGCACGGCATCTAGAATGTCTGTTCCAGATAAAATGCACATAAAATGTACAACAGGACAGTTGTTTTGCAGAAAATCCCATTAAAATTACCTTGGCACAAAACTTGCTCGCAAGAAATATTGGAGCAGAATAAGGCCTCGTAATTATAGTGCCATACTGTTACAATATTGTCATAAGAAATACTGCCTTTCTGATATCTGTATTACTGAGTCAACAGAATGCAGGCGTCATATTTATTGTGCCAGATGTAAATAGTTACAACTCAGACAGCATTAGTGGCAAATTTGTTTCAGGAAGTTTTGGCGCTGACTCTTTAGTCACCGCTTACTCTGCCCAAAGCCTGATTATAAGATGGCTGCTAAAAAGATTTTGTCTGACTTTGAAGGGCTGTACTTACACAAGCAATTCTTCAGTTGTTAACAGTGATGGATTCAGCCCAGATTTGTGACTGGGGGCGAGTGTCTGAAAAGTTTCAGCGCTCCCTCCGTCATCTCCTTCTGTTTGCTTTGTTCGCCCTAAGTTGGCAGGGTATGCCCAGACATGGGTCCCTTGCTCCCTTTGCCACTGGATTCAAGCTGGTTTGGCTGATGAGGGCTGTTAGCCCGAAACCGGTCCCAGGATGCTTGTTTTCGGTCCAGGGAAGATGGCTTGGCAGTTCGGGCTGGACTGTTCCCATGAGGCACAGGGTCAAGACTGATTTGCATATAGCTATGTCTGAACTGGGGTGGCGAAGTGAGCAAAAGAACGATGATGGATTCAACCCAGATCTGTGACTGGGGGTGAGTGTCTGAAAAGTTTCAGCGCTCCGTCCGTCATCTCCTTCTGTTTGCTTTGTTCGCCCTAAGTTGGCAGGGTATGCCCAGACGTGGGTCCCTTGCTCACTTTGCCACTGGATTCAAGCTAGCCTGGCTGATGAGGGCTGTTAGCCCGAAACCGGTCCCAGGATGCTTGTTTCAGGTCCAGGGAAGAGAGGGCTTGGCAGTTCGGGCTGGACTGTTCCCATGAGGCACAGGGTCAAGACTGATTTGCATATAGCTGTGTCTGAACTGGGGTGGCGAAGTGAGCTAAAGAATGATGATGGATTCAACCCAGATCTGTGACTGGGGGTGAGTGTCTGAAAAGTTTCAGCGCTCCGTCCGTCATCTCTTTCTGTTTGTCATATTTACTGTGCCAGATGTAAATAGTTACAACTCAGACAGCATTAGTGGCAAAATTGGCAGACTGAAAATTTGTTTCAGGAAGTTTTGGTGCTGACTCTTTAGTCACCACTTATGCCTGATTATAAGATGGCTGCTAAAAAGATTTCGTCTGACTTCGAAGGGCTGTACACACACAAGCAATTCTTCAGTGGTTAACGGTGCTTACAGACTGCAGGAAGCTGCATGTTTTTAGGTCGAGCCTGGGAAGCGCATGCGCTACTCTGCGAGGCATGCTGTATTGAGGTATGGAATTGAAGCTCCGCCCATTTCCCGCCATTCTTTTCAATTAGCTCCTGTTACTGTCCTTTCGAAATCGTTGCTTTTGATTGATACATAGGCTTAGTAGTCCCTCCTTGGTACCGCCTTGTTTGCATTTGTAACCTCCCATGGACGTTTACTTGTGTTGTTATACTGTCTGCTTTATGGAAGCTGTGAGCACTATTTTCTTGAATTATCTAACTCTATTCCACCCCCGACGTGCTTTCCTACAACGCAGCACACCGCCCACTTTTATATTTTTAATGGTAATGTATTCATTTAATTTACAGCGTGGACCGGTTTCACTTTAGCTGCCGCACTACAGAACGTTTCTTTTTCTTTTTGGGTGAAAGCGTCTCATACGCGCTTTCACTTTAATGTTGGCCATGCCCCTTTCTTTAGACGCTGCTCACTGTAACATGAATACGATGAGCAGCAGCTAAAGAAAGGGGCGTGGCCACCATTAAAGTGGTCTTGCAATTACAAGAGTTTGAGCTATTGGCATTATAAATAACATTGCCTTTTATATGTATGTTGCTTTTAAAAACACATGAATAAAAGGCATTGTCATTTACAATGCCAATAGCTTAAACTCTTGCTAATGCGAGACCTATTGCATTGCAAATGCTTCTTATCAGATGGGAGCCGAGTCACAATTTTGGCTCATAACTAGTAGTCGGGCACAGGGAAGCGTGGATGCCTCTCTGTGTGGACGACTGTGAGGAAAGGGTACAAGGTGCACTGAGGTGAAAGGGTGGACAGGTGGGAGAGCATAGGAGAAATAGAAGCTGGGTTTGAGAGGACAGTTTTAGGTGATCATTAACCAGCCCTTTTAGAAAGACTTGACTCTGTGACTAGGCAGTTTTTTGTGTGCGTTTTTATGAGATGAGAGTAGGTCTGAGAGAGAATGAGATGAAAAGGACACGTTAGAGTTACATGCAAGGGGAAAGCTGACTTTATAAAACCAGGTTTTATTAGAAATAAAAGGGGAAGGATGCTTGTGACTCCTGTATCCTTGCTTCACTGTGGTGAACACTGCGCTGCAGGTCATTACGGACATGGTTTCCAATATTGACCACCTACAAATCATTGATTTCAGGTGTTAGTCTAACTACTGAAATGGAAGCAAAAGAGGACTACAGCACCCAGAATGCACTTGGTAGTCACACAGTTGTCCAGTACTGAGAGGGAGGTGATCACCCTATGCCCCACAAATGTACTCAGTCTATGCATGCCAACAGACCCGATTCATGCGGGAGACTCACGAATGTTAAGCAAAAAAGGCTTTAATTTAGGTTTCCCCAACCTGAAATTGCTCCCCTTTAATACAAATCAATATGGAAAATAAGTTCTCCCAATCGTTTAAAAAAAAAAAAAAAAATCTCCCTCTTTTGTCTCTCTAAATGGTGGCATGTTTGTCAATCTGGAGGGAAAAGTCCATAACTTGTGCACTAATATTGACCATTTATTCTCAAAATGTAACTGTGTCAAAAGATTTTCAGTGGTCAGTAACAACTTGACCATTTCTCTTCCAGAAAATGTCCCACTTGTCGCCCTTTAGTGTTGGAGGTAAATGACATGGGGTTGAAGGAGTGGCAGGAAACGCCATCTTATGTGTTCCTTTTGTCTGCACTGGAGTAGGGGGATCACAGTTATAAAGGAAGAACGAATTCCTCCTAAAGGAACTTCAGCTCTGCCCTCGGCTGTATCTGCTTCCACAGAAGGTTGACAAGACAGTTCTTCTCTGATTCACCAGGTGCAAGACTGTCAGTCTGATTCCTTGAGACTCATCAAGCCCACAATCGGCTGCTGAGTCATCAAAATATTGCCGCAGGGGAGGACCACCAAATAACTCTTGCATTTCTAAGAAGGCAGTGGTATAGACAGGGGAGTCTGGAGGAGCCAGCCTTGATGCTGTTTTATGCGGATCCTAGTCTGGCTTTCTGCCCCTGCTTTAAATGAATATATTGAAGACAGTAGCTTAGCTAGAGAAGTGTGACGGAAGGCTATTTCCATTCTATAAAGGGTCCAGGACCTCTTTTCCCTTCCCCTCTCACCTCTCATCTCCTTTAGCAGGGAGGAGTGGATGTTCAATGGTTGAATTACAGACTGAGAGACAGGTGATAAGTCTCACATGACCACCCGCATCTTTGAATCCTTACATCTCTGAACTCTTATTGCCACGTTTCAAGCAGCATACCTATCCGTCTTTTACCTCAAAAGTGCAGTTGAAGTCAGGTGTTTGAGGGTGATCCTATTAAGGTCAATGGAGAATTAACACTTATTTTGGAGGGTACTGTAGGTTTGAAAAACTGGCGACTACATTAAAGTCTATGGAGCTATTTTGTCTGCTAGGTGGGTGAATGGAAGTAAAAAGCGAGTGAAACCCGCCAAATGCAGGTGACTTGACAGATATGCAGCAGCCCGTCTTTCCAAGCAACAACACACACATTGAACACAATGCAGTAGGTGGTGGTCTGCACACTCATCCAACAATTATCTCAAATAGTTGGGTATCAATAAGCTCAGAACAGCACGCAGAATGATTAAGATCCTCAACAAAGCACACTGGACGAGGCTGCACACAAGAATACAGCACAGGACAGATGCAGCTTCTATTTGGATGTTGCTGTTCATACAACCTTACAATAGGTAAGAACAGTTTGAGGCATGTGTGGTTGTAGATACACATGCTTAGCTAAGTCTGCCATCTAGTGTTGGACTCGAAAGTGTGCAAGTTGTTTTTCTTTGAAGAAGTCTTTCGAGTCACAAGTTATGGTGACTCTTCCTCTTGCTTGCAATGCACGTGGTCCTCGACTCCATTGTTAAATTCTTTTTTAGGTCTAGCCTCGAGTAGCACACAAGCGCTGCTCTGGCGAGACTTTAAGTAAGGGGTTTGAAAAGCTGACCAGCCGCTCGTGCGTCGTGGCCTTTTTCGGGCGGTTACGCGCGACGCAGACATGTGTTTCCCATTATCGTGCCCAGACGCGGGCGCGATAATTGGAAACACATGCCGGCAAAGGCCATGACGCACGAGCGTCTGGTCAGCTGAGCAGGCTGCCGCGCTCGCTCGCCCCCGCTCCTCCATTGTTGTCCTTGTTTTTCCTTGAGGCGGGAAGCCTTCACTCCGATGCGGAGACCTCACATCTTTTTGTGCGCATTTACAGGCTGGCGACGGATACATTTCCCAAAGTGTTAAATCAGTTTGCAGTGGGTGCTTCATGTTATGTTAATCTTTGTGCCAACAGGAGAAACCCAAAATACCCAGTCGGAGTGAGTAGCAAGAACAGTGTAGACGTGCCTGGAGATGCTATGCATCGTGTCACTGCAAGGAAAGTCCTGTGTTTACAAGACCAGTATTTGTCTTAGAAAACAATGATTACATCGGGTATTTCCGTAACACGAGCTTGCACTGTGACTTGTATCTCACAGCTTCCCACTTTGAAACACAGCTGATGCCCGAGACGCACCTAAAGGCCTAGGCGTCCTCAAGGACTGCGTGTACTCCAGGGAGTGTAAACACGGAAGCGCCCGCGCGGGGGATCTCCGCCCCTCGCTCTCCCTTTATGAACACTCGGGGCTGCGGTTGTCGGTAAACGGACAGAGTGCAGAGCGGCAGTGGTTGGTGTGCGTGGAGGGAACTGCCTTATAGTTTGAGGTTTGGTCGGGCAGCTGTAAAAGATGGCAGTTACAGCCATCAGCACCCGGCATTGGCTGTGTGACTGTGTCTAGGGCAGAGGTTTGTGGATTAGAGCTCTGTTACAAGCTTGTAACCAAAGAAAATAGATGAGGTCTCTTCTCTACGTTTTACCTAGTTCCAAGTCAAGGTGTGCACAGTGACCAGACGCATACTACCCGAATTTTAAATAAAATTTTGGTTGCGCTCTTTATAAAGAGGCCATTTTACACATCCGGAAGCGGCAGTTGACATGAATGTCGATGGTTTGTGCTTGTATGTGATGGGCTAGGTAGACCTTTTCTTTCTTTATTTTTTTAACTTGGCTTTATAAGCATTTTCCATGCCGAATACAAAAACGTTAAATACAACTAAAAAGTGCGGCATTATCAGAGACAAACACATATTTAGAACCACATTGACTATGAGATGTCCCGGCCAGCCCTCACCTGGCGGAGTCATTCGTCCATATAGCGCCTACACCTTCCACCGTTTACAGGTTACACCGTTACAGTATGCAGTGGGTCTCGGGCCCAGGTCACGCCTATTCCACCAATCACTGCCCCACGTGGGGGAGGTAGATGTATTGTAACCCCACAGGCCTGAGCAGAGGCATGCATAATGTGAAGCTTTATCGAACGAGGAGCATTAGTGTTTGCTAGAATACAGACAGGGTTGCCTGTTTCCAGGGCGTGCTGCTATAAGCAGGAGAAGGGGATTCCGGGAGCTAGCACAAGGCAAGGAAGAGACGGGACAACACAAGAAAGGAGGGAAAACAGCTAAACACTAGAGGTGAGCAAAAGGATAATGAGAGCCAAATGGGAAGAAGAGGTAAACACAATTTGAGGGGGAAAAAATCAGTGCCATAGTAACGGAAGAGACATGCGAAGTGACCGAGAAAGCATCTGTTGGAATTAGAAAAATCCAGTTAAGAAACGATAGCAAGCGGAGAACAATTACAAGAAAGAAAGACGCCAATTTAACTGCGAGACAGAGTAAGGTAAGAACAGCAAAAGGAAGGGAGAGAACGATCAAGAAGTGAGAGGAAGGTAAGAGAAGAACACCACAGAGACTAATCAATGAAGAAGGAAGAGACAGTGCTCTCTCGCCCCAGTAGTTGCAGCAGATGGCCGGGCTCACTTGCTCAGTGAAACAGGGAGCAGGTCTAAACTTTTTTATTTAACCAGGATTTGCCTTTGGTTCTCAGTTCAGCACTTGTCATTTTAGCTCCATGTCCAGCACAGCAGGCAGTATTCAGAGTCAGTAATGCACGTGTAGGGGGAATGAATAGGTGAGGGGTTGAAACAAGTTTCACTGCGTGCCCCGGAGCGTGCAGTGTGCCTTCTCTTCTCGCCTTGCCAACCCTGGGTGTGTGGCAAGAGCTTCTCATAAAGCTGCTATTTTGGCACTGGAGAGATACTGCTGATTCCCTGCAGCTACATTACCTCGCCATCTGCCGCTCCTTTGGGAATACCTGTAGAGAGGCGGGATGGTGCAATAATGAAAGTAAACAAGAATATCACCGAGGTCAATCAATCAGAGAAAACTGGAACATCTTCCCAGGTTTGTAAGTCGCCTTCTTCAGTTTTTCTTCTCACAAATCGTCACTTTTAATGCCGTTCATATTTTTGTAAAGGTATTGTGACCCAAAAGACTTGTAGCGTTGTGCAGTCAAACGGCTGGTTTGTGTTAATTACTCACACCGAAGATCCATTGCTAGGTTGTAGGTAAATTGCACTGGCATTAATTAGTTTTTCTTGTTAGATTTAATTGATATACATCGCAAATTTCACCCTGGGCCAGTCATTCTCTTCATTTTGGGCATACTACCATACAGGAAGTGTGCCTAACTGTTTGCCACTTGATCCTCTGATTTTAAAGGCTTTCCAGTTCATGAAAATATTACCAGATGTCTCACCATCTTGTAGCTGTCCCTTTTCTACAATTATATCTCGTACCTGATGTCACAGGGACATGTTTCTACTTTTCATAGAGTTCTTAGCCTTAGTGGGAAACTCAATATGCAAGTGTCGCCACAGGAAGTGAGTATTACAGTGTGTGTGTGTGTGCAAATATATATATATATTACCCACTGGCGGTCGCTAGTGGGAAGTTATAGGTAGGCCTGCATTTCCAAAGAAAGATTATTTTTGGGTTTGCCAATTGCTGATAATTTTGGCATCATTTGACAAATCTATACAAAACTTCCCCCCTCCCCACCAAGGATATTGTGCTGCATAACTAAATACTTATAAGGTCCCAAAGGCGAGACCTATTGGCTATGCCAATGCTTGTTTTTTCTGCTGTCGGGTTCGGACATGTGCTCTTTTGCTCCGTCTTGGCATAGTTGTTTCCTAGTATAGGCCTTAACGTCGGTATTGTCCTCAATCATGGTTATTTATAGTTCTACATCGGTCGCTTGTCAATGCATTTCCAGACGACCGAGGCGGGGGGTGGCAGCTTCGCCATTCTGGGCAGATCTTAATTTCTTGACGTCTCATCCACGCCATGTCCCTTTTTTGATGGAAGAGACACCCTTTCGATTTTGCCCATGCTGCCATGCCAAGTTTTCACACACTGACCAACATCTTTTGTGTAACTTGTGCCTTGCTCTGGATCATCAGGAATCCATTTGCGAGGCTTGCAAATCCTTCAGATCGAAGAAAATGCTGTGCAATCGATGCACAAGGCACCTCGAGATGTCCAGACGTACCGTCGATGACACTTCAGACATCTTTGGGTCTGAAGACTACCACAACGAGGTCCACACCCAAGTGTCAGCAGTGGATGAGGACACCTTTTCGCATGACAACAGTTTGGGATCCAAGCTCGAGATCCAAGACCTTGCACCGGGACAAACTGTGAGTACTGTGCCCCATCCCTCTCGGCCACAGCCTCAATAAGCTATCCCAAACCGTCGACCATTCAGTTCTGACCGACGAAAGTCTTCGCACGGGCTACCACCGCCCTCGGGCCATGGTTGGCACAAACAACTGTATCGGACATGTCTAGTCTTGGCCCGGCGCTGAAAGAGCAGCACAAGACCCATGCTCACCAGTCATCAGCCTCGAGCCAAGACTCTAAGTCCAGTCCTGGTGCCGAAACCTCTATCCACCTCGGCACCAAAAGCAAGTACATCGGACCAAAGACACTCTGCATTGAAACCCACTTCGGAACCAAAGACTTACACCTTTTCCAAACAAAAAGCCAGTTCCGAACCTGTGGAACACGTGCTTCTACGAATACAAGAACAGCTTGATTCAACACAAAAACAGCTGGTCATACACTTCGACAACTGGTCACATCCTGGCTACATCTTCTCATACAGGGGTAAAGCCAGCTAAAAGACAATGACTTTTGAAGAAGCTTTGGTGGTCCCCTGCCCACCAAAGCACAGTAAGAAAGTGGATAAGGCCCCCAGTCCACCGCCCATCAGCCCACCACCACCTGTGGCACCACAGACACACTCCCCACCAACGTCACTTCCTGCATGCACACAGGATTCTCCACAGGGTTTCATTCATTCTTTTGAGGAACACGGGGATGATGGGAACCAGTTCTCTATTCCCCTCAGGTCAACTTGTGGGACACTTATGAGACAGAACCATATACAGACACAGACCCGGATCTGTATCCAGCAAAGTCTTCCCCTTCAGACGATACTGCCACCTACCATGACATCATAGGTGGGGTTGCCGGGTATCATAAGGTTCAGCTCCACACCGAACCACTGGAGGATGATTTTTTATTTGAGACACTTTCATCCACTCAGCACAATACCGAACGATGCTCAAAGGCATGCTGCGACATACAAAGTATTTTTTTAAAGACCCAGTCAAAGCATGAATCATTATACCAAGGGTCGATAAAAAATATAAGATGTCTTGCACCGACCCAACATACATCAAGGGCCAGCTACCACCTCACTCTTTAGTGGTCGCACCAGCAAGGAAGAGGGCAAACTCGCAAACGTGGTGAGGCTTCCCCACCAGATAAAGAGGCTAGAAAAATAGACACTGCAGGGAAAAGTGTGGCTGCTCAATCAGCCAACCAATGGAGAATTGCCAACTCCTTTGATCTCCTCTCACGGTATGACAGGGCACACTGGGTTAAAATGGAGGGGCTTCTCCAACATCTCATGGAGAAGTACAAAAAACAAGCGTTTGAGATTGCCTCAGAGGGTAAATTGATTGCTAACACATCTATTCGCTGGGCTCTAGATGCAGCTCATACAGCCGCAAGAGGCATCAACACAAGCGTCCTCATTCAACAGCATACCTGGCTTAAGGTTTCAGGTTTCAAGCCCGAAACCCACATCCTCAGAAACCTCCACCTCCTATCAGCATCCCCAGTCACAGAATTCATCGCCTAGGGGTACTATAAAGGTTTCTACGGAGGCAACAATTCTAGAGGCAGAGGTAGGGACGGTTTCTCTAAACCATCTGCCACAAAACCTTGACTTACCTGCCATTCCCCCTGAACATACAACACCTGTCGGGGGAAGACTTACAAAGTTCTTTCCCACATGGCGGAATATCACCTCTGACCAGTTGGTGTTGGATATTATCCAACATGGTTATTGCCTGGTGCTTTCCTCAACCCCTCCAAACATTCCACCTCGCACCCATAGACTGACATCAGACCATCGGCAGCTGTTCAAAGAGGAAGTAAAAGCTCTTTCAGAAAAGGGGGCAATAGAACCTGTGCCAATACGCCAACAAGGCACATGGGTCTTCTCACTTTACTTCCTTATTCCCAAAAAGAATGGGTCTCTAAAGCCAATCCTGGACCTCTAACCACTAAAACAGGTACATTCTCTCAGAGCGCTACCTCATGGTCGCTCTGCGAGATATGATTCCACTACTACAACAAGGCGACTTCATGGCTGCATTGGACCTGAAGGACGCGTACTTTCACATTCCAATTTATCCGGCACATTGACAATATCTCAGATTCATACTAAATGGAAAACACTTTCAATTCAAAGTACTTCCATTCAGGATCACTGCAGCCCCCATGATGTTTACCAAATGTCTAGTAGTAGTAGCAGCTCATTTACAGAGGCAAACCTACACATTTTGTCTTATCTAGACGACTGGCTCATCAAGAGCACAAATTATCAGAGCTGTTTTCAATGCATTCAGACTACTATAAACTTACTTCATCAACTAGGTTTCACAGTCCATTCACCCAAGTCCCATCTACAACCTCTTCAAATACAACCTTACCTCAGAGCCATCCTCAACTCACAGGCAGGGATAGCTTACCCAAATGAGGCCAGGATTCAGTCCTTCCAGACACTTATTCCAAAGTGTCAACCTTATCGGCAGATAGTGGTAAGAACAGTCATGCGACTCCTATATCCCATGGCATCATGTATAGCCATAGTACCTGATGCCAGACTCAATATGCGTCTGTTGCAGGAATGCTTATCGCATCAATGGACTCAAGCGGATGGTCAACTGGACGATCTAATGTTGCTCAGCGTCAAGCTTGCAACTCTCTGCAGTGGTGGAATACCAACAATCTTCTAAAAGGACAGCCTTTCTGAAACCCAGTTCTGCAGAGAACCATAACAAAGGACGTATCTCCCGCAGGTTGGGGAGCACACTCACAGGAGTTGACTATACTGGATCACTGGACACCGTGTCAAAATCTACTCCATATGTCACTTAGAGCTGCTAGCTGTTTATCTACCGCTGAAACCATTCCTTCCTCACCTCATCGGCAAGGTGATTCTCATCAAAACAGACATGATTTTCATGTATTATCTGCAAAAACAGGGGGGCACCAGGTCACCTCAACTAGCCCAGACCATACAGAGGTGGGCTCTCCGGCACATCATTTACCTCTTAGCGAAATACCTGCCGGGATTGGACAAAGACTAGGAAGCACCAACAAGTCCAAGAGTGGGGGCTCAACCAACATTATCAAAATGTATGCACTTAATATGGACATTGGATTTACTCCACTGCAGGAGCTGATCATCAAAATTATAGCGCAAGAAATGTTACCTATCCGAATTCCCACATCACCTAACATGTCCATAAATGTCAGGCGACAGAATATGTCATAATAAATTCTTCACTCAAACACCACCCACCTTTATGCATGGGCCACTACCTATCAGAATTACTTTGCCACTCACCAGGAAAATAATTATGCTATTGGATATGCTCATTTAAATTACTCTCTCATGCAATATGCCAGTCTGTAAGGCTTTTAGAATATACATAGCAGAATATCTGTGCCAGGACACGTCTAGAAGAATTGGAGTGCCATATAATATGCCCATCTGTGGGGATAGTTGAATAAGCACAGCCACAAAAACGTATATTGAGAAATTTCTATGCCGTACAATATGCCAAGTTGTAGGCTTGTAAAATGTGTATAACAGCATATGCTGGCTGCATAGCAGAATACCAGGGCCAGAAAATACCTCTAGAAGAATTACTGTGACACATTATAAGCTCATGTGAAATGCTAGTTGAATAGGCATTGCAGAATACCAGTGCCAGAAAAGATGACTTGAAAAATAACTGTGCTTCTATGCTATGCTTATCTATATTATAGGTCTCTTAAGTATGTATTACAAATCTCATTCCAAAGACAAACCATATCCTCTTGCCGTAGTTGGCGTCCGGTTATTAAGGTCCCTTATGCGTAAAGTTTTAGTTGCACCTCCAGAGTCTAGCGCTTGTATCAAGGGGGTCCAAGGGATCCCAATGTATATCAAATCAGGTGGCTATATGCAAAATGTAAGTTTATATTAGAATATATATATACATAGCAATCAAGATTCTTGATTTGCAACTCTTTCAGATGCTCCTTTGGGCTCCATGGTGCTGCAGGGGATCCAGTTGGACTTCCACCTGTGGTCCCTTCCTCGCAACCCTCGGGACCCTTTTTGGGTCCCATACTGATGCTAGCTCTGGCTTCCATCCCAATTCTTGGGTCCACTCCAGTCCCTTCTTCGCTGGCGCGAATGTTGACTTCACTGGCACTGTGAGATTACAAAAGTGCAACCACTTAGTAAGCATCCAGACTCTAATGCTGTGCCTTAACCCCAGTACTATCAAAGGCTGGATGCTGTGTTCAAATTTGTCTCTGACGCAGGTCAAGGTATCCAAAATGTCCCGCACAACACTCATGATGATAAGGAGGCTGTCAGCCTGCTTCCCCCACACTAACCCGATGACGGCTATGCTTGAATTTACAGATTGCCGATATGATAGATAAATCGCAAGAGTCTGAGCTGGACTCACCACGTGGGCCATCAGTGGTGGAAAGTGTCTGTTTCGCCGCAATTGTGTGAAGAGCAGCAGAAGTGCTAGATTTACAGTTGTCTGCTATTGAAAATAATGTAAATTTATTAACTGAGAAGTACAATCAGATCCTCCTCTTCTGAGCCACTATTGCCATTCAACAAGGCTCTCGAGGACACTCTCAAGGCCACCTTTTCTAAACCCATCTACGTCCCTCCGGTCAGATGAACAGTGGGCAGATGACAAAGGCCGGCCCTCTGTGATCCTGATTTTCTCACAAGGCATCTTATGCCTAAAAAGTCTGTTGACTAGTACAGTTACTCCCAACACCTTTTTGACCCACCATCTAGAAAGATTGAGAGTCTAAGCATATTGATGCCTTCAGAAAGAGAATTCTCTTCTAGGCTATTTTAGCCTTACGATCCTTGGATGCAGTAGGCCCTCTGGGCAGGTACACTCATGCTTTATGGGAAATGACCAATGAGATATTGTTTGCCGTCCTGGAAGATGAAAGAGCGTTGCTGACTAAAGCGATACATGATAGCAAGGATGCAGCGAAGTATATGTTGCATGCTGGCTTGGATACCACAGATTGTGCTGGCAGAGGTATTGACACCAGTGTTGTGGTTAGAAGGCAGGCCTGGAGGAGTTCAGTTGGAAGTTCAGTATGTCCAAGCAACATTGATGGACATGCTCTTTGATGGCTCCAGATTGTTTGGAGAGAAGGCTAATTCGACTCCCAAATGATTTGAGGACAGGTGAGCCACAGCATGATCCTTGGGACTCCTGTCTCCTGCCAAGTAGTTCCACCAGCAGTACAGAAAATGCAGGGGTTATTCCAGGGGGCTATCTTATGGACGGCACCACCTCTCCCAACTTGTGCAGCAACAGAAGACCAAGTACTTTCGAGGCAGAGGTCATATCGGTGGCCGAGGCTGTTCTCCCAAGCCGACACAGCTCTCCTCTAACTCTTCCTCTCCTGTTGTAGAAGTTGCCAAGCACCACTCATGCTCACATTGGGCTGGTAGGAGGCAGGATATAACCTTTCCTGATCAACTGGAGATACCTGACCTCCACTCAATGAATACCTTTTTGAGGTCTCAGATTGTTTCTGCTCTGGACGCAAGAGACCAAATGGTATCCCTGGGCTTGTAGGACGTGTATTTCCATATATCCATCCTGCAATTCCACTGCTGCTCATCGCCGGATTGGTGTGCTTCCAATTTGCAGTGCTTCCTGTTGAGCATACCTCGGCCTCTCAGGTGTTCACGAAAATGATAGTGGTGTTTGCTTCCTATCTTCGGCGGATGGAGATGGATGCATTTCCATACCTTGACGACTGGCTGCTCAGGATGTCCTCCCCAAATAGAGTTGTGGGCCACCTACCTGGTTGAAGTCCTCACATCTTTGGGGTTTTCCATCAACGAGCTGAAATCCCAGCTGAACTCATGCTGTGGACATCCTTCATTGGAGCTGTCCTAGACATCGTGGCATGAAAGACCATTCGTTGCACCCCAATGGGACTTGATTTTAGTGTTAACATTTCTCATGTGCGCAACTTTTGAGCCAATGCAAAGTTGCTCATTAAGACTATTGACTCTCAAAAGACTGTTCTTGATTGCCGTCACCTCTGCAGGCCATGTGAATGAACTGCAGGTACCTTCTTCCAGGACAAATTTTGTTTTGAGAACTTGGCAACCTTCTTATCCAAACTAGTGACTTCTTTTCACAACAGCCAATTTATCACCCTTCAAAAGAGGAGACAAGTCCATTGGTTAGACATTAAAAGGAGTTTCAGTTTCTTCAATGAGTTTACAAAAGACCATTGTGTGGATTTTGAGTTCTTTGTGGGATTCTCTAGTGCCAAGAAAGGGATGTCAGTGCAGAAAAGAACCCGGTCAATATGGATAGCTCTCTACATCAAAATCTGGAATGCCCTGACCAAGAAGCAACTCTCTGAAGGTCTGCAGGCCCATTCCACTAGAGACAAGGCCACTATGGTGGTGTTGGCAGGGGGGTGTGCCTGTTCAGGACATCTGCCAGCCTATTATGTGTGCTTCCGTGCAGGTGTTCTCAAAACACTACTGCCTTGATAGTCCACTCCACGGGCAGGCCATTTTGCCCGCTCAGTCCTGTAAGACTTCTTAGTATGACTCTACTCTTCAGTCCACCTTTGGCAAGTACTGCTGTGTTATCCATTCTAAAAGTAAGAAATCTGTGGGTAGAATTACCCATCAGAACAAGTTACTTACCTCAGTGACCCTCTTTATGTTGAGTAATTTATTTCACTGCATATCCCTCACTGCCCTCCTGACCATAATATATTTGAGAAAGAATTGCAAACTCTCCTAATTGAAGGAGCTGTATAGAATTTTAGACAAATAACAGCATCTTGGAGCTTATGTATCCCATGTTACCCCCTAGAAGAATTATGCAACGAGGTAGCCTTGTTTTTGGAAGGCAAGATTTTTAAGATTTGCAACAAAACTAAGCTTGTTATTTATTAGGAGACACCCCAGCCATCATGCGGCTCACAATTCACTCTGTAGAATATCTGTTTCTTTTGATCAGTTTAGAGACAGTAAAAGACCTTCATCCCTCTGGTTTCCGAGATGACCCAGATCCTGCAAGATAGCTGAAACCCTTGTAAATCGTTCACCTGAGTATTTCATAGCCACTTTTATTCTGTTTCAATGGCATAGTACTTGGGCCATGGAAATAGATCTAAAAGTCCCCATTAAAGAAAATATCTCTAAATCCTTTGAACTTTAGTAACCACAGACCCGTTTCACTACTCTCCTTTTTAGGCAAAGTTCTGGAGAAAACGGTGCGTAACCAACTCTACAGCTATGTAGAGCACAACCATATTCTGGACTGCAACCAGTTGGGCTTTCACCTTGTTAGAACTACTGAATTGGTGAATGTTTCTGTTCTGGATGATCTATGAAGATTGGTGAGAAACGGTGGTGTTGGTGCCCTGGTTAACCCAGTAAGAAGGCACCCAATACATTACACGAGTGAAGAGCTTCGAGCACTGGGAGCAACAAGTAAGCACCTAAAGTGCTCCATATTAGAACCGGACCACGACCTAAACTTAACTACTTGCCCTAATTGCAAGTTATCCCTCACGGAGCTACCAATCAGGTATTGTAAGATTAGAGTACCTAAGACAAAAGAAAGTACATAGAAAGACAAGCTTTTTAAATGCTCATTAATAAACGCAAGGTCCCTAGTCAAGCACAGACACGAACTTGCGCTTCATGCTGACACCTATAAGACAGACATAATATTTATTACAGAAACCTGGGCGAACAAAGTGTCTGGCCCAGACCTGATTGAAGCCATACCCTCAGGCTACAAAATGGTGCATGTTGACAGGAAATTAAAGAGAGGAGGGGGGCTAGCCATTATTACTAGAGACTCAATGACTATAAAGTATAATCCAGGCACGAATGTCGCAAGTTGCGAAAACATCTTCTTTCAAATTGAATTAACTAAAAAATTACTTGTTAAATGGAACACTATTGTATCGCCACCCAGGGCAAAGAGAACATTTTCTTTCTAATATAAGCACCTTAATAGAGCACAGTGTCACTAGTTCCGATTATCTAGTACTGGGAGACTTCAATTTCCACCTAGAAAACGGCAAGGACAGTAACACCATCCAATTGGTAGAACTCATGGAGACTCTAGGTCTTGACCAGATAAATGAAGGCCCACCCACTTAGCGGGTCATACACTGGACAGGATTTTTACAAACAATACACACCTGTTAGTAACAGACATTCTCCCCCTGCTAAGGCTGTGCTTTTTTCTATCAGCCTACCTCAATCACAAAAAGTAGCCATGGCGTCATCTTCAGGGACCCAAAATTTCAGACCAAGGAGCAAAATAAACACATACGAGCTTGAAAAGACCCTGTTAGGTACGCTTCCCTTAATAAGTGTAGCTGATGACGATGTTGATATAGCTGCACACAGATATACCACCTGGGTAAAAAAGGCCATGGACATTTTAGCACCCGAAAAAGTGCAGAAACACTGTCACAGCACCCCGTCTGTACCCTGGTTCTCCGAGTGCTTAAGGTTTCAGAAACAAACATGTAGGTAACTAGAACGAATATGGAGATCCAAATACGATCCTCTAGATAGAGTGACCTACAAAAAAGCCATCGCTGAATATAAAATCCTGATTCATAGAGAGAAAACAAAATACTTCACTGAAAAAATTCTCCTGGCTGAAAATTCAGCCAAAGAACTTTTTAGTACGATAACTAAATGATCAAAAATGGTAATAAAAAATGATGGCACAGCAAATAAAACCTTCTGCGACACCCTTGCCAGTTTCTTTCAAAGTAAAGTCACTGAGGTCTTCGATTCCTTCACATTAAATCACAACGAAGAGTCCACACCTCCTGTGAACAACTCCCCTACAATTCTTGATAGGTTCTCTCCCTTTAACAAAGAGCAGGTTCTGAAATTATAATGGCATGCAAATCAGGGTCCCCACTAGACCCTTGCCCCCCAAAAACTATACATGTAGCTCCGAGGGTTTTTGAAGAACAACTCCTCAACAAAGTGCTCAGTACAGGACATATTCCCACTGAATGGAAGGCGGCATCCATCCTGCCCTAACTGAAAAAAAGTAATCTTTACCCCCAGGAACCAAGTAGTTATAGGCCCATCTCCAGACTCCCTTTCCCGGCCAAACTACTTGAAAAAGCATTAAATAATAAACTGATGGCCTGCATCGACAGCAACAATTTGCTGGACCCCTCCCAATACGATTTTAGAAAGGCTCATAGCACGAAAACGGAATTGCTTGGCATCTCTGAAGAACTCAGATGGACCATGAATAAAGGTGGTCAAGCCGTCCTGATCTTACTCGATCTTTCGGCGTCCTTTGACACGGTTAACCACACTATCTTGATCAACTGACTAATGGAGTTGGGAATAAGAGGCGTAGCTCTGACTATACTGAAAGACTTTCTAACCAACAGAAGAAACCATGTAGCCTTGGGTAATTTTACGTCAAAACAATTCAGTTTGCCATGTGGGGTGCCCCAGGGCTCTTCACTAAGCCCCACCCTCTTCAATTTGTATGTTGCCACCCTGGTTAAATTGATAATGTCCTTAGGTTTCTCAGTTGTGTCCTACGCCGATGACACCCAAATTGTGGTGTCAATCTCCAAAGAGCAGGAAGAAGTGGGTCATACATTCAGCTCCTGCATGGTTCAAATGGATCACTGGATGAAAACAAATTGCCTAAAGTCAAACACTGGCAAAACAGAGGTGCTACTATTCGGAAACAACAGATCCTTTTGGTCGCCAATCTGGTGGCCCCAGAATATGGGACCCTTACCAACGCCAGTTCAGAAAGGAAGCAGCCTAGGAGTTATCTTTGATGATAAGCTCCACTTTGACCCCCAAGTAAAAGCACTCTCTCCTTCTGTGTTTTATACACTAAAACTAATAAAGAAAATCTATCCATATATCCCGAACGAACTTCAGAAAACAGTTGTCACCTCCCTGATCCTGACCAAGTTGGACTATGGAAATGCTCTCTTTATTGGTATCTGAAAAAAGTAGTTACAAAGACTTCAGACTCTACAAAACCACGGCAGCCCGACTTCTTGCCGGAATTCCCAAACATAAGTCAGCAGCCCAAATTAGTCAATCTGCACTTGCTACCCATAGCAAAATGTCTGGAATTTAAGACATTGTGCATAACCTTTAAATCACTGCATAACTCAGGACCAAGCTATTTTCGCAAAAAGTTGGCCTGGTATTCCCCAGGCAGAAAGCTCAGATCCTCAGATGCAATGCTACTATCTCCCACCCCCCCATCCAGAGCAAAGCACACTGCCTGGGGTAGTAGGAACTTTCTACTGAAAGCAGCTACACTCTGGAACGGCCTACCCATGGCGATAAGGAAATGTTCCGACTTCCTGATTTTTTGGAAGCAAATAAAAACTTGGCTGTTCACACGTCATTAATCAGTAGCAACTATTCTCCCTGCAGCACCGCACTAGTCAGCAGCAGCGCCAAGACGCCTCCGGGCATTCGAGCGCTTTACAAAACCAAAAATCAAATCAAATCTGGTTTACCAGACATGCTTTTGACAACCTCAATCATTCTATTCTGATCTCCACCCTTTGAGCATCACAGGAACCGCTCTCAAATGTCTGATATATTGTCAGAAGGAAAGGCATCAATCTGTGCTACTTCCTTCATTTCGCTCTGATCCAGAACCCTGAGATACATGGCTCCACAAGGATCTGTAGTATCTCCCCTTCTATTTAATTTCTAAATGCTTCCCAATCACCAACTTTCTCTATTAGGCAGTCACTTTTATATGTATTTTGATGATACTCTGCTTACCTTTGCCGTAACAAGAGAGAGAAGCATCAATTTAAGCCTTCCACCAACTCCATGAGAGAGTGCTTATCAATTACTAGATAGTAGATGGCAAAAATTCTGACAATTAAATCCAACTAAAATCAAACTTCTTCTGACATCCGCAAAACATCAGTTCTAGAGCATCTGAATTGGTCCCCAGTTATAGGCCATGTCCAGTGCCCCAACAAGCCTTTCGGAATCTTGGCATTGATATCAACATTGACTTACAGCTGTACGTCCAGGCTGTAAAAGTAGCATAGATCTATTTCTGGAAGCTAAAAGCCTTGAGACTCCTCCTTCCTTTCACTGAGAAGAAATGTAAACAAGCGGTATTGAACTCTCTCATTGAATCAAAACTGGATTACGGTAACGCCACATGTCTATTCTCACCAGAATCAATCTTTCTCTAACCTCAGTCAATGCATAACGCTGCAGCCCACCTCATTACTATTGCACCCCAAAGTATTACTGCATATGTTAAAACTATGTAATAGAGCTCTATACAAACAGCACCTCATGATTACGCATAGCAATCTGTGTACTATTTCTAGATCTGAGGGTCTTGTGTGGTCAATTACCATGCTCCCAGTTTGAGAGCTCCAGAGTCATTGCAAGTACTCTAAGGCGGTGCATCCCAAAGCTTTGACATCAAAATAACTTTGGAATTATAGAAGCCTCTCTTAAGGTATTTTATACAATATAAATCTTTAATATAGAATTAGAAACACCAAAGATCACAATTAATTGCCCGTTGTCAGTTGACATCCCTAATCAATGTAGGTTTGGGGTTGGGCAAGATCAGATATACCATGCAAACTGGAAAATGGAAGAGGCATATTGTGTCTCATAAAACAGAATAATTACTGTGCACGTAGGGATTTCAAGTATGACAATAGGAGCCTGGCTTAGCTACCTTTAACTGAATGAACATTTAAGACTTAAATCACGAACACTGAATGATTTAGTCACAAGCAGTACTTTTAGTAGAAAGTGATGTTAAATCACTGACATCTCCCAAACTGCAGGGGGCGTGACTGTGAAAAGCAACATAATAAGAGGAGTAAAGCGTCAGCTAAAGTCTTTTCACATAGTAATTCGCAACTGTAGAAAACATTAATTAAAGCTGTATTTCAGTACTAAACACCTTAACAGCACAAGGATGGAGGGTGGAAGTTACCCTGCTGTCCTCCATTTTGCACGCTACTCTAAAACCGCCCGTGTCTAGACCATAACTTTGTTTCCATTACCCAGAAATCATTTAGCCTCCTGCCTTATACCACCGAACTTTGAAGATGGTTAACACACTTAATTTAGTAACTGGAACCACTAGCCTACAATAGACTGTTCCACAGGACAGATAAAGTGAGCAGATTGGAGTATTGCAATAGTTGGGCATCCATATCAAGGATACAGCAAACTACTGAAAGACATGTAGGAATGCTGAAAATAATTGCACCAGTTCTAAGGCGCTATGAAACAAAAACCATTATTTGCTCAGAAAGTCTAAATGATTTTACCTGTTATGCAAAAGCATGTATGGGTAGAGTGCGTCATAAATAACAGTTCTAAATGAACCCCTACTCAATTTCATTAGTGGTTCTCCTTATAATAACAAGCATTGGCAAAGCCAATAGGTCTAATATATGCATGCACTATTGGCTTTGCCACGGAGTTGTAGCCATGAAGTACACCAGTGTGGCTGTTGTTCAGCTTTGCTAAAAGTTAGTGGCGAAGAAAAGAGTGGCATGGAGTAGAGTTGTGTAAAGTGGAATAGAGTGGCGTGGAGTGTCATACAGTGGCATAGAGTGTCATACAGTGGAGGGTAATGGATTAGAGTGTGGTAGAGTGGAGTAGAGTGAACTGGAGTGGTGTAGACTGATGTAGAGGGGAGTTGAGTGAAGTAGAGGGGTGCAAGGAGTGGAATAGAGTGGAATAGAGTGTCGTAGAGTTTAGGGCGTAGAGTGGCCTAGCATAGAGTGGAGTAAAGTGTGGTGACTTGAGTGTCGTAGAGTGGAGTGGCGCAGAGGGTTGTGGAGTAGAGTGCTGTGGAGTGGAGTGGCGTGGAGTAGACTGTGGGAGAGTGGAGTGGCATAGAGTAGAGTGGTGTGGAGGGTTGTGGAGTAGAGTGTTGTAGAGTGGAGTGGCATAGAGTGGAGTAGATTTTCATAGAGTGGAGTGTCTTGGAAGGTCATAGTGTTGCAGAGTGGAGTAGAATGGCCTAGAGTGAAGTGGCATAGAGTGTCGTGGAATGGCGTAGAGTGGAGAACAGTGTCGTAGAGTGGAGGGGCATAGAGTAGTGTAGCATATAGTGGAGTAAAGTGACATAGAGTGATGGAGAGTGGAGTGCCATGGAGTTGAGTGGTATAACGCAGAGTGGAGTAAAGTATTTGTGGACTGGTGTAGCATGTCATTGAGTGGATTGTCGTAAAGTGTTGTAGAGTGAAGTGGCGTAGAGTGGAACTGAGTAGAGTGTCATAGCGTGGGAGGTCATAGAGTGGGGGGTCGTAGAGTGGGGGGTCGTACATTGGGGGACATAGAGTGGAGAGTAGTGGAGTGGCATAGAGTGGAGTAGACAGTTGTAGTGTGGATAGGCACAGAGTGGAGTAGAGTGGCCTAGAGAGAAGTGGCGTAAAGTGGCATAGAGTGGAGTATCGTAAAGTGGAGTGGCATAGAGTGGAATGGAGCAGAGTGAAGTAGAATAGAGTGGAGTAGTGTCGTGGAGTGGCATAGCGTAGAGGGCAGCAGAGTGTCTTAGTGTGTCGTGTAGTGTTCATAGTGTGGAAGTGCACTTCCATTCGGACAACACATTTTTTATTGAAATGACCATTACATTTGCACAGACGTACAGTTTTACATATAAAACTATACAGCACACAAACGATATCGTGTGTAAATGGCATTAGCTGATTTGTTTTGATTGTGTTAAAATATTTGTTTCCACCACACTTTGGAATTACACAGAAAGTGCTTCATTTGTGGTTTCCAAATTCTGATATATTCTGAAATATTTGCACAGTTCATTTACAGACATTTAAATGTTGTTGGTTGAAAATATAACATCCTAAAGCCTCTCCTGTCATGTCGATACCCATCAGGATTGTCATATAAATCCTCTCACTTTGAAGTCAGAGACCGAATAGTAAACACCAGGCTCCTGCAGAAGACAGAGCCTGACATTTGACCTCTGTCATTGAATGCACAGCAAAAAGGACAAGATAGAAACACAATTTCAAAGTCTGTTTACAGAAAGCGAGCACTCGTGGAATAATACAAGGAGAGATGTTGAACAGGCGATGCTCCACAGGAGGGGCAAACACATGCTGGACAGCCTAACAAATAAAACCAGCATATAGAAAGCAAGCAAATGTGAGTTACAAACCACAAAGTCAATGGTAAGCAATGGGCGAAATGGATTCCCAGAGAAGCTTTCAGAATGTCCCCAAGAAGTCTTTGGAAACCAGACAGCTGTGCTGTCTTGTAGGCTTCGACCTAAAAAAGGATATTACAAATATTATTTGTGTGTATAAATTCACCTAACTAGGCACGCATGTATGGATTCATGAAAACACATAGTGCCACATATGCAAATATGTAACTATACGCATAAACTTATCAGTGTCTGAGTTTAATTAATGAAATGGCAGCAAGGAGCCCCAATGGAATACATGCCTAAACTTGTGATGTCAGGCTGAGACTTGCAAATCTTTCAGCTTAAAAGTATATTTCTCCAGATTCTTCGAGTGCAATGAAAGTTAATGGGAAAATAAGGGTTATGATTTCTGCCTCAAAAACTCACTATTAGGTGCCCCCAAATAGGGGTTGTGCTGTGAGGGCCCACGGAACTCCGATCTATCCACACTATCATGGGGGGAGAGTGAAGGGTCAGTGCCCAGTTTTCTTCTTTTAGCCACACAACACCAATCCATATCCGTACAGACCTGGGCACCATCTCCCATAGAGGACTCCTTCTCATTTTCCGAGGCATGCAATGAACATATTTGCTGTTTGTTGCATTTAAATGGGCTAGCTGCGTTGGTCTACCATTCCATGCCGCAGTTAAGTAGATTGCTGGTTAAGCTAAGTATCTGCTCTATTGTTTCCTTTCAGATGTCCCTTATCTTAAGGTCCTGGTGAGACCCCCAACCCATCATAGGGTCGAAACGTCATCGACTAATGTCATAATGAACCATTTCTGGCCCCTTTGATATCCAAAAGTGGCCCCTTTAGGATATTGCTTACTTATGAATGGTCATTTTTAGGTCTCGCCTGAGCCAGCGCATGCGCTGCTCTGGCGAGACTTTTAGTAAGGGGGCTTTAAAAAGCTCACCACAAGCTTTTGCTTGTGGCCTAAAGCTTGCGGTTACGCGCACAGTTATGCGCATAGCCGCCATCTGGCTTTAGCCCCCATCTGCCTTTCCTCTGTTGTCATGGGTCATTAAGCGCCTCTGTAGCGGGCTCCTTTCTGATTGCAGTACCATGACGGGCTTTCTCTTTAAAGCCAGCCTCGTCTCCAAATTATACATCTTTTCGTGCTTAGCGTGCCTTATGCAATTTGAAATATCTCTCCCGGGTACCTTTATAATTGCAGTACCATGACAGGCTTTCTCTTTAAAGCCAGCCTCGTCTCCAAATTATACATGTTTGACCAACAAGTCAACATGTGTTAAAGGACGTCTTTAAAATGAGCGCTTTAGGGAACAAAACGTTCATTTTTCATCCTCACCAACTATTTTTTTGCCTATAAGCAATGTAGGAAACAATCCGAAGCCGACGATCCTGCTCATCGTGTTGAATGGCTACCAGAAATATCTGTGTGCAACCCGCAGGAATCAGATTCAAAGCTTAGTGGGTCTAACTCAGCCTTTCATCCACAGGAGGTATAAACAAAAAAATCTCTCGCAGGCACCTTTCTAATTGCAGTACCATGACGTGCTTTCTCTTTAAAGCCAGTCTCGTCTCCAAATTATACATGTTTTCGTGCTTAGCGTGCCATTTGCAATTTGAAATATCTCTCGCGGGCACCTTTTTGATTGCAGTACCATGACGTGCTTTCTCTTTAAAGCCAGCCTCGTTTCCAAATTATACATGTTTGACGCACAAGTTAACATGTGTTAAAGGACGTCTTTAAAACGAGCGCTTTAGGGAACAAAACGTTTCTTTTTCGATTCTGCTCATTGTGTTGAATGGCTACCTGAAATATCTATGTACAACCCGCAGGAATCAGATTTAAAGCTTAGTGGGGCTAACTCAGCCTTTCATCCACAGGAGGGATAAAAAAAACAATCTCTCGCGGGCAAATTTCTGATTGCAGTACTCCCTCAATCTCACTAACTCACAATCTCTCACTCTCACTAACTGACTAACTCTCACTGACTTACTCTCACTAACTAACTTACTACATAACTCTCTCACTCTCTCACACTAACTAACTCACTCTCTCACTGACTAACTCACTCTATCACTAATTACATAACTGTCACTCTCACTAACTAACTAACTTACTAACCTTCACCCTCCTGTTATTTATGCCCCCCATAACAAACAAAAAAATTGCCATTGCCAATAGGTCTCGCCTTTAGAACCTTAAAAGTTTTTAGCCATGCAACAGTTGATAATATTGCACAAAGGATATTATGCTGCTTAAATAAATACTTATAAGGTCCCAAAAGCAAGACCTATTGGCTATGCCAATGCTTGTTGTATATTAGGAAACCTGATTGGATACTGTCATATGTCACATTTTCCTTGGTTCTTTTTCACATGGGACACTGAGCACTACCTATTTTTCAATACAGATAATACTTGTACAAAACTAAATTTAACTTGTATTAAACAAAAGAATGTGACTCCTTTTTGTCTGTATATAACATTCTCCTTGTGACATCCAAATCTCCGGTTGAAATGTGCTATTGTTTTTTTGATACATGCAGTTAAGTAGTTATGCATATTAGAAATCTATGTGTGATATTAGGCATGCAGAGTGTAGTACCTGGCCTTAACTGGGGAATATTAAGCCATGGGAATGTGCTCTGTGAAGCTCTGCCAAAGCCATATTTTGAACCAGCCTGTAATCTTGGGCCCTGTGCTGTGCCATTTTGAGCCTACATTATGCGACATTGCCCCCGCACTGCGTGATCTTGGTACACTGCAGTGTATTTAGATGAGCATGGACAGTGCCAATGCTATCTATCAAGGCACGAGTTTTTACTGGATCAACATAATAGTCTAGGACATGGATATAAGATGTATGCCACCCTTGCTGAGAAATGCCTGTCTCGTGTACACAACTTTGGTCATAAAATAACTGAGGTTCTGCATTTGCTTATGTATTTACAAATAGCGATTGTGGCAAAATTCACTGCACCCAAATTCACTCTGTGTCGTCTAGTATCAAGGAGTGGTGCAACACAAACATTGAAACTCTGTTGCAAGATGTCCCCACGTTCAGTTATCCTAAAATAAAAGGGATTTACATAATCACATAATTTGTGAGTTGCATACAGTCTAACAAGGTGATGAAATATGAGAATTTAGTGCCAAGCCTATTATTCTAGAAACCTTTGCAGTCATTTTTCAAATGCTTCTTTGTAGCAGATTTTCTTTGCACATTCTTCCACAGTCTCCGTACTGTACTTATTTTTGTGAATCCGCAAATGGATTGCGTTCCTAACATTTTGAGAGTTCTTGTGGGCAATTGGCAATGTTATGTAGATGTTCCTCTTAGAAAGACAATTGTAAGCTTTTCATGTAGAAGTCACAGATCGCTGTGTAAGCAGGACATGCCTGACCCGGTCCTGTAGTAACCTAAACAACTGCTCTAGTTAAGGCACCAAGACGGTGCAAGTTACCCAGTAAATTTGTTGTTGAATGGTTGCATCAGTTTGGCAAAAAGCGATGAAATTGGCCGTAGTAAGCCTCAATAGTGCTATTGTTGTGCGTTCATAGCGCAGAAAATGTTTAAGTCATCGACCAATGAGATCTACATTAAAAGTCTAGACCACAAGATGGCAAGAAAATGCACTGGTAAAGAGGAAGGGGGCGCTGTTGGTAGCGGGCGATGTGGCTGATTGTACTCCCGGTTTCAGTGTCTGCTTTCAATTGATGAACAGTGGGCACAGAAAATAGTTTTGTGAGTTTCACAAACCTTTGAAGTGTCCTGAGAGACTGGAGCCCTAGTTGGTGACTACTTAGCTATGGATGGGAATTGGTCCCCATTGAAGGCCTAAAAAATTAATGTTAGGCACACTATGCAGGGTCTGGGAAATGAAATTGTCAACGAGGGTCTATAATGTCCTCTGAGCAGCTCCCCGGCAGCCTTCTCAGTCTAGCCCTAGAACATGAATCATTCTTCAATCTTTTCGAAAAATTAAAAATTGGGTTGACCAACCTCTTTAGGATAATTAGGTTTCTCATCTATAACAGTTCAGCACCCTGTGACCAAACCAGTTTCTTCTGCTTCCTAACCGCTACGGAGGAGCTTCTCACAACGAAAGGACAACAGAAGTGTGTGGTCAGCAGCTTGCACGAGTCTTGGAAGCAGACAGTTAGTATACCTCTAGCTGGAGGAGGGTGAGAAGTTGGTAACACCTTTCTTCCAGAGAAGAAGGTGACCTTATCTTCTGAGCTATGGTGGAGGCCCACCAGGAGGGGAGCATGTCTATCCCACACCCGCAGTGCACTGTCGCCACTTGTCTTTGGGCTCCAAGGGTTAGAACTGATCTCACTGGAGATGCAATTCTCTTCTCCAGCCATGTGCTGTGAGACATCAGCACACTATATTTATTTTTTGCTTACCTACTGGATATTTTTACATGGGATTATCATCAAGTCCCCCGCTGCAGACTGAGGTCTTGACCCTGCTACGTCACCCCTAACTCCACAAGCCTGCTTCCTTGGCAATGTCTTGCTGCAGGGAGGGGGTTTCAATAACTAACTAGGACAATGGAGTTAGGGAACTTCTTCTGAGACCTGCCATACATTGTCCAACATTTGCAGGGCAGTCACCCCACTAGCACCTCCACAGATTCCACTGTGCGAGAGGTGTCTTGACGGGGCTCAGACCAGGGCATGCTGTCTCAACATGTTTGTTGTCCTCCAGTGTCCTCCAGTGACCGCCCCAGCCCTTCAGGCTCAGTATCATCACAGGGAGCAGCATGGATGAAGGGTTAGACTGGGCTGCCTGGCAAGACCCTCACATTCTTGAGGATCCATCCCAGTGAAACTGGCCACAGTAGCACTCAAATCTGTGTAGTGTGTTTGAGACAGAAGCAGAGCCCGACTGAATCCCAGGCAACACCCACTGGCAAAAGTAAACCCTGTCTTCCCTTTGGCTGAAAGAAGAGCCACCCTGGAGATTGCCAGATTGTCGACTCTAGGCCTGACAGTTTCCTGCCCAACATGCAGGAAGCAAATGTTAAGAATTCAATTCCCGAGGAAGTGTGACTCTGTAATGCTGTCTAGTTACCAAGTTAGTAGAGATGAAATAAGACACAAGGACCATCTGATTCACCTTTCCTTCCATTTGCCGACATCAAACGATTGTCCACGGGTGACTTTAGGATGGTTGAGAAAAAGGCAAATTGATATTTTTTTTCCAAAGTACACAGCCAAGTATTTATCGTGACCCCTGATACAATCTACATGCTCCCTTAGCTCTCGCCCAACTGCTGGTCAGATGCTCCTTGGACTGCCCGTTGACCGTCTGTGCACAGACATTTCAGGTATATCCTTCAACTCTTGCTGCACTCAAGTATCACAAAATTAAGCACCGACCCCCATCTTTTGGCTCACAAGAACGGCTGAACTTCACAACTACTGTGCAGCGATCTTGGCCATCTTCCTTTTACTCCCGCCTTCATGGTGCTCAGAACTACAGATTTTTACCATGCACCGATCAGGGGAATGAGCATAACTTTGTATGTCCGAGGACCCTGGCATCAGCTGTGGACCTGGTTCTCTGTTATCTTCTGTCATGAACCATTTTTGGATGTACATGATTTAAATAAGACCACTTTCTGCCTTCCTTCCTTTAAAGAAAGCAATATTATCCGTTTCAGCCTTTCGTCCTAACACAAATCTTTTATTCCTTCAGGCCAGTAGCTTGGCGTTAACCTTTTTAAAGTTCAGATGTGGGCAGTGGTCCAGAGAGGATTCTTGTTTTAACCCTGGTGGAAGTGGGGGCTTCCATTTCTTCCTAGGAAGCATCATATGTTTGTTCAGAGGGTTTCATTATGCTGAAGGCCTACTATACCACTGCCATTTAGCTGAGCGCGTCTGCTTGCCTATGACATAGACTGCAGGCCATCTACAATGCCACAAGACATCTCTGAATGAGACCAGAGACTCACTCGCCCGATGAAATATCTTCATTGGTGACTCTCAGGAAATGCCTGCAGTCTTACTCCCCTCCCTACCTGTAGCTTCCCAAGGAACTGGTGCCTACATATATGAAATACAACATTTTTCCGTATGCTCCCACATGTATTCTTCGGTTGGTTGAGCAATGATTAATTGTCACCCTCTGAATAAAGGTACAGAAAATGATCACATATTTTGTTTGGGGATTGGTTGTTTGCAACTATATAATAACTTTTTAATATTTCAGAAGATGGTGTATCTGTGCATGTGGAGGTATAGAAAGCACACTGAGTCCATACAAAGGTAGAAATGTTCTACAGAACAATGATAACACAATGACATTACATGTTATAACAAGAGTTTGCAGCTTTTCCTTCTAGTGGGTGCAGAGTGGTTAGTGGTACAGTCGGGTCAGAATGGAAATATTACACGTTACTTGGTTCATCTACTATGTGGTAAAGGTGAGGGGATACTGAGAGCCCATCAGCATGTTTACTCGTGACCTACTTCGAATGATCAGTGCGAGTTTGAAGATTTGCTGAGTTGTTTTAAGCCATGTAAAGGTAAACACGTGGTACTGTGAATCAGGTAAAATGGCAATCCAAGACGTTCCAGGTACTTGCTTTCACTGTAACAGGATAGACAATGTTTAACATCAGGCTGATGAATTACTCATCTACATAATTCAAAATTAATGCTCACTAGAAAAACGATATCAGAGTCCAGAGAGGAGGTGCATTGCGATTCTTTGAAGACTGTCCTCTGCTTTAGATCTGCAGCAGATACCCTGCACGGTGATGGTGAAATGGCTTGTTTACCTGCCTTGTGTGCTGCAGCCTGGCTCCCTCTATTGACCCTCTTCGGCCTCAGTGAAGGTGGGAAGCTGGTGGTGGTTCCTTTTGATGGAAGTCACTGGCTCAGCATCTGCCCGTTGCTGGACCAGCTCAGGCAGAGAGGCCATGAGATTGTTGTGGTGGTGCTAGAGATCAACTTACAGATTGGAACATCCCACAACTACACCGTGAAGACCTACCCTGTGCCCATAAACAAGGAGTACCTGGAGTCCGCAATTAAATCAGTTGGTAGTCCTGCTTTTACTGAGCGGTCCTTTCCATAAAAGCTGTATACTTTGTATCAGCGGCTATCCAACCTCACCGAGATGATGGTCTCCGCATGTCAACACTTTCTAGATGACGTAGAGCTGATGCAGTACCTGAAGGAGAGTCACTTTAATGCTCTGTTAGTTGATCCAGCGATGCCATGCGGACAGATAGTGGCGGAATACCTGTCCATACCATCAGTATTCTTCATGCGGGCGATTCCATGTACTCTAAATGATGAGGCTGCTCTGTGCCCAAGTCCAACATCCTACATCCCCAGGAGTTTAACCAGCTACACAGACAAGATGCTCTTTTCTCAGCGGGTGAAGAACATGCTGTTCGCCCTACCTGAAATGTGGCTTTGCCACCTGCTGTATTCTCCGCTCGAGCGCCTGGCTTCGCAGCTTTTCCAGAGAGAGGTGACCTCCCTGGAGCTCTTCAATGGTGCATCAGTCTGGATGCTAAGTTATGACTTTGTCGTTGAGTTCCCTCGCCAGGTGAAGCCCAACATGGTCTTCATTGGAGGAATCAACTGTGCTGAGAGGAATTCTCTATGTCAGGTGTGTGATTTATTGTTCAATTAGAACAGAAAGATCGAATTATAGGGCAGTGGGCTGAGAGAGGGATGTTGAGAAGACATCATGGGCAATCCGTGAATAGCAGGGAGATGCTATGAGGAGGAAAGAAAGGTGGAGTGGAAGTGGGTTTTCATAAGTTGAACCATGAACTTTGAGAGTCAGTGTACCTACCAACTTAACTGCCGTGTTGCTCTATTGAACCATTCAGTGTACTATTTGATGCTTTTGGTAAGCAAAAGAATCTAGATTGTTTTTAAAAAAAAATAAAAAAGGTTCTCAGGTCATATCAATACGTGCATTTCATAGGACACTAAAGAGTTATTGATTTTGAAGTCATGCTTCTGTTGATCTTGAGGACTTCAGATAATACTACGGGGACTGGCATCAGACGCACTGGCGAAGAGCCCATCCTAGGGCATAACTGTTTACTGAAGTCAAAGATTCAAAGTCCAGAGAAAAGAATGTGAGGAGTGGATCAGGATATCACCGCCTCTCTTTAGCAGACGCTCAGAAGCTCGGCGGTGATTAAGATGGCTTCTATATTCATCTCCTGGCCAGTGTCTGGGTTCCTTCTTTTGACCCTCTTTAGTTTCGGTGAAAGCGGGAAGCTGCTGGTGGTTCCTCTGGATGGAAGTCACTGGCTCAGCATGCTCCCAGTGGTAGAGGAGCTCAGGCAGAGAGGCCACGAGATAGTTCTGGTAGCGCCAGAGATTAACGTACACATTGGAACGTCCTCCCAAGACTACACAGTTAAGACCTACAGTGTGCCTTACACCAAGGAATACTTTGAATCAATGACGAAATCATTGGGTACTTTTGTTTTTACTGAGCAGTCCTTTCCAGAAAAAATCTTCACTTTATATCAGCGGATATCCAACCTCACCGAGATGATGGTCTCCACATGTCAACACTTTCTGGATGACGTAGAGCTGATGGAGTACCTGAAGGAGAGTCACTTTAATGCTCTGTTAGTTGATCCAGCGATGCCATGCGGACAGATAGTGGCGGAATACCTGTCCATACCATCAGTCTTCTTCATGCGGGCGATTCCATGTACTCTAAATGATGAGGCTGCTCTGTGCCCAAGTCCAACATCCTACATCCCCAGGAGTTTTACCGGCTACACAGACCAGATGCTCTTTTCTCAGCGGGTGAAGAACATGCTGTTCATCCTACCTGAAATGTGGCTTTGCCACCTTCTGTATTCTCCGTTCGAGCACCTGGCTTCGCAGTTTCTCCAGAGAGAGGTGACCGCCCTGGAGCTCTTCAGCGGGGCATCAGTCTGGCTGCTGCGTTATGACTTTGTCGTTGAGTTCCCTCGCCCGGTGATGCCGAGCATGGTCTTCATTGGAGGAATCAACTGTGCTGAGAGGAAGTCTCTGTCGCAGGTGTGTGAGTTATTGTTCTATTAGACCAGAAAGATCTAATTAGAGTGCAGTGGACTGAGAGAGGGATGTTGAGAAGACATCATGGGCAATCAGTGAATAGCAGGGAGATGCTATGAGGAGAAAAGGAAAGATGAGATAAAAGACTTCGGTAAAGTGGAGGATTAAAACTGTATACATTGTTTTAAGTAATGAGTTTACAGCATTGGTTAACATCAGTGATACTGTGGCAGCACCCAACTCGGTATCAGTCTTAATGTCCCCAATAACCTTTCACACCAATGTCCACCTTGTCTGTGTCCCCGGGTGCCCTCCGTAGTAGAGTCACTAGCTCAGCACGACCAGATGCCTCCACAGGCAGTCCTCCCCACCCCACGCCCAAATCATCACCTGTACACTTAACCTAGTACTGCTACCAAAGGTAACTCTCAAGTCCCATGCCCCACATCCTAATCTTTACCCACAGCTCCTATTGATGTCAGTACCCAAAAAGGACAATCGAATTTCCTTGCTAACTAAATGTGCATACTTTGGTACAAGTCCATCTGATGTGCCTCTAAATATCCATTCAGAATGATTCTCCCACAGTGAAAGGTCATCGGGACTTTTGTGCCGCATAATAATATGCGGAGGGATTATCAGGATTACACAACCGCAGGATTTTATCATGATAAATGCACTGCCACGAAATGTACCCACCAGAATTCCTGCATGTCCATATATGCCCATCAGAGAGTATTGGGATACACAATATACTCATTCATACGTTCTGTGTCAAAACATTACCCATCCGAATTAAGGCACCACAGAAAATGCGTTATCAGAATTACTATACGGCTAAATATGTCCACCAGCTAATCCCGTTCAATTGCCGTGTCCCTTAATATGTCGATCGGAGGTTCCGGTAGAACATGCACAGCTGAATACCAGTGCAAGGGAGCAGGTCCATTGAATAACTGAGCTTCCATGATATGTTCACCAGAATTATGGTGTTACAAATTATACCCATCAAAATGATTGTGCCACACATTATCCTCTTATGTTATCACATATGTCCAACAGAATAATAACTTTGCCTTTGAATATGCACATTGGAGTTGCAGTGTTTCTTGAGTATGCATTATAATCACCGTGCCAGGGAAGATGCAAAGCACAATTCTTATGCAGACAAAATAGCCTTCTTATTAACTCTGTCACAAATTCTGCTTTTCAGAATGTTTGTGCTGCGGAATGCGTCTCGCACAATTGCTTGCCCATGAATGTGCTCATCGGATGTGCAGTGATTCTAGAACGCACACATCCAAAAGAGGGAGTGCAGCAAAATTACTATCTGGAAAATATAGCCATCATCATTACTTTGCCACGGGGCATGGCCCCTGCATTGGCTGTTTCAGATAAAACGTACAGTAGAATTGTTTTTCAGAAAATGGCCATTAAAATTACCTGGCACAAAATGCGCGCGCAAGAAATATTAAGTGAGCAGAATAAGGCCTTCGGAATTATAGTGCCATACCATGTTAACACCAGAGCTACTGTCCTAGAATATTGTGGCATTCGTATTACTGAGTCGACAGGATCCAGGCGTCATATTTACTGTGCCAGATGGTCTCAATTTGTTTCAGGACATTTTGGGCTGACTCTTTAGTCACCACATACTCTGCCCCATGCCGGATTATAAGATGGCGGCTAAAATGATTTCGTCTGACTTCGAAGGGCTGGCCACGCATAAACAATTCTTCAGTGGTTATCATGCAGAAAGCTGCCTGTTTGTATCAGATGGGAGCCGAGTCACAATTTTGGCTCATAACTAGTGGTCGGGCACAGGGAAGCGTGGATGCCTCTCTGCGTGGACGACTGTGAGGAAAGGGTACAAGGTGCACTGAGGTGAAAGGATGGACAGGTGGGGGGCATAGGAGAAATAAGAGCTGTGTTTGTGAGGACAGTTTGAGGTGATCATTAACCAGCCCTTTTAGAAAGAGTTGACTCGTTGACTGGGGAGTTTTTTTAATGTATTTTTATGAGATGTGAGTAGGCCTGACAGAGAAAGAGATGAAAAGGACACATTATATCTTTATGCAAAGGGAAAGGTGACTTTAGAAAGCCAAGTTTTATTAGAAATAAAAGGGGGAGGATTCTTGTGACTCCTGCATCCGTGCTTCACTACGGTGACCACTGCGCTGCAAGTCATTGCCGACATGGTTTCCAATACTGACCACCTACAAATCATTGATTTCAGGCGTTATTCTTCTGAAATGGAAGCACACCAGGACTACAGCACCCAGAATGCATCTGCGGCCACACAATTGTCCAGTACTTAGAGAGAGATGATCACCCTATGCCTCACAATGTACTCGGTCCATACAGGCCAACAGACCTGATTCAGGCGGGAGGCTCGCAATTTTTCAAGACAAAAACGGCTTTGATGTAGCTTTCTCTCGCCTGAAATTGCCCCCCTTTAATACAAGTCAGTGTATCCTACCAATCACTTTTTTTAATCTCCTTTCGTCTCTCTAAATGGTGGCATGTATGGTAATCCGGAGGTAATAGTCCAAAATTTGTGAATTAATATTGACCGTTTACGATTTTTTTTAATTTTCTCTCAAAATTCAACTGTGTCAAACGATTTTCAGTGGTCAATGGGAACTTGTGCATTTCTCCTCCTGAAAATGTCCTGCTTGTCACCCTGTAGTGTTGGAGGGAAGTAGGTGAAGAAGTGAAAGAAGACACCATTTTATGTGTTTCTTTTGCCTGCACTTTGGATCACAGTTATAAAGAAAGAACGAATACCCCCTATAAAGAAAACTCAGCTCTGCCCTCGACTGCAGCTGCTTCCACTGAAGGTTGACATGACAATTCTGCTCTGGTTCACTCAGTGGAAGAGATAGTCCGCCAGTGATTGACAGTCTGATTCCTTGAGACTCCTCAAGTCCTCAGTCGGCATAGACAGTGAAGTCGTGAGGGGCCAGGCTCGATGCTGTTTTACGCGTATCCTTCCTAATCTGATTTTCGGCCCCTGCTTCAAAGGTATATGATGGAGACATTGGCATAGCTGGAGAAAGGGTAACAGAAGGCGGTTTTCCCACTCAATAGGGCTCAGGACCACTCTTTCCCTCTCCTCTCCTCATCTTTAGCAGGGAGGAGTGGATGTCGAATCACAGACGTGCTTTCCTACAACGCAGCACACCGCCCACTTTTATATTTTTAATGGTAATGTATTCATTTAATTTACAGCGTGGACCGGTTTCACTTTAGCTGCCGCACTACAGAACGTTTCTTTTTTCTTTTTGGGTGAAAGCGTCTCATACCGCGCTTTCACTTTAATGTTGGCCATGCCCCTTTCTTTAGACGCTGCTCACTGTAACATGAATACGATGAGCAGCAGCTAAAGAAAGGGGCGTGGCCACCATTAAAGTGGTCTTGCAATTACAAGAGTTTGAGCTATTGGCATTATAAATAACATTGCCTTTTATATGTATGTTGCTTTTAAAAACACATGAATAAAAGGCATTGTCATTTACAATGCCAATAGCTTAAACTCTTGCTAATGCGAGACCTATTGCATTGCAAATGCTTCTTATCAGATGGGAGCCGAGTCACAATTTTGGCTCATAACTAGTGGTCGGACACAGGGAAGCGTGGATGCCTCTCTGCGTGGACGACTGTGAGGAAAGGGTACAAGGTGCACTGAGGTGAAAGGATGGACAGGTGGGGGACATAGGAGAAATAAGAGCTGTGTTTGTGAGGACAGTTTGAGGTGATCATTAACCAGCCCTTTTAGAAAGAGTTGACTCGTTGACTGGGGAGTTTTTTTAATGTATTTTTATGAGATGTGAGTAGGGCTGTCAGAGAAAGAGATGAAAAGGACACATTATATCTTTATACAAAGGGAAAGGTGACTTTATAAAGCCAAGTTTTATTAGAAATAAAAGGGGGAGGATTCTAGTGACTCCTGCATCTGTGCTTCACTACGGTGACCACTGCACTGCAAGTCATTACCGACATGGTTTCCAGTACTGACCACCTACAAATCATTGATTTTAGGCGTTATTCTTCTGAAATGGAAGCACACCAGGACTACAGCACCCAGAATGCATCTGCAGCCACACAATTGTCCAGTACTTAGAGAGAGGTGATCACCCTATGCCTCACAATGTACTCGGTCCTTACAGGCCAACAGACCCGATTCAGGCGGGAGGCCCGCAATCTTTCAAGACAAAAACAGCTTTGATGTAGCTTTCTCCCGACTGAAATTGCCCCCCTTTAATACATTCAGTGTATCCTACCAATCACTTTTTTTTAATCTCCTTTCGTCTCTCTAAATGGTGGCATGTATGGTAATCCGGAGGTAATAGTCCAAAATTGGTGAATGAATATTGACCATTTTCGATTTTTTTTTAATTCTCTCTCAAAATTCAACTGTTTCAAACGATTTTCAGTGGTCCATGAGAACTTGTGCATTTCTCCTCCTGAAAATGTCCTGCTTGTCACCCTGTAGTGTTGGAGGGAAGTAGGTGAAGGAGTGAAAGAAGATGCCATTTTATGTGTTTCTTTTGCCTGCACTTTGGATCTCAGTTATAAAGAAAGAACGAATACCCCCTATAAAGAAAACTCAGCTCTGCCCTCGACTGCAGCTGCTTCCACTGAAGGTTGACATGACAATTCTGCTCTGGTTCACTCAGTGGAAGAGATAGTCCGCCAGTGATTGACAGTCTGATTCCTTGAGACTCCTCAAGTCCTCAGTTGGCATAGACCATGAAGTCGTGAGGGGCCAGGCTAGATGCTATTTTATGCGTATCCTTCCTAATCTGACTTTCGGCCCCTGCTCTAAAGGTATATGATGGAGACATTGGCATAGCTGGAGAAAGGGTAACAGACGGCGGTTTTCCCACTCAATAGGGCTCAGAACCACTCTTTCCCTCTCCTCCTCTTTAGCAGGGAGGAGTGGATGTCGAATCACAGACTGCGAGACAGGTGTTGAGTCTCACATGACCACCCGCATCTTTGTCTCCTCGCCTCTCTGAACTCTTATCACCACGCTTGCAGCAGCATACCTATCAGCCTCTTACATCAAAAGTCAATCAGGGGGATTGTAAGCGCGCTACTCGCCCGTGAGGGTCTCAAGGCGTTGGGTAAGGTTGAAGTCAGGAGTTTAAGAGAGTGATCCCATTAAGGTCAATGGGGAATTAACACTTTTTGGAGGGTGCTGTAGGTGTGAAATGTGTGTGAGTCAATTGAAGTCTATGGCGGCATTTTGTCTGCCAGGAGGGTGGATAGAAGTAAGAAGCGGGCAAATGAGCGGGGAATTGACAGATATACAGCTGCACTTTCCTCCAATCAACAACACACACATTGAACACAACGCAGTGGTTGGTAGTCTGTTCACCATCCAACAATTATCTCAAATAGTTGGGTGTTGATGAGCTCAAAACAGAACGCAGAATAATAAAAAACTCGCAACAGAGCACACTGGACGAGGCTGCACATGAGAGTGCAGCGCAGGACAGACACACTTGTGTTTGGATGTCGCTGTTCATCCAACCTTACGCTAGTAAAGAATATTCTTGCTCAAGAGGATATGCCACTCCCTACTGTAGAAAAGCATGCCTTAAGAAAGAACAATGAACATGTAGGAAACATAACCTGAACATGCAATTACCTGGCTATGAAGACATGCAGCAGCACTTGTTATTATTTGCTACTTACCATGCAGATACATATTTCCAAGTATATTCATGTTCCACGCTTACCAACCACACATGGCACAATTTGGTCCAGTATCCTGGCCTTACCCACCCAAAAAAAACTCATAACCAAATAAAAGTGACCTACCCACTCACTCGACTAAACTCTTAGACAAAAAGACTCCTGTCTGCCCTGTAAACGTTTAGAAATTCACTCACTGGATAACAGAAAGGTGTTGTAACTGCAAATTGTGCGCTATGTAGAGGCCACATACCAACTACTGTGTAGGTAGGGAAACGAAGCATGAGCAGCACGAGAGGGTGGCTGCAATAGAGCAAACTAAGTGAGGCAAATAAAAAAGGCTGTAAATTGGTGTCTGATTTCTTAACAAATCATGTCTCATGAATGCATGTTTATTTGTACAAATAACAATTTGCTGGAATGCAAATAAGCAATAATGGATGCACAAGATCCAGATGCACATAAATACAGATTTCCTTATTCTTGAATTGGGGCAGTCAAAGGTTGATTATGTTGTAAAATTCCTTCTTCATAGGCTAGCGTGGCCAACTGATGTATCTAGGACACAAACCCACGGCTGAGAGGCTGGAAAATGTCAGGCTTCTATGCCTTCTGGTCCAGCTCCATGCTTTGGCAATCATTGAGAGTCTCCAAAGGGGTCCTGTAATGGTTGCCAGGAAGAAGAATCATCTACAGTAATTGCCTCAGGACAAAATGGAAGAGCACACTGGCCTGGCACAACGATTTTTATGCGATCGCACCTAACTAAGCTGTCAAGGAATCATGAGCTCTCAGGAAAAACCTTTGGGCGCCCTCCCGTTGTTTGAAGTATCCCTGGTATAGAAGAGTGCTGTAAACTTGCTTTGGTGCTGCACCAAAGCATGAGGTGTTGCAAGAAGAGGAGAGGAGAGATGCAGTTGAGCATTTGAATACTTATCATTTTTGTTAGGGAGTTAACTATGTGCATAGGAGAGAAAGGTTTTAATGCTTTTCAGAGTGCAAGATGAATTACCATTATTCTAGCAATCAGTGAGTTCCATACTTTGCCGTTTGTGTTGCGATGAAGTTTCCACCAGTGTGAGATTTTTTTAAGGAAGTTATTTGCTCAAGAGTGGAGCCAACTTAAATCAAAGTGCTCTACTTTGGTGGAAGGTAGAGATTGTGCTGAGGGAAGAGAGGTCCAGTGCAGTTCATGGCATGATGAGCTGTGCACATTGCATTTGACAGGTCTAGCCTTTGGCAACCGGTGTAAGGACTGAAGGGCAGGTGAGATATAAGTCTTGAAATTAAGATTAAGAAGTTATGTGGCAGCTGCTAGTTTCTTAGTGGCGTAACACAGGCCCCCGCAGCCCGTGCGGTGCGGGGGGGCACCAAGCTCCAGGGGGCCCCCTCAGCACAATACTCTGGCTGGAGAGCTCCTGAAAGAGTCCGGAGGGGGCCCCTCACGTACCTTGCAGGGCGGCCCCATCAAGTTTCGTTACGCCAGTGTAGTTTCTGGATCTACTGCTGGCATGGTCCATACTGAAAAGTGCTAGGTTGATGACAGCTTGTACCCTTTGAGGGAACGGTGGATAAAGAAAATTTAAAATAGGTTTCTCGGCATGTAAAATGAGTCCTTGTAACTTGAGGCATCGAGGTAAGATTTGGTTCCACAAACTCACCTTGATTCCTTACGTGGTGTGCTGTGTTAGAAGGTAGGCCAAGCTCTTTTGCCCAGATAGTGGTTAGGGGGAATGTGGTCCATTTACAATATCTCAATTTTTTGTGTATAAGATCAAGCGGAGTTATTAGCTTCTAAAGGTCAGCAGCAAGGGAACATTGACATATGGCACAGAAATCAAGATCAGATGGGTACTCAGGTTTTAGTATAATTTTATTGTCATTGGTTTAATTGTAGCTGTTGAGGGTTTTGGAAGAAATGCGTTCCAGTAGCGGGCTTGGGTATACTTTAACGAGGAGGACATAATGGGGAATCCTTGAGAAGCTCAGGGTGTTGAAGGAAAAGGAGAAAAATTTGCTAGAATGATGGATCTGTTAGTGAGGATGAAGTATCATGGTTTGTACTACTCTAGGTTTGAGTCTCTCAGAGTAGGATGATCAACCATAACAAAGGATGCATAAAGGTCCGATAGCACCTTTACTCAATTTGAGTCCATGGTATTACTGATAAAGTCCAGTGCTAATATCAATGCACAGTCTGTGCTCCATCTAGGGTAGAAATCTGTTTGGATGGTAGATAGAAGTTTGATTTCTTCTATAAAAGGCCGATAATTGTATGTAAGCAGTTGCACAGGAGTAAGTCATTCCAAATTGGGGAAGATACTATTGTATCAGGTTTTTCAAGTATAGGTGTGATGCAGACAGAAAAGTTGGGAGGATTTCTCAGGTGTGAAAACCACTATTTAGGTCAAATATGACCTCACTGGAAATCACATGACATGACATGGGAGGCAGACCATAGAAAACATCCCTGTGGTATCCTGCCTCCCGATGCGGGAAGGTAGTGGTGAATACCTCTCCTTACCATCCATCTGCATGTGAGTGATACTGTGTAATCTAAAGGAGGCTGTTCAGTGCCAGAATCCAACTTTGTACATCCCCAGGGAATACCATCTACATAGACAAGATGGCTCTTTCACAGTGGGTGAAAAACAAGCTGATATTCCTGCCAGAAACATAACATAGGGGCATATTATCAAGAACGGCGTTAAAATTTTCGCCGGTTTAGCGGCAGAAAACTGCCGCTAAAGCGGCAATAATGGGCTTGATAATATGCCCTGGAGAATTCCAATAGAAGCCCATGTTCACACCAGAACATGGACTTCTATTGGAATTCTCAAGGGCATATTATCAAGCCCATTATCGCCGCTTTATCAGCAGTTTTCTGCCGCTAAACCGGCGATAATTTTTAACGCCGTTCTTGATAATATGCCCCTTAGTTTCCTACTTTACTGCTATTGAAACACCTGGCCTCCAGAGGGAGCTTACCACCCTGGAACTCTTCAGCAGGGTGTCATCAATGATGCCGTGCATGATCCTCATTGGCGAATCACTTGTGTTCAAAAGAGGCATCTGTCACAGATGAGTAACACATTGATCTAGTAGAACAGAATGATTTGCATTAGAAGGGCTTTTGTTTGAGAAGTAGATGTTGAGAAGACCTCACAGGTGATCAAGGAAAAATAGGGAAAAACTGAGGGAGGGAAAGAAAAGAGAATACTCTTAATGCAAGAGCCATTGTATTAATTTATCATGAGTTTGCAATATTAATTATCTTCAGTGCCAGAAATCATTATCATGGTCTTCAGCTACCTTTCATGATAAAGTTCACATTGTCACCGTCCCCAGTCATCACCAGTGTAAGGGTCCCTAATAGCCATTCAACGTAATGTCCACAGCTAATGCCCAGTGGCCGTCACCCACATCCACTCCTAGTCTCCCCTGGTACAATTTTAACTAGTACCGTTAACCCAGGTGATCCTCCAAAACAAGGTCTCAAGTCACGATCATTACACTAAGTCCTCGTCAGTCATTACCCAGTTTGGCCATCAGACTATCTGCGCTTGACAATATATCATCGAAATGTATGCACTTCTCTCCAAAGTAGGGGACCTTTGGGTCCAGGGTGTGGTGGTCCCTTTCTCTGATCTGCAGAGAGACTACAAGCTGGCGACCTCAGAGACCTTTCGGTACCTCTAGATACGCCATGGTCTCAAAGCATCGATTCCCTGAGGGGCCGTTCTCCCCTGAATCGTCACCCCTTGAGGATTGATTGCTCGATGACCACATGACCCGTAAAGCAATCTCCCTTACATATAGGAAGTTGATTAATAACACACCGGACACACTACTTCACCTGTGCGATCACTGGGATGACGACTTGGGAGGCTTAGCAGATGATGAATGGCCGAAGGCCTTGGCATCTCCCAGGGAGGTAGTCATCAGGGCGGGGTTCCGGCTGGTACAGCTTAAAATACTCAATATTTCTCTCTCTTGCAACAGGATGGTCAAAATGAGCAGAGTTTCTGATCCTGGCTGTCGAAGGCAGTGTGGCCAGGAAGATACCTTCTTCCACATAATTTGGGGTTATCTAGAGATACAGGCCTACTTCGGCGGGTAGGCGAAGCGGATGAACATAGATGGGACTGCTGGAAGCGCTGAATATGAAAAATAAGCCACAGTAGGCTCTTCCACCCTCGACTTCCCATGAAGCTAATAGGATAGTGTCCTTGGATACTCTCACATTTTAAACTTTGCACTACATGGGGAGTAGTTATTTTCACGCCCGTTTCTTAGAGTGGTAACCCTTTCATACACATCGTGTAGAAAGGTAGAGCCCATTACTCATCTCGGTCCTGACGAATGCTATGTACCCATATGGGACGCAGAGCAGAAACATGTTGACCACTTTTCTCGGTAAAGGGATAATGAATTCCCAGATTACCGCTCACTTGTTTTAATACCATAGATTTGCCCCTTAATTAAACTCCTTGGGGACAAGTTTAATGGTTTTTAAATTACACTTTCACTCACTTACGGGCCACCACTTAGTTTTAGAAGTGCATCCCTGTCTTCAGGTGTATGCCCGCCCTCTATCAAACGAAGTTTTTAGAGGGCGAGGACGGCCTATGATGAAGCATGACACCAGGTGGTGTGTGAGGGCAGTCCTTCACTTTTTGTGAGATGCCCCTAGTGGATTTGCATCTCTAGAGATTCTGTAGGAACCGGTAGGAAGCCCAACTAGGGACAGCCCTATTCGTGTTTTAATGCATGAATAGTGCATGTAACAGTGGCATGCAGGTCTCCGTCACATGGTGTCTTCTCAATGTGTGGGATGCAACTGACCTAAATCATACAGAGCAGACCTGGATGACCCTGTGCATGGCAATTGCCAAACGCAACATAGCATGCCTGTGAGGGGCAACAACCGCAGCACTTCTAAAGGACTGGAAAAGGGACATGGATTGGTGCATGGTAGCCGATAAAGTTGTTAACGAAAGCCGGGGCTGCCCCTGAAAATGGGAGAGGGTGTGGGGCAAGTGGAATGTCTACAAAGGTAGCCCCTGTGCCGCCCCCATTGCAGTTGCGAACACAGCCACCATTCCCTGATGTATCACCCCTGGCGTTTAGTGGGTGGAAGGAGGACTGGGAAGCGGGGAGTGTGACCTTCAACAACAGGAATACTGTTTGTGAAAAGATAACGAACGATCAGTTTTCTTATAAATGGTTATTTCTTTCAAGTACAAACGTACGACCAATCTGGCAAGACAGGACAGCAACTGCCAGTCTTCGCCTAACCCGATGACACAGTAAATATTCCATTAATCTATGATATCACTCACCACTCTAGATCTAGTTCAATATACAACATATCTCCCTTCCCAATAACACATTTTAACATCTTCCTGGCAATACATTTGAATCCATGTCTACAAAACTATATACATATTTTATATAACTCATGTTTTACACATTTTTTCCTATCTTAATGAACTATCTCTCAAATACCTCTCAAATACCCAGATAATTTCACATCGCTTACACTCCTTCTCACTTCTATGTCACAGCTACTTCTCAAATTACTTCTGCTTCTCGTCACCTCCCTGTCATCTTCTCTTTTCCTCTCCTCCTCCTTTCTACAACACCCCCTTCCACTCTTTTCCTTCCACTTTTCTTCTTCGTAGCTGCTGCACTTCACCACACTTCCCGTATTCTACCTCTTACCATCTTCCAACGCCACACTGTATTTTTTTTTACCTCCACTGCATGCTTAGGAACAAACCACTTCGACATTTCCTTCCTCACGCTACCCACAATTCTGGTATGCACAAAGTCTCCACATTTGTACACCTCCTTCTTCCCTTTCTGTGTACTCGTTTTGTTTACACTGCACCCTTTCCCGCAACTCATTCCCGTTTATTTTTCTTCTACCTGCCTTACCCATCCATCCTGGCACAGTCTTGGTACACAGTTTCCTTCCCTTGAGCAACACAAATGGTGCCTCTAACATGGTGGAATGTGGAGTAGTGCGATAGTTCATAACAAATTCTTCAGCTCCTCTCTCCACTCTAACCCATTTTGTAATGCCAACTGTACAGCCTCACTTAACACCCTGTTGAACCGTTCCACAAGTCCATTCTCGCAGGGGTGCCCTACCGCTGTTTTAATATGCTTTACCTCACAATGTTCAAATACATCTCGAACTCTTTCAACACAAACTGGGGCCCATTATCCATCACAACTTCCTCGGGATATCCTTCTCTCCTCCACACTTCCTCACAAAATTCTCTTATGTCTCGCAACATAACCTCATTTACCACGCTTACTTCCGGCTACTTAGAATGATAATCCACCATTACTACAGCAAACTTATTCCAATTCAAACGGTCCACTGATGTCCATAGCAACCTTTTGCCATGGTTTGCAAGGAAATGGAATAGGGACTACGGGTGTCTCCTTTACCACGTGCGACTTGTCGCTACATGCACAACTCATACAGTTTCTCACATAGCTTTCAACAACACGGTCAACTCCCGGCCACCAGAAATCTTCCCTCACTTTTCTTTTCATTCCTGACATGCCCCCAGGCCCTTCATGCAGTGCCCCCAATGCATTTTTTCTCAATTCCTTAGGCACTACGAATCTGTTCCCCCTCCTGATGACTCCTTCCTGATATGACAACTCCGACCACACAGCTTTATAGTTCATCAACTCCTTACCATCACCCTCTAACTTGGTCCAAACCTTGGGTATACCTCTCACGAGAGCCTGCATCTACGTATCCCTAGCCATAGCCTCTTTCCACTCTTTCTCAGACATTGCTTTGACTTTGATATCCATGATGTTAGCCACCATCCATTCCTCCTCTTCCTCATTTTCCCTCTGCACCAGTCACCATGACAGACAATCAGCATTCATGTTTCTCACTCCTGCAACATACTTCACTTCAAACGTGTATTCTTGTAACCTGTACGTCCACTTGGACCCGCTTCCTTTGTTGTAAATACATTGACCATAGGTCTGTGGTCTGTTCCCAACTCAAACCTTCTCCCCCACACAAAATTTCTGAAATGTTGAACTACCCACCAACAGGCAAATGCTGCCTTCTCAATGGTGGAATAATTCACTTCTGCCCCCTTTAATGTTCTTGATTCAAACGCCACTACTATTTCCTTTCCATTCCTCACTTGCATAAGCACCGCACTCAAACCATGCATGCTGGCATCATTGGACACAATGGTATGATCATGCACATCAAAAGGTGTACGTTCAACTGCATTAACTATGCTTTTTTAATTTCATCAAAAGCTAACTTATACTCATCGGTCCAAACAAACCTTTGACATTTTTTCATCAACACGCGCAAAGGTTGCACAATATTAGCAAAACCCTTGACAAACTTAGCGTAATATTCTGCCAAGCCTAAAAAGGATCTCAATTGGTCCTTGTCCTATGGGCACGGCACCTTCTCGATAGCATCCATCAGCTTGTGCTTGGGCTTAATTCCTTCATATGAAATATTGTGGCCAAGGTACTCTACTGATTGACAGGCAGACTTGCATTTATTCACCTCAACCGTGAGTCCTGCATCCTCTAGAATACCACACACCGTACATTACCTTCCTCCCCAGTAGTCTTTGCATAATCCTCTGAAATACTGCAGAGGCAGATGCCAGGCTGAATGGCATGCGCATGAACTGGAATGCCTCCTCTCGTGTTATGAGTTAGAATACCTCGACTCCGGATGCAACAATATCTGGTGGTACGCGTTGGACAAATCTAGAGTAGAATAGATTTTTCCGTCTTTCACACCAGCCAGTAGCTCATTTATGTTGGGTATTGGGTGGCGGTCCACCCATATACTCTCATAGAGATCATGTAAGTCCACACACATCCTAATGCTTCCATTAGGTTTGCGGACACAACCAATCCAATGCCTCTATAAGCTCAATCACTCCCAACTCCAACAATATCGTCAGCTCAACTTTCAAAGCATCCCTCAACACCACTGGCACACTTCTAACTTTGTAGGTATTAGCAACAGCTCCTTCCTTTAACACAATCCTGTGTGCAAACTTCTTTAAACAACCCAAATCACATCCAAGCAAGTTCGGGAACTTATCTTGCCAGCCCTTCGCATTCCCATGAACCACTGATAATGCTACTTCCACTTTATTGAGATTTAACACAATGTCCAAAGCTCTTTGTTCTCTCCAACCTAGCAAACATCGGCCCTTCTCCACAATATATATGCAACAGGTGATTTTCCTGTGTTTGAACAACAACTTGGCTTGTAAACATCCTAAAACCAGTAACTTGTTTCCTTCATACCAAACTAGTTCAACTGTAGTTGGAGATAACTCTTCTTTCCTCAAGCCTTCCCAAGTTTCCCAATCAATGAGTGTATATGGCGAACATGAATTTGCCCACATTTCCACTGAAACAATATTGAGCGATACAACACATTTAGGAGGACTATAAGCGTTGTCATCTGACATCTCCATTTTGTTCACCATGAACCCTTGATCAGGATCCTTTTTTGTAACCTCATTCAACATCAATACTTCAATATTATCGTCAGATGAATCCTCCTGCTCATTACCATGTATACAATTTACACTACCTTTTCCCTGGAATTTCTTATAATTACACGCTCTGGAAAAGTGTCCAATTTTTTTACACTTAAAGCATTTGGCCTTACCAGCCGGACAATTAATTGAAGATGCCATATGCCCAATGCTCCCACATCTATAACACTGCCTCTGTGTTACCTCATTCTTTCTTCCTCTCTACTCTCACCCTTCTTGTATTTATCATCCTTGCCATGTTCCTTGTTTACTACTTGCACAGTTTGTTCGTCACTCCCTTTTTTCCTCTAATTCTTTCACATAACGTGATGTGTCTTCTATACGTTTAGCAATTGAAATGACCTTATCTAATGATGGATCCTTTAAACTCAACAATTTTTCTTGTACCCTCATATTCTTCGTACAATTTATCAACTGATCTCTAACTATCTCTTCATGGAGATCACGAAAATTACAGGTGATAGCTAATGTATGTAGTGCACTCACAATTTCATCTATAGACTCATTACCAACTTGCGCACATGAAAAGAATTTACGGCACTCTACTACCACACTGACTTTTTTCCCAAAGTATACTTCTAATGCCTTCATTGCAATACTATATACATTATCAGCATCCTCATCTTCTTCTGACTCCCCATTGTTCGGAGTGACAAGATTTCCGCAGGGTAATGTCTTCAAAACTTTCCTTCTTTCTACACCTAAACTATGTTTTAGCAAAGCCAATTTTCATTTTGCTATGAATGTTACCCTTCAATGCTTCTAAATACGTTTTAAACGCCTCTTGCCAATCCTCCTGTGGCAGACTGGGATCCCCGGGAGAATTCAAAAATACCAGTGGAGCTGCAATAGCCTGCATTATTACCCAACACAGTTCCTAAATATTGCCACCTTCCTAATATTCAAAATAATAAATGTAGCACTGTTGTTGCAGGTCAGGGAACACAAACTAACAAAACAAAAGTAGCTACCGTTGTCCACACTCTTCCGCTTCCAGCTCCTTCAAAAGTCGTGTAATACTGATGGCAATGGTCTTTGCAGTGGTAAACTGTCTCACTGTTTCTCACTTTCAGGCGAGTAAGCGGTCTAGTCTCTCTTGAATTATAGCTTCCTGTGTGCACTTCGCCAATCTCTGATTGCCAATCCTTCCTTCCTGCCCATACTCATAGACACTGCTGCCAGCCACTGCACAGACGGGTGAATTTCCTTCTACCCTGATGATCCATTAGGCAGAATTCAAAGTCATTTCAATTTTGCCGTAAATACTTCTCGGCTCGCTGCACACGGCCCTCACGTGGTTCCTCCAATGTAAATTACATCAGCTGATGCGCTCCTCAAATCGGGCACACTCCTCTTCAATTGTTCCTCTATGCAGTTGATCCAGCGCAACCCCTAATTTCTGAACCAGGGACCAAGGAAAATCTCATCACTCATAAATTGCTTTACCAAACAACGGGGCCCATCACATATTACCCATAAATGATCCCTGAGGACAGGCGCTGGATTTGGGGGGTTTAATTTGTCAGTTTGATTAAGTACAATACTACACTTCACATTAATAACATTTGTATATAATTCTAACTATTCGTAGTCTCAACTATCTTCTTCCTTTGGTCGATGGACCATTAGTTGAAGAGTTGATGGTGACTATGATTAACTAAACAGTTTAATATTGAACTAAATAACCACAGAGTCATTTATTCGGTTAATAATTTTATCTTATTATATGCTCATAGTTTAGATCGTCAGTGCACACACAAGATCACATATAAGAGAACAAATTATCAAGCAATGTAATCAAAATGAATCAATTGTATCGACATCAAAGCGTGCATAGGAATGGGGAAGAGAAGGTACAGCATAAATACATGCAGAAATATATTGCAAAATTAAAGCAATCAAGGAGGGTGATACCCACCAAAGAATCAGGAAAACCACTCCCTTGGCCGAGGTTGTGGCAAGAGGTCCCCAGAGATAGGCTCAGAGGACAAAGTTAACAGGATAGATATAGCCAAGTTTGCCCTGGACTAACAACTAAAATGTAATCTCCCAATCAATCTACCTTGATCTAATTCTCCTCGGATGCAGTCTCCTCCCAAGCACTCCCGCAACGTTCTCGTACCTAAAGCGTTCTCTGGCTTAGTGCTGGTCTGCTCTCTGTGTTCTGCCACACCGGACTGCTCTGCTAAACCGGACCGCACTGCCTCAGGTTCGTCTGATCTCTCTCCGATTCTTCTCTCTCTGAATCCCGATCTGCCACACCCCCAATTGGGATATCAATTATACTCTACTGTCTAGTTCACCATCTTACAATGTTGCAGTATCAGTAGAAACTCGGTCTGTGATTGGTTGTCATAAATCATACTAGGGTCGCCTCATCCTGTTCTCCTCACAAATCCATCCTATACCGGTTCTAACAAAGGAAGAATTTAAGACTAATACATTCGTATACCACTGACATCCACAATTATACATTTTGCAACAATTGTACACCATGTTATCCGTTCACATTCAAATTGCACGTAGTGATGGCTGTTCCAACAGTCGCTGTCGCATCTTGGCACATAAACAATAGGACACAGGTCAACATGGCCTTCACGGATTACATCAGCTGGTACACTCTGCAGTCTGCAAGCAGCCAACCCATCTTGGAGCATGCGCTCTCCATACCGACCAAGACAACCGCATGCTGGTTTAGACAAGAGGCCATTTTCATGCAGGCCCAATCTCGTACTAAAGTAAATAAACACAAAAGAATATTAATTCATGAAATAAAACCCATTATGGTTACCTCCCACCATACTAATACCCTGTATTAATTAAATCCTAGCAAAAGCTATTAGTTTAAAGCAACCTTTTTCGTTATTTGTGCACAACATGCAAAATGTGCAATGTACAACATAGCATAAACATGCACTCATGCCAACATGGTTTAGTATATTATGTAAAATGCGTTTGCCCCTCGTGTAAATGTGTGCATTCAGGGTTGGTTAGTCCATGCGGTCAATACATTATTATGGGGTTACTTAATTTCGTGAGGATGTATTTTACAAACCTCACTCCATCAATCCCCCTTTGATGGTTTTACCATCACAAAATCCCTAAACATACGGTTTTCCAAGTTATATAGCTGTTATTTTATCTTTTGGCCCTTGCTCTTTACATTTTTCGTACAACTTTTCTTTAAAACCTTCCAACTCTATCTCATCTATCTCTCTTTTCCTTTCTTTACGTTCCTTACTTAATTTCCTTTCTTTCCAACTTTTCGTCATACAAACATAGGTCATTCGTATCATGAGTATCATAGCAGCTACCAAAACTATTGGTACTATTATTTTTCCTACTAAGGAACTACCTATAGTTGAAAACCAATTACTTACAGTAGAGAAACTCTTACTTAGTCTCTCCCAGACACCATCAACCTCTAGTTGGGTTACCTTTTATGCAAATCAGTGATATTCTGAATGTATCCTTCCAAATTCTTACTTTTATCTGGAATGTAAGTGCAACAATGTTGAACTTTCAGCATTCCACAGACTCCACATTCTTTTGCCAACAATATATCAAGGGCAAGCCGATTTTGCATAACCATAGATCTCATGGCAATCCTTTCAGTGTCAATCATCAAGAATCCTCCAGCAGTATCCGTTGATAAACGATCAACCACTGTGGACAATTGTCGAATTTTGTATGCATTCAGTGTAACCCCAACTCCAGGTATCGATGCTCCAAATATATTGCCTACAATTTCTGAAAAACGTTCTCTTTTTGCACGTTTTAGTCCTTGCTTTACTTCATCGATTCCATTGGTACTTTTGTCTACATGATAGACTTTTGGAAAGACAATCCCGAGATAACAAGTTCCATACCAGTGATCTGGCAGCCGATAATAGGCTTTCCTCCCACAGACACAATATATGCCTGGCAAGACAGGGTCAGTTCCTCCCTTTAATCCCCAACCCCAATAATTTTATAGGTATCTTCACATTCACTTGAATCGATGAAATAATTGTTGTAGTTAGTCTTCTCCCTACGTAAACATAATTTTCCCTTCTGCGACCAATCCAGGGCCATTGCAGCATAAGTCTCGCCTTTGTCATAGTTGCCTTCTCTAAAAACCCAAGGTGGTGTTTTTAATTTCTCTTCAACAGCTTTTCTCTGAAACTTAGCCCTTCTTTCTTCTACCATCTCCAAAAGATTTTCTCTTCCTTTTTCAATTTACATGTTAGGTTGTTTTTATTAGCGTATTCTATATCTAAAGGCTTGGTTGTCAGGAAAAATCTCCCATGACATTTGCATGTGCTATCTTATTCAATTCAGGTACTACAGGGACTTTAGAAAATATTGTATCTACATTGGAATAATAATAGTCTAGTTTACCTGTTCTATACAACAAACTTGATAAGACACTACAGGTCACACCATAAGTCAAAGGAAGGTGATGATAAGTCACACCTTCTGAAACAGACAATGGTAACTGTATACATACATAACAGTCACTCACATCCATTGTTTCCACATATTTGTAAAGTAATTTAGTGAAAACATTCAAGGAAAAATTAGTAACTGATCTATCATGATGCAAACTACTAGCATCTATCTGTTTTAAGTCAGTAACAGGGATTCGCTTAATGTCAGTGTCTACCCTTGGACCTGTCAAATTTTAGGACGAGGTGTATCTTCTTTAATCAAATGTAAAGGTACTATAATTGTTAATATTATCCAGAATACTACCAGTATACATAATAAACAAAAACAAGCCTTATAACACCTACGCATAAAACTACATCTAGGTCTTGATACTTGCGTATCTGCCATAGTAATATTAATCCTTATGAAATTCTAAATAGATTTTCTAAATCTATCTCAAATATATCTTATAAAAATAAAAAATAAAAAAATGTAGTGTGATCCCACACTTCAAAAGCTTTCTTCTTTACCCCTTCTTTTATTTTAACTAATCCAAATTTCCAAGACGTCTTCAGAAAATTTTCAGTTGTTAACGTGACACCTTAATTTGTTTACAGTCTCTTAAGGTGGATTTAGATCACTCTTTCCTTCTTGCTCGTCGTCAGTGCTGTTTCTTTCTTTGTTTAAATCTTCTTCTTCAATTTCTTCCAACACTATGTAAATCCAGTCAGGTGACTTGAACTTTTTGTTTGGTTTTCTTACTCTCTTTGGTCGCAGCACTGATTCGTCATCCGACTCTCCTTGTTCTATTTCACCTGAAACTTCATTTATCTGTCCTGCTCTCGGGTCTTCATTTCACCACTCTGTATTTCAGTCTTTTAACTCCACTTGGCCAATGGTCATCTGTCTTTGCCCTTTTTGGTTGTACTTCTTCTTCTTCCTTATTCAATTCGTACCTGCGTTTCTTTGCACCTACTTTGATTTTGCTTACTTCTTCCTTTGCTTTTTCTTCTTCTGTATTTCTTTCACCTATTTCTTTTCTATTCTTTCCCTCTTTATCGAGCAATTGTCTTTCTTCTTGTTCAACAGCAGTTTCTTCAGTCCCAGTAGCGGGTACCCACTTTACTTGACTTGTATTAAGCAATTCTTCATCAAGCCGCTCTTCAGAGTCCTTTGGGTTATGTTCAACCGTTTCAGAGTCTATTGCTCTAGCTTCACCAATTTCTTGTACTTCAGCCTCTGATTCTGAGCTTGTACTTGAGATCTACAGATGCCGCTCTACTCGTGGTTCAAGTGGATTTGGGACTCGCTGAGTGTGGCTGGCATGGATCCAATTTGATAAGCCAGCACACTTTACTGCTGTAGTCGTCACCAATATGACCTGATATGGTCCTTCCCAGCGGGGCTCTAGGCAAGTTTTTCTTCTATGCCTTTTCACGTGAACCCACTCACCAGGGCTCAGATCATGCGCTTGAGTCTGCTGTGTTGTGGTCGCGTCTGCTCCAACCTGATGAAACACAGAACGTACTACATCAGCCAATCCTTTGCAATAGTCAAGGATGAGATCATCAGATATATTTATCAATTTGTTGGCAGGTACAAATGCTTGTCTCATTGCTCTTCCCATCAAGATCTCATGGGGAATCAATCCTGTCTTTTTGTCAGGAATGCTTCTGAGACTCATCAAAACTAGGGGTAAAGCGTCAGGCCATTTCAGTGCTGTGGATCTACACACTTTCCCTAACCTATTCTTAATTGTGCCATTTATTTGCTCTACTATTCCAGAAGCCTCTGAACGATGAGCACAATGAAGTTTTGGTTGAATGCTCAATGCCTCACAAATCAGTTTGATTGTTTCACTAGTGAAGTGTGTCCCTCTATCTGTTTCCATAGTGACTGGAAAACCATATCTAGGAATGTATTCCCTCAACAAAAGTTTTGCCACCGTCAGGCTGTCATTCCTCCTTGTGGGATAAGCTTCTACCCATCGGGAAAACAAACACACGATTACTAACATATATTTGAGCTTGTTACATGGAGGCAACTCGATAAAATCGAGTTGTAGTCTGGTAAAAGGACCTCCTGCCCTCCCTATTGTTCCCAGACTAACTATTGTCTTTCTTCCTGGGTTTTGCTGTTGGCACGTCAAACATCTCTGACAAAGGCTCTCTGCAATAGTCCTGAACTTGGTATTAAACCACGTTTGTTTGAATGATCTGACCATGGCATCTCGGCCAATATGTGTCATTCCATGATACATCCTTGCCATATAAGAAAGTAAACTATCTGGCATGACTGGTCTCCCATCAATGTATACCCATACATCATCATCTTCTCGTCTACTACATCCTGCCTTTTCCCATTCCTGTCTCTCTTCATCACCTGCCTCTTCCTGCAATTGTCTCACTTCGTCCCAACTCCTCCGCAACTCACCACTATCCACTCTTGCTCCCCCCCTAAAAATAACCCTAAACCCCTCAACTGCATGCTGGTCAACTGTCGATCGGCTATACAACATGCAACAGAAATCTCGGAAACCATCCTTAGTGAAGCCATTGACATCGCTTTTCTTACGGAAACCTGGCTCAAAGCTCACTCTTCACCTATTCTTGACCTGCTCTCTCCCCCGGGTTACTCCATCCTCAGAAAAGACAGACCTGTCAAAATTGGAGGAGGCCTAGCCATTATCTATAAAGATGAACTCCAACTCTCCCTTGTTCAGAACCCTGATCATGCTACGTTTGAATACATCGGAGCGGAACTTAAAGTTCATCGTTCCCCCTATTCGGTTGCATAACATCTATCATCCACCTGGCGACCCTTTGCCCTTTGTGGAGGAATTGTCTGACCTTCTTTCCCTATCCTCGATCTCCAACTCCAAAAACCTCTTCCTCGGAGACTTTAATATTCACTGGAATAAAAAGGATGATCCCTCGGTTAACATCCTCAATGATCTACTCGACATTAACGACCTGAATCGACTCTGCCATTCGCCAACACATTCCAAAGGGGCTACTCTCGACGCTATCATCACTAGCAAAGAACTGGCTTCCCTTTCCCACATTGTCCCCATTGACTGGTCTGACCACCACCTTATCCTCTTCACCATTAATTGCGCCGTGCCTCCCCCTTCTCCTAAAAACATCAAACATAGGAAATTAACCAGAAATCTTCACCTTATTCCTCCAAGCGAGCTGGAGACTAAGATTAAAGCAAACCTTCAACTTACACCTCCCTCACAAAATGCAAATGACCTTGCCGAACACTACAACAAATCCATCATCGAGGTCCTTGACCAAATCGCCCCAGCCAAACTAAAACTGCAAAAAAACAACCCGCCAGATCCTGGTTTAATGCTGAACTCAACAATGAGAGACGCTCGCTTAGGCTGACCGAACGCATGTGGAGGCAACACCCTTCCCCCTCAAATCTTGCTCTCCTCAGAGCCGCAAGGGCTAATTACAAAAAACACATCCTTAATGAGAAGGCCTCCTTCCTCCGCGCACAACTCGACCGGGCTAAAAATAGACCCAGGGAACTATTTAGCATCATCAAATATCAAACCGCTTCGGCCCCCCCAAATTGATGGCCTATATCGAAAGATGTGAAGAAATTGCGAACTTCTTTTCCGAAAAAATCTCCAAGATCGATCTATCCTTTAGCTTAACCCCCCTCCACATTGCTCATCACCCCTCTATGATCTCCCTCCAAGTCTCCTTTCACACCCTCGCCCCCTGACTCTGTTCATCTCCCACTCGCTGTCGCCCCTCCTGAACACTTCTTCACCAACTCCCAGCTAAAAATAATGCTTTTTGGCTTAACTTCCGCCCAGTTACAGAGCTTGAAGTCTTCAACATCATCACCAAGCTTAAACCCTCCTCTCATACCATGGACCCTCTTCCCGCTAAACTTGTTCAAGACTTAAAACACATCATTGCACCATATTGGACCACCATCATCAACTCCTCCTTGGCCACGGGTTGTGTCCCGGTTTCCCTCCAGCTTGGCCAAATCACTCCCACCCTCAAAAACACTACAGCCGACCCCAACGACCTCAACAATTTGCGACCTATCTCTAATCTTCCGCTTCTATCTAAGGCCCTCGAAAAATGCGCCTTGCTCCAATTGGACAAGCACATTGACTCTTTCAGTCAGGCTTTAGAAAGGGCTGCAGTACTGAAACTGCTATGCTCAACATTATTGATGACATCCAGCAATCCCTTGACAAGGGGGAGGCCTCCCTTCTCATTCTCCTTGACCTCTCTGCTGCTTTTGATACTGTTAACCACTCCGCCTTACTCAATACCCTCAAAGATCGTTTCGGCTTCAATGGTCCTGTCCTCAAATGGTTCACCTCATTCCTTCAGCACAGAACCCAACAAATTAAAATCAGCAATTCCTCTCTAAACCTATTCCTGTCTCCTTGGGTGTTCCTCAGGGTTCTATTCTCTCACCTTCTCTATTCAACCTCTTCATGGAACCCCTCACCCTCATTCTTAAGCAAGCAGGAATCAACTTCCACCTCTATGCTGATGATACCCAACTTTACTATAAGATCAAATCTCAAGCTGACACTCTACACCTCAATGATGCCCTGACTAAGATTCTACACTGGTTCCATCACAATCACCTTAAACTCAACCCTAAAAAAAAACAGAAATCATACTCTTCGCTCCTAAAAACAACCGGCTCCCCATTCATCACTGGATCTCTGACCTTAAAGCGCTTAACTGCTCTCTTTCCACTTCTAACTCAGTTAAATCCCTCGGAATTAACATTGACCAGAACCTCAGCCTTACTCCCCACATAAAAATTCGGCCAAAGGAGCTCTCTTCACTCTTCATCACCTCAAGAAAATTAAACCCTTCATTCCCGCTGATGACTTTAAATTAGCTGTTCAATCACTGGTACTGTCTAAATTGGACTATGGCAATGCCGTTTCTCTGGAACACCGAAAGTCCACTTAGCCCCAATCAAATCAGTCCTCAACCTCGCGGCCAGGCTTATTTCTGATTGTAGACGGTTTGACCACATCTCCCCATCCTCAAAGGTCTCAAATGGCTTCCCATCGAAGGTAGATCCACCTACAAAACCGCTTGCATTACGCATAAAGCCTTGCATCATCACACCCCATTGTATCTCTCAGATAAACTCCGCAAAGCGGGCTGCTCTAGAGAAATGAGGAGCACCAATGCTCTCATACTAGTTCCTCCTTTGTTAAACAAGAAATCTACTCAATCACGCTCCTTCTCCGGAAATGCGCCTACTATCTGGAACTCACTCCCTAAAGATCTACGTTGCAACCCCTCCTACCTGAGCTTCAAAAAGACCTCAAGCTGCACCTTCTCAACAAATACTGGGGTCCTTAATCCTACCGCCTAGCAGGGTGTCTCAACCTGCTCCTGACTGTACTATGTTCCTGCCACATTATACCTGACTCACTCCACCCCTCTTCTTATTTTTTCATATACTTCTAACCTCCCCCCTCCAGTTCTCTTATATATACTGTCTACTCCCGCATGCTATCACCTTTCCCATCTCCTTCCTCAGTTCCCTCCTTCTTTCATATTCCCCCCCTCATCCCTGACCTCCCACGCTAGCTTAACCATCCAATAATTGTTACGGCCTAATTTTATTTCTTATTTTCTTGCCCATGTTATAATTGTCCTATGCATACTGTTCTTACTGTCCTGCATTTTACCTTTTTGTACAAATGTTATGTTGCAATTGTTTTTCTCACCTAACCATTGTAAAGCGCTCTGATACCCTCGGGTCTAGCCAGCGCTATATAAAACCTTTTAAATAAATAAATAAATGTTTCAATGGTGTTAGTAAACATAAGTTGACAAACCATATGTTCTTTTGTTTTTCCCGATTTATGGAAGTCTCACTCTTTGCACAATATTGCGCTACTTGGTCAGCAAATCTGTTGCCTTGAGTCACATAATCATCTCCTGACTTATGTGCAGCACATTTGACCACTGCAATTCGTTTTGGTAATTGTAATGCTTCCAGCAATTCCTTTACAAATTGACTATTCCTGATGGGGGACCCCGAAGAGGTCAGGAATCCCCTCTGCATCCATAGTTCTCCAAAATCATGCACAATGCCAAAGCCATATTGGCCATCAATAATTATGGTCACTTTCTGACTTTTTCCCAATTTGCAGGCTCGAATTAGAGATATCAATTCAGCAACTTGTGCAGATTTTACCCCTTTTAGACAGGATGCTTCCAGGATTGCCGCTACAGTACAGACGGCATAGGCAGAACTCAACACACCTGTTCCAGTCCGCAAACAAGAACCGTCAACAAACATCACTCAATCAGATTCTTCAAGAGGAACATCTTTGATATCAGGACGGGGCTTGGTACAAAATTCAGTCACATCCAAACAATCATGATCAGCTTCATCCTTTACTTCTTCATCCCAAACATCTGGCAATAGAGTAGAAGGATTCATATTTGTACATCTCACTATTGTCACATTTTCTGCACCCAGAATCACTCTCTCATACCTAGTCAGCCGACTATAGGTGAGGTGCTGAGTCCGTGTTCTTGTGAAAAGGATCTCAACAGAATGTGGCACATACACTCTCACAGGATGACCCATTATGATCCCTTCACTCTGTTCCAGACTCACATAAGTAGCAGCTACTGCTTTCAAACATCCAGGCAATGCAGCAGCCACAGAATCTAAAGTGGCTGAAAAATATGCCACAGGTCGTCTCGACATTCCATGCCTTTGAGTTAAAACTGCAAGTGCACACCCTTCTCTTTCACTGCAATACAATGCAAAATCTTTTGAATAATCAGGCATTCCCAACGCCGGAGCCTGGCACAGACTGTCTTTCAGTTTAACAAAAGCATCCATACGTTCTTCATCCAATTTAATTGGGTCTTTCACATCATTCCTCGTCAACCTCTGTAGAGGTTTTGCCATCAGTGAAAATCCACTGATCCATTGTCTGCAATATCCAACCACCCCCAAAAACATTCACACTTCTCTTTGTATGGTTGGTGGTTTCATGTCCTTAATCACTCGAATACGCTCTGATGTTACTTTTCTGACTCCCTTCTCAATCTTGTGACCTAAGTATTGGACTTCCCGCTGACAAAATTGTAACTTTGCAGGGGACACTTTATGTCCACCTCCTGCCAAATGGTTCAGTAAAGCAACTGTGTCTGCAACACAGGCTTCTCAAGTCTTTGATGTCACCAGTAGGTCATCAATGTACTGAACCAGAACAGATTCTTCAGACATTCTCAAATCTTCCAGACACTTTTTCAATATCTGGATAAAAATTGAAGGACTCTCAGTATAGCCTTGAGGAACTCGGCACCATGCCAAAACACGATCTCCAAACCGGAAAGTAAATAAATATTGGCTATCCGAATGTAGGGGAATCGAAAAGAATGCATGACACAAATCAATCACGGTATACCACTCCGCGTCATGTGGGATTTGGTAGAGAATCACTGCTGGGTTTGGCACAACTGGACAACAAGGCACAACAATTTTGTTTATTTTTCTCAAATCTTGTACTATTCTATAGGTTCCGTTTGGCTTTTTCAATCCCATAATAGGTGAATTACAAGGGCTACTCAGTATTTCTTTTAAAATTCCTTGTTCAATCATTTGATCAATTACAGGAGTTATTCCTGTTATTACTTCTGGCTTCATTTTATACTGTGGTGTATTTGGATAGTCAACCCCATCTTTCACTGTAATTCTAATCGGATCCACTTTCTTCATCAACCCAATCTCCTGTCCTGTGAAATCCCACACTTCTGAATTCACTACCTTCATCAATTCTTCAGGCACACTTTTGTCTGTAAGAAGCTGAAAATAACTCATTCACTTCTGTTCCTTGCTTTGCCAGCACCATTTTAAAAGCGACATCCTCATCAGGTGTCTGAAATGCAATACCATCCGGTGTGCAGTATATTGTGCAATTCATCTTGCACAGCAAATCTCTTTCTAACAAATTCACTGGACTCGAGTCACACACTCACGAACCGATGCATGTCTTTAAAGGGACCAATATGCACTTCAATTGGTTTAGTAACTGGAGTATTTATCTGTTTATTTGAGACTCCTACTACCTGGATAGTTTCTCCCGAGAGGGGTAGGTTTGGAATTTCTGCTGCTCTCACAGTAGAACGGGTAGCACCAGTGTCCACAAGAAAGGTGATATCATTACCTTCCACTTTTCCATCAACAAATGGACCTGACTGATCTACCTCTAGAGTAGCGCCAAGCATGCACTCTTCCTCCCCCCTCAGACACCGTCATTGATTCGACTCAACATCACTTTCATCACACTGCATCCAAAATTAGGGAATCACATTTGTGTTAGTATTTTTACCAACCTGGTCACCTCCGTGGAACCCTGTATCCGCACTGTATCTTTGAGCATTTACATTATGTGGCAACGGTGGTTGTGGGACCTGATATTGGGTAGTAACTACCTGCTGCTGCGGTGTCTGTTGCACACCTACCTCACTCTGCACCTGTGGAGTTAAAATTTGATTTCCTCCATTAGTCCTCTGTACTGATCTACACTCATTCTTCCAGTGTCCATACTTTCCGCACCCATGACAAGGAAATTTCTTTTTCGCCTCTTCTCTGCTCATTTGTCCTCTACCTCTACCTCCACTGGGTCTCTGAGCATTCTGACTAACTCCTCCCATTTGGTTTATAGACTGAAAATTCGACTGAGTTTCTTGCTGTTCTGCTACCTTTACTTGCGCCCACATCATTTTTTCTTTTAATTTGCGATGGCGAGACTCAATGTCATCGCTACAATATTTCGCATACCTCAAAATCTCGTCGATCGTTTTAGCCTGCCAACACATGTGCTGTTGTATCATCTGACTAATCTCAAGTCTTAATCCATACACAAACTATACACAAAATGACCCATATCTTTGTCTCCAATATTTTCAAACCCACTATACTGCTTAAAAACTTGTAATAACCTCTCATAATAGGCATACACAGATTCTTTCAGCTCTTGGGTCGTTCTATCAATTTTTACCCAATCAGTTTCCTTAGGGGAAATTTTGCTTTTCAAGAAAGTAATCACCTGATGGTATTTTTTCATTACCTCATCAGAAGGTGCTCCTGTTTTGGAATTCCTAGGATATTCATCTTTTGGCCAATAAACTGTAATCTTACATTCAGTCCATAAATCTACAGGTACAACAATTTCAAATAATCCATCTAAATCTTTTAACAATACTTTTGAGACTTTCACGAACCTCTCAACTTGTTTCTACCATTCCACTTGCTTTTCTCTCAACCTGGGAAACTCATTGGTAAAGGACAATATATCCTGTCTAGACCACAGAACATGCACATAACCTCCTCCTGGAACTTCTCTCATGGGACATTCAAGAGCTACATTTTCTACTTCTCTTACTGGATGTAAATGTATTTCTTTAGCAGCCATTTCTTCTTTCTTCCTCATCCATCTACCCTTACATCTTTCCACGTCTCCCCATTTTCTCAAAACAACCATTAACTCCTTTATCTGCAATCGTCTACCAGACGTATTCATATTTTCTATATCCTTTTCAGTAAAGTCCACTCTATATGTCTTCTGCAACACCTTTGATCTTCCCATGTCTATTCCTAGCTCATCTACAGCTTCCACTAACCTCATGTAGATTTTTCGCTTTCCAAGTAATACTCTTACACAGATACATCAATTCATCATTCTGATAAGTCTTTAGCCTGTCTGGACTTATGGTCCCAATGATCATTTCCTCCAAATCTACTCGCAATTTACATACATCTATAGGCTGTGGCTGTGTTTTTCTCCTTTGTAACCCTTTCACCCAATCATCTAATTCTTCGGTTGTTGGACCTATTGAAACTTCACTTCTGGGGATTTCATCCAACCTCTATTCTTTTTGGCTGTAACTGCATTATCTCCCTAGGTGTTTCAATTATTGTTAGATTATTCGGAGGTGTTGACCTAGTAACTGTAGTGGGCTGTTCACTTTGGACACTTACGGCGTTAATTCTACTACTAACTGATGTTATAGCAGAATTTAATGGGACAGTCAAGGAAGGTTCATGGATAAGTCTACTTTCAAATACAGGTATTGCTGGACCTATAGTTACTGGTACAGTTATTGCATCTATTTTCATATTCATCTGATTCAATTTTTCAACTAATTCTTTGGTTTGTATGGCACGTTCTGCTTCTCCTTCCTGCTCTACATCGCTTACAGTTGGAACTGGTGTCACTTGAGGTGTCATTGGTGTTTCCATTGACGGTGCATTTGGTGTCACCATCGCTGAATTCTCCTGATAAGGTGGTGGTCGTTTAACTAATATATCATCCAGCAGCTCATCATCAGATTCATTCGGGTTATATCCATAACCAAATTGCTCTAAATGTCTCCCTTTTCTCCTTACATTTGCTTCCTGCAGTCTCTCCTACCATCAAAACTGGATACAATCCTTCAGTTATCTCTCCATTTCTCCATCTCTTCATTCTGTCTTCATGTCTTTGATCATGAAATCTTCCAAACATAAATCTATTAACTCTACCACCTCTATGTCTTTCTCTTTCATACATTTCATCTTCCCATTCTACTAATGCTTCAAACTGTGTAGGTCTAGGTCTTGGGTCTAATGCCATCATCTTTTCTCTCAAATTACGCAATACCGCCAAATTAAAAGAACCATGCTCTGGAAAAGCTAGCACACCATCATTCTTCGTATATCCTACCCAATTTTCTAACCAAATACATGTGTGATAACCATATTTTAACATCATATAAGACGCTGGTGTCTTTGGTGGAGGGATAGGAACTCCTTCTCTCGTTATTACACGTTTGTCCTTTTTAAAGAATCTTTTAATTTTGCCAAACAAAGTCAATTTCTCCTGTTTTGGTTGTTCGAAATACCTTTTTGTTACTTGTCAATAGCTTTACTCGATCCAAATCCTTTGTCAATGCAATCCACTATAATTCACCAATCAAACTCATTTGCTTCCCTAAACACCTGCCCAATGTCAGCGCGGCACACTCTAACTCTTCCAATCGGAGCTTTCTACGTCCCCGCTATCCTGTCCAATACCAGCGTGGCTCACACCAACCAGCCAATCTGTGCTTACTCTGTCTTCACAGTCTGACCAATGCCAGCGCGGCTCACACCAACCAGCCAATCTGAGCTTACTGTGTCTTCACAGTCTGACCAATGCCAGCGCGGCTTTTTGTGACGTCAGCCTCTCCTCCTGCTGCTGACCCTCCCTTTACAAAAATTATCGGCACTTTTCTAAGTCCTTTTTCTTTACAATAACTTATCAGTCACAACATAAAACAATACCACACTGTCTGTTTACTAACTAAAGAGAGAGTTTTTCACTCACAAGAACATTCCTTTCAATTCGGGCAAGTATAACAATTCCGCTATCCTTCCCTTCGTCCAAGCTAGGAGAGGACCTGTTACTTCTTTAGGGATAAGGCCAAAATTTCACAAGAGGACCTTTTGTTGAAAAGGAGGTCTCGCTATTCTTCCGGGGATAAGGCCAAAGTTTCACAGGTGGACCCTTCGCTATCTCACTCTTTCTCTACATATACTCTAAATAGTCCTTAAAAATAACACATAAGTGTTAACACTAATTTAAACAGACAATGCACCTATTCCCGTGTGATTTCACTTTTCACACTTTTCTTCTGCCTTATTTCAGGCTAACTTTTACTTTGCCGGCTTCCCAGATACCATTTTGTACCTGTGTTCCAAAGACTACATAGAAACGCGATACCAACTCACTTTTCATAGAATGTTAAACATTTAATCAATAATCAATAAATCACCAAACTAATCAATAATAACCATCATTCTGCTGCCAGAAAAACTGATCCAGCGCAACCCCTAATTTCTGAACCAGGGACCAAGGAAAATCTCATCACACATAAATTGCTTTACCAAACAACGGGGCCCATCACATATTACCCATAAATGATCCCTGAGGACAGGCGCTGGATTTGGAGGGTTTAATTTGTCAGTTTTATTAAGTACAATACTACACTTCACATTAATAACATTTGTATATAATTCTAACTATTCGTAGTCTCAACTATCTTCTTCCTTTGGTCGATGGACCATTAGTTGAAGAGTTGATGGTGACTATGATTAACTAAATAGTTTAATATTTAACTAAATAACCACAGAGTCATTTATTCGGTTAATAATTTTATCTTATTATATGCTCATAGTTTAGATCGTCAGTGCACACACAAGATCACATATAAGAGAACAAATCATCAAGCAATGTAATCAAAATTAATCAATTGTATCTACATCAAAGCGTGCATAGGAATGGGGAAGAGAAGGTACAGCATAAATACATGCAGAAATATATTGCAAAATTAAAGCAATCAAGGAGGGTGATACCCACCAAAGAATCAGGAAAACCACTTCCTTGGCCGAGGTTATGGCAAGAGGTCCCCAGAGATAGGCTCAGAGGACAAAGTTAACAGGATAGATATAGCCAAGTTTGACCTGGACTAACAACTAAAATTTAATCTCCCAATCAATCTACCTTGATCTAATTCTCCTCGGACGCAGTCTCCTCCCAAGCACTCCCGCAACGTTCTCGTACCTAAAGCGTTCTCTGGCTTGGTGCTGGTCTGCTCTCTCTGTTCTGCCACACCGGACTGCTCTGCTAAACCGGACCGCACTGCCTCAGGTTCGTCTGATCTCTCTCCGATTCTTCTCTCTCTGAATCCCGATCTGCCACACTTCCAATTGGGATATCAATTATACCCTACTGTCTAGCTCACCATCTTACAATGTTGCAGTATCAGTAGAAACTCGGACTGTGATTGGTTGTCATAAATCATACTAGGGTCACCTCATCCTGTTCTCCTCACAAATCCATCCTATACCGGTTCTAACAAAGGAAGAATTTAAGACTAATACATTCGTATACCACTGACATCCACAATTATACATTTTGCAACAATTGTACACCATGATATCCGTTCACATTCAAATTGCACGTAGTGATGGCTGTTCCAACAGTCGCTGTCGCATCTTGGCACATAAACAATAGGACACAGGTCAACATGGCCTTCACACGGATTACATCAGCTGGTACACTCTGCAGTCTGCAAGCAGGCAACCCATCTTGGAGCATGCGCTCTCCATACCGACCAAGACAACCGCATGCTGGTTTAGACAAGAGGCCATTTTCATGCAGGCCCAATCTCGTACTAAAGTAAATAAACACAAAAGAATATTAATTCATGAAATAAAACCCATTATGGTTACCTCCCACCATACTAATACCCTGTATTAATTAAATCCTAGCAAAAGCTATTAGTTTAAAGCAACCTTTTTTGTTATTTGTGTACAACATGCAAAATGTGCAATGTACAACATAGCATAAACATGCAGTAGTACGGTTTTTCAAAGCACAAACAGTTAATACGTACTCATGCCAACATGGTTTAGTATATTATATAAAATGCGTTTGCCCCTCGTGTAAATGTGTGCATTCAGGGTTGGTTAGTCCATGCAGTCAATACATTATTATGGGGTTACTTAATTTCGTGAGGATGTATTTTACAAACCTCACTCCATCACAGTCGATGCGCTCCTCAAGCTACTCAGCACACTCCACTTAGCTTGGGCTTCTCTGCGCCACGCTGCTACAGCCGTCCAGGCAATTCGCCTCCTCCCGCTCTAGGTTAGCGGTGCTCGTGCAGCCGATGCACGCACCGTGCTTCAGGCCTGTCCTCTACGTATAAAAGTCATGCTGGCCCAAATTGAGCACACAACGCACGCCAGCCCCCTCACAGTGCGGCACTCAGCTTCGTTGCCCCCACAGTAACGGGCACACTGCTTTCCGTGTGTTGCACACTCCCAAAACCATCCCCTCCTTACTTAAATTTTTGTCAGGGATACCAGCACGACGACCTCACTGTGCTTTTTCACACTCCCCAGGATCGCGCCGATCACGTTTAGATGCAGTTTCCAGGGCCGGGATGCTCCAAACAGCTCTGTCTCTGCCACCGCTGTCTGCCACGCAACTACACACAGGGTTGGTCATCGCAGGGGGGCATCCAACCCTCATCGCCATTGAAAAGTTAACACACCATATCTTTTCTCATAAAACGTTCATTTCCTGTCCAGTACAAATGTGCAACCAACCCTGGCAAGACAGGACGGCAACTGCCAACTGGACAGCAACTGCCAGTCTTAGCCTAAGCCAATGACACAGTAAACATACAATGACACAGTAAACATACAATTAATCTATGACATCACCCAGCTTAAGCTAGATCAGCTTGACTCTAGTTCCATATACAACAGCCACAAAAACGTATCTTGAGGAATTACTGCGTCATGCAATATGCCCATTTGTACGGCTTGTAAAATGTGTATAGCGGAATATGCTGGCTGCATAGCAGAATACCAGTGCCAGAACATACCTCTAGAAGAATTACTATGCCACATTATAAACTCATTTGAAATGCTATTTGAATCTGCATTGCAGAATACCAGTGCCAGGAAAGATTGTTAGAAAAATAACTGTGCTTCTATGATATGCTCATTTATATCATGGGTCTCTTAAGTATGTATTACAAATCCCACTCCGAGCAAGAACCATCTCCTCTGTAGTAGTTGGCGTCAGGCCATTAAGGCCCCTCATGCGTAAAGTTGGCATTATGCCTCCGGAGGTTAGCCCTTGTATCATACCCGGGTCCAAGGGATCCCAATGTTTATCAAATACGGTGCATATGTGCAAAACGTAAGGTTATATAAGAGTATACATACATATCAATTTCAGATGCTCATCTGGGTTGCATGATGCTGCAGGGGATCCAGTTGGACTTCCAACTGAGGTCCCTTCATGGAAACCAACTGACCCCTTGGGACCCTTTTTGGGTCCCATAGTGATGCTAGCTAAGGCTTCCACCCCAGTTCTTGGGTCCGCTCCTGTCCCTTCTCTGCTGGCGCCGATGTTGACTTCACTGGCGCTATGAGATTACAAAAGTGCAACCACTTAGTATGCATCCAGTCTCTAATGTTGTGTTTAACCCCAGAACTATCAAAGGTTGGATGCCGTGTTCAAATCAGACTCTGACGCAACTCAAGGTATTTAAAATGTTCTCCACAACTCTGATGATGATAAGGAGGCTGACAACCTGCTTCCCCCACACTAACCCTATGACAGGCTATGCTAGAATTTATAGAATGCTGATATGAGAGCTATATTGCCAGGGACTCCCCACATGGGCCACCAATAGTAGAAAGTGTCTGTTTTGCGGCAATTGTATGAAGAGCAGAGAAAGTGCTAGATTTACAGTTGTCTGCTATTGAAACTAAGGCAAATTTATTAACTGAGAACTTCAACCAGATCCTCCTCTTTTGAGCCACTTTTGCCATTCAACAAGGCTTTCAAGGACACTCTCATGGCCACCATTTCTAAACCCATGCAGATCCCTCAGTTCAGCTGACCAGTGGGCAGTTGACGTAGGCCCGGCCCTCAGTGATCCTGATTTTCTCACGAGGCATCTTATGCCTGAAAGTCTGGTGGTATGTGTTGACTAGTACAGTTACTTCTTACACCTTTTCGACCCACCCTCTGGAAAGATTGAGAGTCAACGTATATTGATGCCTTCAGAAAGAGAATACTCTTCTAAGTTATTTTAGCCTTACGATCGTGAATGCAGTAGGCCCTCTGAGTAGGGGCACTCATGCTTTATGGGACATGAGCAGTATGATATTGCTCGTCATCCTAGAAAACGTAAGAGCGTTGCTGACTAAAACGATACATGATAGCCAGGACGTGGTGAAGTAGGTCTGGCATACTGGCTTGGATACCACAGAGTGTGCTGGCAGAGGTATAGACACCAGTGTTGTGGTTAGAAGGCAGGCCTGGAGGAGTTCAGTTGGAAGTTCAGCAGATGTCCAAGCAACATTGATGGACATGCTCTTTGATGGGTCCAGATTGTTTGGAGTGAAGGCTGATTCAGCACTCAAATGATTTAAGGACATGTGAGTCACAGCATGATTTTTTGGACTTGTCTCCTGCCAAGTAATTCCACCAGTAGTACAGAACATTCAGGGGTTATTCCAGGAGGCTTTCTTACAGACAGCACTCCCTCTCACAATTTGTGCAGTAAAAGCAGCCAAAGTCCTTTTGAGGCTGAGTTCATGGCAGTGGCCGAGGCTATTGCACAAGCAGATACAGCTGACACAGCTGTCCTCTAACTCTTCCTCTGCTGTTGAAGTGGCTGCCAAGCACCACACATGCTCACATTGGGCCAGTAGGCGGCAGGATATGACCTTTCCTGCTCAACTAGAGATACCTAAACTCCACTGACTGAATTCCTTTTTTAGGAAAGACAAATTCAAATGCTCATCCAGTCTCAGAATATTTCTGCTTTTGATGCAGGAGACTAAGTGGTATCCCTGGGCTTGTAGGACGTGTATTTTCATATATCCATCCTGCAGTCCCACAGGCATTTTCTGCTGTTCGTAGTGGTATTGGTGCCCTTCCAATTTGCAGAGCTCCCTTTCTGAGCATATCTGTTCCTCTCAGGTGTTCAAAAAGTGATAGTAGTGGTTTTTTCCTGTCTCCGGCTGTTTGCATTCCCATACCTTGACGACTAGCTGTTCAAGGTGTCCGCCCCAAAGACAGTCGCGGGCTACCTATGGATGATGGTTGAAGTCCTGACACCTTTGGGGTTTTAAATAAACGAGCTGAAGTCCCAGCTGAGCCCACGCTGAGGATTTCCTTCACTGGGGCTGTTCTAGACACGGTAGCATCCAAGGCCTTTCCACTGATGCAGCGAGTCTGACACATTCAGGATACAATCCCAATATTTCTTGCTTAATCTTGGGACTAGGTAATGGCATATCTGAGACTTTTTGCTTCCTAGTCTCATGCATCCTCCTTGTTTGAAGCGCCAGAAGGCATGGAACCTCTGGTTTGTGTGCCCACCATCAGGGATGCCTCTTTGACTCACTCCAGATCTCGCAGAAGATGGTTTAGGATCTTAAATGGTGGCAGACAATCACCAGCCTGACCTGTGGCAGGCTGCTGTTCCTTCTCCACCTGGGGCGGTTCCTGCCTTTGGTCGTTGGGGCGTTGACCCTCTGATATTTTGGGCCTAAATTATGTGAATATACATTGTACAATATTGAATTCAATGACAATCACAGTATTGAATACTGAGTATTCAAATTAGCATGGGAGCAATTGCAATGATAGCTCTGAAGCGGGTGGGCCGAGGGCCAGGGGTGATGCTTCAGTGTGATAGACACCATGGGTAGCAGTAGCAGTGCAGGGCACCTAGGCCACAAAGTGCGCATGTCGGGTTGGAAGGCTGCCTTTGTCCGGCTAGCCCGACAAGTGCACTAGAGGCTTCTCACTACTGCACATTAGGTTGGGGGGGGATCCTTAAAGCCCCAGACCCCCAGTCTCCTAATTGGCGGGAGTTTGCCTGCTCAAGCCAATCCTGGTGCTGCTCTCATACTGTGTAACAGCAAAGGGAGCAGCGTCTGAATTGGCTGAGCGACGCAAGCTGCTCGTCCAGCCAGTCTCTCCCTCTCCCCCCTCTCGGTGAGCCAGACTGAGTCAGACCACACCTGCTGTTGTGGAGAGTCGAGCAACCTTGTGTGTGATCAATCCGTCGTGACGAATAGTACTCTGGAGTCGAGTGGACTGTCAGATCCGGTACTTTGTCCGCTAAAAGGATTTGAGGGTTTAGCTACATTTCTCAATGTTGTGGACGGCAAGGGGCAAAACACTGTTCCTTTCTGTACTACTCTGACTCCACAAGTGCTGTCAGATTCCTCACAACGTTCATGTTTTCAGCCATTCGCAGTTGCAAACATCTGGTGTCCTTTATGCGAGGTATATTTTGCACGATATTCTCTGTGCATCGTCAGTCAGGGAAAGGTTTCCGTAAAACTACGCTGCAGCGGTGCAATACCACTAACTATCTGTCAGAGGTTTAGATTTGTTAAATTGCACTTAGACATTTCATCTTATTTTTCCACCATGTCTGTGAATCAAACATTAGTTGGCTGAGTCTACCAAATAACTGATATTAGTTTACTTTTCATTACGCTTCACAAACGCATAGACGATGTGACACGAATTTCCTCTAAGAATGCGTCCACTACACAATCTCAGTGAGTTGAGCATGTGCTACGGCGGTCAGTGTGCAATGCTCAGAGTACAGAATCGCGGTTCAGCACGGCCGCTTCCTCTATTCATCCTTCTAACGATTGAAGAAAGGAGTAACACAGCAGATAGAAAATATCTATAACTTAGTGTCATACTGTTATTGTTGCTAAAAAAAAAAACAACCTTCAGATTAACAGGAAGTTCGGTTTCACTACTGAATGTTTAAAAAGATAAAGCCTTTCCACTCAGCACTCATTCCAGCCAGTGCACAACATTGATATTGCCATATTTGTAGAAAATGACCCAGAAAGCAATTGTGCATATTAAAAATATCAGCCGATTTAAAGGATAAGGGGCCAGATGTACGACCCACCAATTTGCGACTCGCAAATTGCGTCGCATTTTTGACTCGCAAATTGGGATGTATAACAGTGTCTCAGACACTGTTTGCGATTCCTAATGGGGTCACAAATTGCATGCCTCATGAATATTAATGAGGCTGTCGCAATTTGCGACCCCATTAGGAATGGCTAGCACTCCCAGGGATGTTGGCCTGCTGGGGTCAGCAGACCACCATGTCTGTGTCTGCTTTTAAATAAAGCAGTCTTTTTTTTTAAATATGCAGCTCGATTTCCTTAAAGGAAAAAGGGATGCATTTAAAAAAGAAAAATGAAACTTTTCAGTTTCATTTTTTTAAGGGCAGGCAGTGGTCCCTGGGACCACTGCCTGCTCTTAAAAATATTTTCTCACATGCTCACAAAGGGAAGGGGTCCCTTGGGGACCCCTTCCTGTTTATGAGTGGTTTACCACCTACTTGAAGAAGGTGGTAAACTGCTAGTGTTTTGTGGCCGCAAATGCGGTCGCAAAACAATTGTACATGGCATGGTGACTCGCTATTAGAAAGGGACGCCCCTTCCTAATAGCGGGAGTCGCAAATACTATTTTGCGAGTCAGTGACTCGCAAAATAGCATTTGTACATGCCAGTACCCTTTTTTGCGGTCGCAAACGGGAGGATCTCCCGTTTGCGGCCGCAAAAAAGGGTCGTACATCTGGCGCAAAGTGATTTAAGTCCCTAGCTTCCTCCAGCCCCCCTAAAAAAAAATGAGTACCAGCAAATTCTCAATTTTATGCGCAGCGGCTTTTCTAAGGCCTGGAATGACACTCGCATCATTTACAATCGAGCACCTTTAACTTTAAAAAAAAAAAAATGTTTCAGGTGGTACAGCTGAAACAAGCTCAGGTACATGCATCAGTTAACTATGCCTCATTCTTTCCTATTGTTTAATTTATTGTGGCATCAAACAGCTTATTTGGAATTAAAGTCGGAGGTGATGAATTAAACAAACATTAGGAGCCCAGCCCTTCCCTCACTGAGCCACCCCTGCAGTTCCATCACGGCAGCCCTGACACCGAAGTTGGAAAAAATCAATATTGCTAGTAGGGCGCCCCCTCCCTCACTGTCCTTAAACCCAGCCTCCGATCAGTGTCCTCGAGAAGCATTGATTAAATACAATGTATTCTCTTTTTGCTGCGCTGGAATGCCAGATAATAACAGGGTGTTAATTGGGGCCAGCCAGACACTTAGCTTCCTGAAACACTGCCAGCACTTTCTGCAGGGAGCATGTTGTGGGTTTTTAAAGACAGATAAATAACAGTTTAGGCAGGGCTGCTACTCCTATAGTACTCTTTTACATACTCTTACATGCCTTTGTGAATTGGCCCCAAAACACCTAAAAAGGGAATAACATGATAATATTAAGGGAATAAGCATACTCAATTAGTTCAAATAGAAAGGATTGGTGCCCTTTTTGCACTTCTACTAATAAGGAATTCGACGTTTGAGATCTGATTCACAAAGAAATGTAAGAGTACATAAAATATTGCTCCTTTAGTACTACTTTTCCTACTCCTAAATGATTTTGTGAATCATCCCCCGAACACCCCTTATAACGTTCGGGATCGCTCGCTACTGCAGTAGTCAGTCATCCCTACAGATCATTGCCTTTTGACAAATTCAATCTCTGCTAAGCGCTGGGAGGAATGTGTTGTCTGGTGTGTCGCTCACATACTGGCCATCTGCAGGCCAAACTTTCTGATGTTTGTTTGATCTATGATTGGCCTAGCAAGGCCTTTCAGTGGGCCCAGCTAAGAGCTATCTGTCTACCATTTTGGCCTTCTGTCTTTTTTTTATCAACCCTCTGTATTGAAATCACCCATTGTGCTGCACTAATTCAAACGTCTGACTCACGTGTATCCCCCGAAGCCGTTCGTTGCACCACAATAGGACTTGAGTTTAGTGTTAACATTTCTTATGTGCATGCCTTTTGAGCCAAAGCACAGTTGCTCATTGAGACTATTGACTCTCAAAAGAATTTTCTTGATTGCCATCATCTCTGCAGACCATGGGAATGAACCACAGGTACTCTCAGTGCAGCCTCCCTTACACCACCTTCTTCCAGGACAAATTACTGTTGAGGACCAGGGCAAACTTCTTATCCCAATATGTGAGTCCATTTCACATTATCCAATCTACCACCCTCCAAAAAAGGAGGAGGGAGTCCATTGGCTGGACATTAAAAGGGCTTTCCATTTCTTCACTGAGTTCACGAAAGGCCATTGTGTGGATTATGAGGTCTTTGAGGGATTCTCTAGTGACGAGAAAGAGATGTTGGCGCAGAACTGACCCTGTCAATATGGATAGCCCTCTGCTTTAAAATCTGCTGTGTGCTCACCAAGAAGCAACCCACTGAAGGTCTCCAGGTGCATTCCACTAGGGACAAGGCCACTATGATGGCACTGGCAAGGGGCAGGGCGTGCCTGTTCTGGATATGTGCCAAAATGTTATGTGGGCTTCGGTGCAAATGTTCACAAAACACTACTGCCTTGACAGTCAGGTCCACCGGGAGGGCCATTTTGCCCGCTCTGTAAGATTTCCTAATATGAGTCTACTCCTCAGTACACCTTTTGCAGGTACTGCTGTGTTATCCATTGCAAAGGTGAGAAATATGTGGTTAGAATTACCCATCAGAAGAACAAGTTACTTACCTCAATAACCCTCTTTATGATGGATACTCTATTTAACTGTATATTCCTCACTACCCTCCTGACCATAATACATCTGAGACCCAATTAGCAAACTCTCCTAATTGAAGGAGCTACTTAGAATTTTCGATGTATAACAGCATCTTGGAGCTTACGTATCCCATATTATCCCCTAGCAAGAATTATGCAAAGAGGTAGCCTTGTTTTTGGAAGGCAAGATTTTTAACATTTGCTACAAAACTAACCTTGCGTTTTTTTGTTTTGTTTTTTAACCAATTTTTATTTGCATTTATCAACATCACATTTACATGCGTCACATCATTTTCTAGTTACATATACAGTAACGGCGTTCCCACTGCACGGGTGGTGTTGGCATTATATCAATAACATATCAGCAGGAGTTCTTGGTTGCAAACAGTAGAAAAACGAGGTCATGCAGTGGCATCAACTCATCCAGTTTTATCTCAATCATTTGCATAAGTTCTTTCCATCCCGGATGCGTTCTTCCTTTACTGTCAGTAGAGTCTTTTGTAAAGGCGGACAGAGATATCAGAGTAACCAAGAGGGAGGCGTTGGCATGTAGACAGGAGAAGATAGGGGTTAGCGGTGGAACAAAGCGACGGGGAGGGGACAGGTGTGAGGGGGAGTAGGAGAAAGAAGGAAAGGATGGACCATAAATGAGGGTAGGGGGAGAGACAGGGGGGTCGTAGCATTCCAAACCCACAAGGGTTGCATGCATCTATGATCGTGAACGCAGGCATTAGCCACCCAGCTCCTCAACGTAAGTTTGTAAGTCAGTTAACAGCACCTTTGAGTCCACTGCTATGGGGTATTTACGCAGTCTGCGAGCCTCTTCTCTCCGAAATGCAACAGCCGCAGACTGGCCCCATTTGAGTGTCGCCTTGCTTCAATGGGTTATACCCGTTTTTTTAATACATTGCTTTAATAAATTTTTAATACATTGCTTTAATACATCCCCCCGGAGGAGTGGAGAGCGCAAATCGCCTGAACATACCGGCGGAACGAGCGACTGAGGCCCGATGACAGCGGGCATAGCGGAAAAACTTGCTTGAGTAATTTGACCGCCTCGAGCCCGGGAGAAAGCGGCTGCTCCCTCCTCCCCCTCCCCCCATGTGCACTACGATATCCCCCTACCGCAGCAGGCTTGAAGAGTTACCTCTTTAGTGGCCATAACAAGGATCCTGACTGCTAGAAGGGTACCTGCTGGAAACGGGGGCACGCCAGAGGTTTTGGAGGGCCCGGAGGGAGCTGCCTGACCCTGTGCCTGACTTTAAGATGGCGCCAGATGTTCTCCAATACAGTGCACGATGAGAACCTTGTCTACCCGGTACTCCACTTACACTTGCGGGATCTGATGTAGAAGCACACCTATGAACCAAGAGGGACAACCAGAAGGAAAGGGAACAACTGCGTCCGGAGGCCCCGCACAGCTGACACATAACATGGCACCCGCCCTGCGGAAGACACACAACCCACTTCATATGTGTATCCTAGCGCTTGGCTCACTCAACTACAAGACACTGCTGTTTGAGTGTCTGATTTCTTCTCCACGGCACTCTTTATGAGAGTAGCGCCTGTCCCCAAAATGGCGCCCGTGACTCTGTTCTTAGCAATTCAGAGTTATGGCCTTGTAACACCAAGATGGCTGCCACAGTGGTCGCTACCAGGTTGTGCTACTACTCTTGGACAAAAACTGGACATCGACCAGAACTCGAGCCTATCCCCCACCCGGCGTACCCATCAGGACATCAGAACTCAAACCTATCCCCAACCCGGCGTACCCATCAGGACATAGAACAGTGAAGTTACTTCCGACCGTGGAGACCTAGCTATTTGGCCAATGCTCGGTGGAGCTACCTGTTAGCTAAAGAGGAGATGGGTTGTGGACTTCCCCCTTGGCCATCACCTACCCAACCGGACTTTGAGCTGACTTTCCTTCATCTCTCCGTCGTCCCTCCACCCTACCCCTTTCCCCTACCCTTCTACGCTCCATCTATCTCGTCTTCTATACTCTTTGAATGTTTTTCAGTTGAGACCTAGCTATTTGGCCAATGCCCGGTGGAGCTACCTGATAGCTATAGAGGAGATGGACTGAGGTCTTCCCCCCCGGCCGTCACCTACCCAGCCGGACTTTGGGCAGACTTTCCTTCGTCTCTCCGTCGTAGCTCCCTCCTGCCCCTTTACCCTACACCCTTACCCGTCTACGCTCCATTTATCTCGTCTTCTATGCTCTTTAAATGTTTTGCTAGTAACTGATGTAACTTGTAACTGATGTAATTTTGTAACATTGTGGAACCTCATGTAAAGCGCTCTGATACCTCCGGGTCTAGCCAGCGCTATATAAAACTCATCAAATAAAATAAAATAAAATAAATATAAGTCTGCAAGTTATTAGCAGTGACATATCAATTATTTGGTTTGTGGCTTTTGCAGTTCTCGAGCGCTTAAATAGTCCTAACAGTGAGCCCTCCAGTGTGCACACATCTGCTCGTCCAGTCACTTCTAGTAGTGCAGAGGAGACCGAGTCCCACAATGTTGTGGCCTCTGGGGCAGCTCCAAAACATATGCACCATGTCAGCACCCACTTGCTGGCACCTAGAACAACTTGAGGATGACCCAAACATTTGGTGAAGAGTTGCTGGGGTGAGTTGGGCCCCCTGCAAGATAATATGTTGGATGTACTGGAACTTAGCTTATTGCACCAACTTCCTAGGATATATAAGTGCTTTTACCCACTCTTTCTCTGTTAGGTCTCTTCCAATGTCCCCCTCCCAACTCCTATGAGCTGCGGCCAGTGGATCGCGTGTGGTGTATGCCAGGGCGCGAACAAACCATGTAATAACCCTGCGACCACTACCCATTATGTAGAGTGAGTGTATTAGGGGGTGCTTGCTGATCTGGCTCGGTGCATGTGATGCCCCAGAGTCTCTCCAGTGCAGCCAGCAGACTGCCATGAGCCAAGAAATGACCCTCCGGGAGCTCATGGTTTTCCTGTTATCGGTCATAGGGCAAGAGTGCACCATCCTGGAACAGAGCACCCAGTGTGCCTACTCTTGCTGCCTCCCAGTCCTCCATTCCCACCCTACCCAGCATGCCACTGAATGGAGTGATAGAGTTCATGGGAATCCCAGGTGAGTACTGAGGGATCTGCAGCATGAGTCGTCGACTCAATCATCGGGGTATATACCGCGGCTTGTCACCCAGGGGGGTCTCCAGGGGCTGTGTTGTTTGAGCGATCTTGGGTCGGAGAGAGGTGGCGGTTGAAAAGCCAGGTCTTCAGCTGCTTCCTGAACTCCCTCAGAGAAGGGGACGGGCGCAGGTGGTGGGGTAGGTCATTCCTGGACTTGATGGCGAGGTAGGAGAAGGCACGGCCACAGCATCAGCTGCAACGGATGCGAGGGAAGTGGGCTAAGGTGAGGGAGGCAGAGCGGAGCTCTCTGGTTGGTTGGTTGAAGGCCAGGTGGTAATTGATGCACGTGGGACCAGTTTTGTGGAGGGCTTTGTAGGCGTGAGGAGCTTGAAGAGGCATCTCTTCTGGAAAGGGAGCCAGTGACGGGTTTTGAGGTGAGGGTTGAGGCACGATCTTCTGTGAAGATTAAGGATGAGTCTTGCTGCCAAGTCCTGGATGGTCTGGAGGCGGTTGAGGAGGAGTTTGGTGGTTCCGTCGTAGAGGGTTTTGCCTTAGTAGAGTCAGCTGGATGTGAGGGCTTAGGTTACGGTCTTGCTTGTCGAGGTGGGGATCCACCGGAAGATCTTGCAGAGCATGCAGAAGGTTTGAAAGCAGGCAGAAGAGACTGCGTTGATCTGTTGTTTCATGGTGAGCTGCGTGTCCAGGATGATGATGAGGTTGCATGCGTGATTCGACGGGGAAGGTGGTGGGCCGAGTGCGGCAGGCCACCAAGTGCCAGCCCGAGGGGAGGGCTTGTTTCGATAAATGATGATCTTTGTCTTGTCTGAGTTGAGTTTTAGGCAGTTGGCTTTCATCCAGGTGGAGATGTTGGTCATGGTGGTTTCGAAGTTGAGTCTTGCGGCGTTTGGATTTTCTGAGAAGGATAGGCCGAGCTGGGTGTTGTCGGCGTAGGAGACGATGTTGAGTTCGTGGGTGTGGGCGATGTTGGCCAGAGGGGTCATGTAAGTGTTGAAGAGGGTGGGGCCAAGGAAGGAGCCCTGGGGGACGCCGCACACGATGTCTTTGGGTGCAGAGGCGAAGGGTGGGAGGTAGATGCTCTGGGTACATCTGGAGAGGAAGGAGGCGATCCAGTCGAGAGCCTTGCTCTGGATGCCTATGTGGTGGAGTCTGGTGATGAAGATGTCGAAGGCTGCAGAGAGGTCAAGGAGGATGAGGGCAGTGCCAGTGATGTTGGTCGTGGCTGGGATCAGGGTGGTCTTGGTACTGTGGTTCGGTCGGAATCCTTACTGGGAGGGGTCGAGCAAGTTGTTATCTTTGAGGAACTTGGTGAGCTGGAGGTTGATGCTCTTCAAGACTTATGCGGGGAAGGGGAGGAGCGAGATGGAACGGTAATTCTTGAGTTCGTTGGGGTTGGCTGTGGGTTTTTTAAGTAGGGGTTTGACCTCGGCGTGCTTTCATGCATCGGGTACAGGGGCTGTGGCGATGGAGGTGTTGAGGGGGTCTGTGAGGGAGGCTCCAATGCCTTCACTTCCTAGGTTGAAGACATGATGAGGGCAGGGGTCCGAGGTGGATCCGGAGTGGATGGATTTCATGATAGACATGGGGTCTTCCGGTGGGAGTTGATACCATTCGGTGGAGGGTGGTCTTGCTGGGGGTACAGAGGTGGGTGAGGTTGGTGGGTTGAGGGTCGAAGTTGCTGTAAATGTCGGCGATCTTGCAGGAGTTTTGCATGAGGAAGGAAGGTCTCTTGGACCACTCGTTGTGCTCGGGCAGTAGTGGAGAGCCACAGGGCCTCTGTGAGTTATCCTGCTAGCCAGCGTGCGAGCCACAGCAGCTGTACCGCCAAATAATAATGCTCAAAGTTCGGGTCTCCATAGCCACCTTTGCACACAGGCAACTGTAGTTTGCAGAGTGCGACTCGCCTACCCTTGTTCGAGATGAAACTCCCCAGTGCTGAGTGGAGAGCACTGAATGTGGATTTGGGGACAGGAACTGGAAGATTATGAAAATAGTAAAGTGAACGGGGGAGCATCACCGTCTTAGATAAAGACACACTACCCTGTACCGTGAGTGGCAAGGTGCTCCAAAATGCCCTTTGGGGACGCAGCGACGCTATTGCTCTGGTAAGATTGCCATTTATTAGGTTCGCCTCGTGGTAGATGTTAATACCTAGATAGCGGAACGTGCGGGGCTCCTACCGCAATGGATGAAAATCCACAAAAAAGTGCTCCTGTGGGCAGTCTAGGTGCAGTGGAAACAGACAAGGATTTGGCCCAATTTACCCCCAGGCCAGAAGCAGCTTGGAATTCTTGCAGTATAGCCTGGACATTTGCTGTACCTTCTCAGATGAAGATGAGGACGTTGTCCGCATTTAGGGAGACAACATGAGTTTCCTCATTCAATGGGATTCCCCAATCCTGCCCCTGCTGTTAAAGTCTCTGAGCTAAAGGCTCCATTGCTAGAGCACACATCAGTGGGGACAGCGGAGAGTCTTGCTGTGCCCCCTGCTCACAGAGAAGGGTGATACATTGACCAATTTTCACCCGCACAGTGGGTTCGACGTACAGGAGACGAATGAGCCCATGAAGTCTTCCCGTAATACTAAAAGTGGTCAGGGTCGAGTACAAGTACTCCCAAACCTCAGTATCAAACGTTTTCTCCAAGACCAGTACCATCCATGCAGCATACGGCCACCAGACCAAAGAATGCTCCATCATCCTGTACAGGTGGCATATGTAGACCTCCCAGGCACAAAATCATTCTAGTCGGGATGCACCAGCCGTGGCATGTGCTCGTAGAGCTGGCCCGCTATAACCTTACTCAGGATCTTATAATCAAACCCCAACATTGACAGCGGGCAGTAGGAGGCGAGCTCTAAAGGGTCTTTGTCCGGTTTTGAAAGGGACACCAATCACAGAGTGTGGGAGGGAGTCGATCTTCTGCCTGGACTTCTTGGTATAGTTCAAGGAATTTGGGAGCTAAGTGGCGCTCGTATACCTTATAAAATTAGATTGTAAGCCATCCAGCCCCGGTGTCTTGTTGGTCGTGGCGTACAGTATGGCCCCCCCCCCTCATCTCCTGCTAGGTGAGGGAGTGTATTCAGTTCTTCCCTGTCCAACGAGGCAACTACTGGTAATGTCAGAGATGTAAGGAAGTTTTGTATGGTACCCTGTCGGTCCTCGAAGGGAGGGTCATATAGATCCTGGTAATGCAGGGTGAATGCTTTATGCATATCTACCTGGTTTGTGACCCCATGTCCCGGGGAAATCCTGACCATGGTGACCAGTGAGATTGGGGTAGCACTACACAAAAGCCAAGCTGACAGTGGACCTGATTTATCCCCTTCCGCGTGCATTTTTGCTTGATACGCACAAACGTCAATGCAGCGTAACTGTTCAATTAGCTGGGCATGCTTTCCCAGCACCTCTGTTAATGCACCCTGTTTTGTGCAGTCAGCCCAGGCTGCAGCCTCCAACCCGCTCAAGACATCTCAATGCGTACTAGGTCTCTTTGCAGGTTTGCCCTCACCCCTAAAACTGCGCAAATGTGATGACCCCTGAGGACTACCTTTATAGCCTCCAGTTTATGAACTTAGAAGTAGACGTGCCCCAGTTCTCGGACAGACATTGGGACATTGCCGTGTCTCGAAAAACCTGATCTTCCAGCATGGCAGACTGCAATCGGCAAGTGGGAACCGGAGGTCATGGCGCTCCCCACTCTAACTGCAGTTGCAGGGGATTGTGACCGGAGAAGGTCTTCCCCCAAATATTCCGCTCCTGTCACCAGAAGCCTGGTGGTTGGATCACAGAGTATCCGGTCTAGCCGGACATGCAGATCATGCTGTGCGGAATAATAGGAGAACTCTCCAGAGTCTGGATGCAGTGATCTCCAACAGTTTAACAAAGACCAGTGCTGAAGCCACTGAGAAAGATGAGTTGCAGTTGTCACCACTGAGGAGGTTGGGAGTGGCAGGTGTGATTGATCCAGTTGTGGATCAATCATGCAGTTGAAGTCTCCTATAAGTATCCATGGGATATGGGCCCATTTAGTAAGTATAGTGGATAGATGTGATGAGAAGGCCGGCCGCACTATATTAGGGGTGTATACGCTCCCCAACAGGACAGTCCTACCAACTAGTTGTCCCTCGACTAACACATAATGTACTTTCTGGTCAATCTCTGTTCAAATATGCCGGAAAGAGACTCCCGGCCGGACCCAGACTAGTGCTCCCCGGGCAAACCCGGAATACGTGGTACAAAAACATTGCCCCCTCCAACACTTCTGTAAGCGGGCATCCTCCCCATCTACTATATGAGTCTCTTGGAATAGAGCAATCTGCACTCCCCTCTTTCTAAGGTACTGTTGTACTGGATGTCTCTTCTGTGTGGTGTATATCACAAGAGAGGACGGGGAGATTACCAGTCCAGTATGCACGCTCCCCAAACTAACTGAAGTCAAATCACAGTATACTGTTCGGAGGAGATTCAGCCCCAGAGAAATTATCCCTAGCTGAATGCAGGTATGTTGAGAAACATGTGCCTTTGAGAACAGTTGCCCTCACTCACCCGAAGGTGATATGCTTCATCATTGGACTGTGCTCCTCACCAGGCCAGCACTGCAATGCCTGGCGGGCCCCACGAGAGGGCTCTTTGTCAGAGATCTTTCAATAAATTCGCAGACTGAGCACAATAGGACAGGGAATGGTGTGTCCTACAACTTGAGAAGATTGGTGAAACGAGTGAGAATAAAATCAACTGTCAACCAGATGCTGCAAAAAAAACATTTAATGTGATATTGCTGGTTGATGTTGAGCTTAAAAAGAAGGCAGAGAAACTCTGGATATAATGGTCCCTGTCTCTTTAAGTGAGAGTGCGTATCAGTCACCTATAGACCTGCTAGTAAGCTCAGGTCAAAGCCATAGGACAACATGTTTCATGCATTAGGTGGTCATGGAGTGATCTGGTGGCATTTCGTCAGGACCAACCATTTATACAAGCAAGTAGATGTGACCTAATCATCTCTGCAGAGAGAGGAGCTCAATGACTCAAAGCCCCACACTTTGAATAGGTGATAAGGTGACGACTGACATCTTACCGCCACTGGCAAGCACTGTTCTATTAAAGTGCTCGAATTGTGAAAACCCTCCTGCAATTTTGGGCAAATCGACCTATCCGTTTGCAAGGATGCCAACACAGAGCGCGATTTGTCAACTCTGGACAGTGCCTACTAGCTCCTATCCCCATCCTTGCCTCCGAAGGTGTGGTTCCCATGCCATGAACATTACATTTGATTATGCTAACTTTGGTCATCCTGTTGTTACAACATAAGAGTGGGCCCCAGAGAGTGCCTTAAACCACATGGCGGTAACCACACATCTAGGCACCAGAGCCACATTTCTTGGAAAGGAATACGATAGCACACCACATGAATCTGCAAACTGCAACAATAGAACCCACAATTCCCTTCACAGGGCAACACTAGAACATGTGATCACCCAAACAATTAAGAAACTTACCCATGGATGAGTCGCTTCTGATTGTGCACTGGCGTTCACTAGTATCACCCAGGAGCTAGACAAGGGGGGTAACCCGCTTGTCCATAATTCTCTCTGCATCTTGACAGTCTGCAAGTTTTGCTCGTACTAAGTCTGTCAGGGAAACCCATCGCTTCACAGTTAGTGCTATAAGAATCAAGGCGTGCTGCCTCCATGAGCAAGTCCCCTGGGGCGAGCTGTGCCAGTATTGCTTGGCGTCCATCACAGGATCTCCTCCATTATTTGTGGTGTGTCTTCAGGTAGTACCACCGAGGTCGTACCTCTGGTGAAGCGGGTGGACTAGATGTCTTCTGAAGCGTGGGTAGATGGCGAACAGTGGTCTGCCCATAATGTGCCCACCGTCATCGGGGCTTGGGCTTGCTCCTCTCTTGCTTGCTTTGGGGTAGGAGCTCCTTGGATCCCAGCGCTGCTGGTTTTGCATGCCTTCATCTCCCATGGCAGGGAGTCTGGGCTGCACAGTGCAGGTCGGGAGGAAGGGACTGAGGTCTCATATAAGCGCTGCTCTACCAAGTCCCAAGCATCCGCTGGCTCTGTGAAGAAGTAACTCATGTTTTTGCCCATAACTTTGAGCTTAGCTGGAAAGAGGAGCATGTAGCGAAGGACAAGCTGTCTCAGTCTTCGCTTCACCCCCAGAAATGAAGCCCTGCGGCGCTGCACTGATATGGTATAATCCAGGAATATGAACACCTGTGCATTTTCATAATCAAGCGGTGCGATCGTCCTGGCAGCTTGTAACAGGGCTTCCTTGTCTCTATAGTTCATTATGCAGGACACTACAGGACTGGGGGGGTCCTGCTGGTGGTTGCCACGCTGGGACACAATGGGGAAGTTCTATTAGAAAGTGTAAGGACAGTTGTCCCAGTGCCACCTCCTGCGACAGCCAGGTTTTTAAAAAATGTACAGGGTCAGTGCCTTCTGCCCCTTCCGCGAGGCCTACTATGCGGAGATAATTTCTGCGTGAATACCTTTCTGAGTCCTCCGCCCTAGCCTACAGTTCCTGGACTTTAGTGGTGAGGGAGCAAACCTGTCCCACCAGATCTCTCATGGTTGGGTGGACCTCTGCAATCTCGTGCTCAGCGTGGGTGATGCGAACCTCCAACTTTCGTAGGGGCTCAGACCAGGGCATGCTGTCTCAAAATTATCCTCAATAGCAGTTGTTTCTTATCGTGTGGGGCAGTCTTCCAGTGACCGCCCCAGCCCTCCAGGCTTCGTATCATCACAGGGAGCAGCACGAATGAGGGGTTAGGCTGGGCTGCCTGGCAAGACCCTTCACATTCTTGAGGATTTGTCCCAGTGAAACTGGCCACAATAGCACTCAACTCTGTGTAGTGTGTTTAAGAAAGAAGCAGAGTCCGACTGAATCCCAGGCAACACCCACTGCCAAAAGTAAACCCAGCTTCCCTTTGGCTGAAAGAAGAGCAACGTTGGAGATTGACAGATTGTCAACTCTAGGCCTGGCAGTTTCCTGCCTAACATGCAGGAAGCAAATGTTAAGAATTCAATACCCCAGGATTTGTGACTTTGTAATGCTGTCTAGTTACCAAGTTAGTAGAGATGAAATAAGACACAAGGACCATCTGATTCACCTTTCCTTCCATTTGCTGACATCTAAAGCAATTGTCCACTGGTGACTTTAGGACAGTTAGGAAAAAGGCAAATTGCTACAATTGTCAACCTTGTTCCCAAAGAACACAGAAAAGAAATATTGATTGTGACCCGATAAAATCTGCATGCACCCTCCGCTGTCACCCAGCTGCTGTTCAGACTTCTTGGACTGCCTGTTGACCTTCTGGGCGCACATGTTCCAGGCATATCCTTCAATTTTTGCTACACTCAAACATCACAAAATTAAGCACCAAACACCCCCCCATCTTTTTGCTCGCCGAGTATGCCCGAACTTCACAACTGGGCAACGATCTTGGTCATCATCCTTATAATTTCACCTTCATGGTGCTCAGAAACAGCAGATATTTACCATGCACTGAGGAGGGGAATGAGTATAAATTTGTATGTCCCAAACTTCCTGGCATCAGCTGTGGACTTGGTTCTGTGCTAACTTCTGTTGTGTACCATTTTTGGATTTACATGATTTAAACAAGACAACTTTCTGCCTTCCTTCCTTTAAAGAAAGCAATACTATCACTTTCAGCCTTTCATTATAGCACTAATCTTGTATTCGTTCAGTCCAGTCAATTAATCAGTTTTTATAAGGTGCTGCTCATCACCCCTGAGGTTATTTTGGCGCTGAGGTATAGTTGGTCTCAGTCGAAGAGTCAGGTCTTGAGTTCTCTTCTGAATTCCGCCAGGGAGGTTGATGTTTGTAGGTGGAGGTGAAGGTTGTTCCAGGTCTTCGCTGCAAGGTAGGAGAAGGTGCGGCCTCCGCTGTGGCAGCGGTGGATGCGGGGGGTGTGAGCGAGGGCCAGAGAGGTGGAGCGGAGGTGTGTGCTGGTTGGTAGAAGTTCAGGCGGTGGTTGATGTATGCTGGTCTCTGGTCGTAGGCATGTTAGGAGCTTGAACTGGCATCTTTTCTGGATGGTAAGCCAGTGGAGGCTCTTGAGGTGGAGGGTGATGCGGGTGTGTTTGGGGAGGTTGAGGATGAGTCTGGCTGCTGCATTCTGCATGGTCTGGAGCTTCTTGAGGAGTTGGATGGTGATGTCCGAGTAGAGAGCGTTGCCTTAGTCGAGCCGGCTGGTGCTGAGGGCCTGGGTGACAGTTTTCCTGGTGTTGACGGGGATCCATTTGAAGACTTCATGGAGCATGCAGAGGGTGTGGAAGCAGGAGAATGCGAAAGTGTTGATTTGGTGCTCCATAGTGAGTTTGCTGTCAAGGATTATGCTGGGGTTGTGGGCATGGTCTCTTGGTGTTGAGATGATCCAAGCTCAGAGGGCCTCTAGCTGTTATCCCATGGGGAGGTGGTCTTCCTGAAGATCAGCACTTCCGTCTTGTCCGTGTTGAGCTTCAAGAAGTTGGTCCTCACCCAGTCTGCGACGCTGGTCATGGCGTTGCAGAAGTTTGTTCTGGTGGTAGAGGGGTCTTTGGTGAGCGAGAGGATGAGTTGTGTGTCATCTGCGTAGGATATGATGTTGAGTCTGTGGGCTCGAATGTATGACGTTACTACGCCATCCATTACCCCGCAGTAGGTTACAATGCGGACGTTACATCGTCCGCGTAGTTACCACGCATGGCTTTACATCGCAAGTCGTTTCTACGACTTGCGCTAGATGGCGCGCTGGACTTAGGAATAGTATAAATTACTATTCCTACTCCAGTTAGCGCAACAGCAGGGAATGTGTTGGATTTAAAATCCAACACATTCCCTGGTGTTGCGCGCCATCTAGCGCAAGTCGTAGAAACGACTTGCAATGTAATGCCATGCGTGGTAACAACTCGGACGATGTAACGTTAGCGTTGTAACCTACCCGCGTGGTATTACCAGCGTTGTAAACGCTGTTTCCCGTGGGTTCTGACGATATCTGCAAGGGGTGTCCTGTAGGTGTTGAACAAGGTGGGGTTGAGGGACAATCCTTTGGGGACGCCAAAGACGATGGTCTTGGGTTCTGAGGTGAAGGGTAGCATGCAGATTCTTTGAGTTTGCCCCTGTGAGAAAGATGCGATCCATTTGAGGGCGTTTCCCTGGATGCCGATGTGGTTGAGTCTGTTGATGAGGGTGTGATGGAATATGATGTTGAATGTTGCTGAGAGGCCAAGGAGGATCAGGGCTGCTGTTTCACCGTGGCCGAGGAGAGATCTGATGTAGTTGATGGCAGCGATAAGGCCTGTCTCTGTGTTTAGCGCAGAAGCTGGATTGGGAGGCGTTGAGCAGGTTGTTTTCTTCTAGGTGTTTGGTGAGCTGGTGGTTGATGGCCTTCTCGAGGACTTTGGCGGAGTACGGAAGTACGGTAATTCTTTAGTTTGCTGGGGTCGGCGGAGGGTTTCCTCAAGAGCGATCTGGCCTCCGTATGTGTTCATCTGTCAGGAAAGGTGGCGTTGAAGATGATGGTGAGTCCCCCGCTGACCTCTTTGGTTCTGAAGTTGAAGAAATGGTGCGGGCAGAGGTCCATGGGTGCTCCAGAGTGGATGGAGGACATGAGGGTTGTGGTGGTCTGCGTGGTAATCGGATTCCAGGAGGTGATCGAGTGGGTGGTTCCCGTGAGTGGATTGAGGTTGCTGAAGTCGACGTTGGTAGGTTGGGGGTCGAAGTTGTAGATGGTGGTTTTCTTGCTGTGAAAGTATTTAGATAGGATGTCGCAGCCTTCTTGGAAAGAGTGGACTATGTTCTCAATGGCTAATGTCTCATGGGCAGGAGAACTCTCTGATTATGTTGAAGAGTTTCTTTGTGTTGTTGGCGCTTGTGTTGATGCAGTCTGTGAGGGCATCTCTTTTGGTGTATTAGATACATTGGTGGTACCTGTTGAGGGCTGATTTGAAGGCAGTTCAGTCTGCAGCGTCTTTGGTGGTGTGCCATTGTTTCTCTAGTCGTTTGCAGTTGCGCTTGATAGTTCTGAGTTCTGTTGTATACCAGCTGGCACTTCTTGAGGCTCTGCAGGTTTTCGTTGGTTTTACGGGGCGACTGTCAGCGCAATTAGTAATCCAGTCGAAGAAGTTCTGAACTGCCTGTTTGGTGGTGGTGCTCTGTGAGCTTGTGACAGTGAAATGGACGATGTCGTGGTCGGTCCAGGTGAGTTCGGTCCAAGTGAGTTCGGTGACGTGACTGTATTTGATTCTGTTGCTGGACGTGAGGATCGGATCCAGTGTGTGTCCTGCACTGTGTGTGGAGTCTGTGACTAGTTGGGTGAGGCCAATGTTGCTCATGTTTTTCAGGAGGTTGGTGAAGTTGGGGGTCGTCGACGTGGAAGTTGAGGTAGTTGAGTGTTACATAGTGTTTGGAGTCAATGGCTAACAGGGTGATGAATTCGGAGATGGCGTTGTAAAATGCAGGTTGCGGTCCTGGGGGTCTGCCTGCGAGGGTGCCTTTAATGGTCGTCTTGGAGTCAGTGCAGAGTTGGAAGTGCAGATGTTCCATGATTGGTGTGGTGCAGTCTTCAGTGGCGGTGCATCAGATAATTTCCTTGTAGATTATGGTGATACCTCCTCCGTGTTTGTTGGTGCGGTCGTGATGGATCATCTTGTAACCATCTGGTGTCACAGTGGTGCTGTCAGAGGATGCGGAGGGGTTGCCTGGTCTTAGTGATGGAGATGACGTCGGGGTGAGGGTGGTGATGGTATCCTAGAGTTCTGTGGCGTGTTTACAGGGGAACCGGGTGTTGGAGCAGTTCCAGGGTGCTCGTGGTTTTCTGGGTGGGTATGGCGAGGGTTTCTGTGCAGCCAGCCGGTCCAGCATTGCGTGTGAAGTGACAGCTGTGATGGGCAAAGGGTGCTTCCGTAGATCGGGTAAAGGTGATGCAGCAATTGTTGTGGCTTCTGGGGTCGAGGGCCCGGAGCTCGATGGCGGAGTAGCGGTGGATAGTTGGAGGGCCTGTGTTCCTGGCGGTAGACATGGTCCAGGCACGGACCGGCGCAGATGTACTTGCCTTTGCCGCCGTGGCGCAGCTGTGCTGTGGCCTCCATTAAGTAGGTCCTGCGGTTGTTGGGTGGCAGGAAGCGGGAGGTGGGAGCGGGGCAGGGAAACGGTCGGAAAATGGCAATGCGATGGCGACAACAATAATTGGGCACCACTGCACAGAACTTAGTAGGCAGAACAAAAACAACCAACTAAACAAGCAAGGAGGCTGACTAACCATGGCTCAAGCGGAAGCGGGAGCAGGAACAGAAGCTGAGCAAGGGCACTGCTTAGACGAAGCAGGAGTGCAGCAGGCGGCGGCAGGCAGAAGGGGGTGAGAGCGAGTGCTCTCAGCTGCACAGGCGAGTGGAGCTGCTGGACTGAATGGGGGAGGGTACAGGACCTGCTCAATGGGGTCGTGCTGCGGCTTCCATTAAGTAGGTCCTGGGAGGGGGCGGGCGTTGGGTGGCAGGAGTGAGGCAGGAAAACGGCGGGAAAATGGCAATGCAGTGGAGACAACAATAATTGGGCACAAATGTATTAGTTAGTGGGCAGAACAACAAGAACTAACTAAACAAGCAAGTAGGCTGGATAACCACGCGGAAGCAGGAAACAAAAGCTGAGCAAGGGCACCGCTTAGACGAAGTGGGAGTGTGGCAGGCAGCAGCAGGCTGAAGAAGGTGAGAGCGAGTGCTCTCAGCGGCACAGACGAGCAGAGCTGCTGGACTGAGAGGGGGAGCTGGCACAGGATCTGTTGGCGTTGAACCTACTGAAGTTCAGATGCAGACAGTGGTCCAGAGAGGATTCTTGTTTTAACCCTGGTGGAAGTGAGGGCTCCCATTTCTACCTAGGAAGCATCATACGTTTGTTCAGAAGGTTTCATTATGCTGAAGACCTGCTATACCACTGCGATTTAGCTCAGTGCATCTGCTTGCCTGTGACATAGACTGCAGGCCATCTACAATGCCACAAGACATCCCTGAATGAGACCAGAGACTCACTCGCCCGATGAGATATCTTTGTTGGTGACTGTCAGGAAATGGCTGGAGTCCGACTCCCCTCCCTACCTGTAGCTTCCAGAGAAACTGGCGCCTGTTTACATGAAAAAGAAAATTGTGCCATATCCTACCACAGGTATTCTTTGGTTGGTTGAGCAAGGGTTAATTGTCACCCTCTGAATAAAGGTACAGAAAATTATCACCTATTTTCCTTTAGAACTGGTTGTTTGCAACTAGCTAATAACTTTTTAATATTTCAGAAGATGGTGTATCCATGCATGTTGGAGGCATAGAAACCAGCACAAGACCATACAAAGGTAGAAATGTGCTATAAAACAATGATAACATAATGACATTACATGCCATAACAAAAATGTTCAGTTTTTCCTTCTAGTGTGTACAGAATGATTAGTGGTATGGCCAGTCAGAATGGTAATGTTACAGGTTAATTGGTTCATCTAGTATGTGGTAAAGGTGAGAGTATACTGAGAGCCCATCAGCGTGCTTACTCTTGACCTGCTTTGGATTACCAGTGGGAGTTTGAAGATTTGCTGAGTTGTCTTAACCCATGTAAAGGGACACTTGGTACTGTGAATCAGGTAAAATGGCAATCCAAGAAGTTACAGGAACTTGCTTTCACTGTAAAAGGATAAACAATGTTTAACATCATGCTGATGGATTCATCATCTGCATATTTTAAATGTAGTGCTTACTGGAGAAGTGATATCAGAGTCCAGAGAGGAGGTGCATTGTGATTCTATAACGATTGCCCTCTGCTTGAGATCTGCAGCAGATATCGTGCACAGTGATGGTGAAATGGCTTGTTTACCTGCCTTGTGTGCCGCAGCCTGGCTCCCTCTATTGACCCTCTTTGGCCTCAGTGAAGGTGGGAAGCTGGTGGTGGTTCCGTTTGATGGAAGTCACTGGCTCAGCATCCGCCCGCTGCTGGAGCAGCTCAGGCAGAGAAGCCATGAGATTGTTGTGGAGGTGCCAGAGATCAACATACAAATAGGAACATCCCACAGCTACGCCGTTAAGACTCACCCTGTGCCCTTCAACAAGGAATACCTGGAATTAGAGATTAAATCAATTGGTACTTTTGCTTTTACTGAGCAGTCCTTTCCAGAAAAGATGTTTACTTTGTATCAACGGCTATCCAACGTCACCGAGATGATGATCTCCTCATGTCAACACTTTCTAGATGATCCAGTACCTAGAACAGAGTCAGTTTAATGCACTGTTACTTGATCATGCGTTCCCATGCTGGCAGATAGGGGCAGAATACCGTCAGTCTTCTTCATGCAAGTGATTCTATGTGGTCTAAATGAGGCCGCTCAGTGCCCTAGACCAACATCCTACATCCCTAGGATTCTTACCGGCTACACAGACAAAATGCTCTTTTCTCAGAGGGTGGAGAACATGTTGGTCACCTTACGTGGAATGCTGCTTTGCCACCTGATGCATTCTCCGTTTGAGCGCCTGGCCTCGCAGTTCCAACAAAGGGAAGTGACCGTCTTGGAGCTCTTCAGCAAGGCATCAATCTGGTTGCTGCGCTATGACTTTATCATTGAGTTCCCCCGCCCATTGATGCCCAACCTGGTCTGCGTTGGAGGAATCCACTGCACTGAGAAGAAGAAGAGTCTGTCTCAGGTGTGTGACTCTTTGTTTTGGCTGAACAGAAGGATCTACATGCGGGGGGGAGTAGAGTGATTAATTAATTACATCTGGTTATATGCACACTCCCTGTAGGTGTCTACGGGCTCTAAAAGATTACTCCCAAAATGATGTTTTAGGGCCGGTTAAAAAAAAAAATAGTCAAACAGTGAGCACTGTTATATGGTGAGGGGAAGGGAATTCAAGCAGATTGGGTCAGGATTGTAAAACACTCTATCCTAAAGATCTGAGGTAAATCCTGGGTACAGTCAACAAGAAATTGGTACTGGTCCTTGGTGGTGTCACTGGCAGATATCTAGCGATTCTGTGGTTTAGAGGATGGGACTACTTTATGGATGCATTTATACATAAGTAATATAATTTGAAACTTATCTGCACCTTAAAGGGAAGCAACATTTCATGTGGCATGTGAGATATAATTATTTTCATGTCGCTCAAGGATCTTGCTGATGGTCACCTTCTCGGGACAATTGGCCCTGCGTGGCCATCGCATCGGCCATTGCAACTGTGCTGCTGCAAAGTATTGGTCAAAATTGGGGGCACCAAGGCTGCTCTCAAGCAGCGGCTTCTGGAGTGCAGGGAGCGCCACCCACCTTCTACCTGATCCTCATATCCGCTCCAGCAAGATGCAGTGTAAGTCCCGGAAGTAGCGCCTAGAGTGCGAAAACAGTAGCGTAGCAAAGAAGTACAAGAGCCGAGGTAATATGAGCATCTTGGATATCGTCACCTATCCCAGCAGGGACAGACAGCCAGAAAGGGAGAGATTAGCGTATCGAGCACAGCACCCTGTCCACATTGCCTTCCACGAGGTCTCTATCCAATTGGTAGATTTGAACACCCTGGTATTTAAACATATCATGGCACCATTCGAGCCTAAACCTTAGCAGGGCTCCCCAGTCGGACTTGGGGAGAAGGGGATAGACACGACCTAGTGCAGTTCACTCTGAGGTCCGACATGGTTCAGAATTCTTCCAATATCTCCATCAGGGCTGGAAGTGAGGTGGTGGCGTCGCACAGATAAATATGGGCATCGTCCGCATATAGAAAAATGATATGATGGTCTCCGTGCACCAATATTCCCCACTGCCACTCACGCAAGCACAAATGCAAAAAGAACAATTGATGGACAGAATGCTACATTCACCCCAGTGCAGAGATCTGGGCCTAAATACATCGTTTTTTTGCTCCCATGCCATTCCAGTTTGAACCCAGCCATATGCAAATCAGTCTTGACCCTGCACGCAAGCACAGGATACAAGCCAGAGGCTCCATGGCCAGAGCAAAGAACAGTAAGGACAGGTGCCATCCCTGCCTGGTGCCTCTTTGTATGTCAAAGCTGTCAGATATCAGCTGACCTGTCCGGACTCTCATCGTTAGGCTTCTGTAGACAGAGCAGATACAGCTGAGGTCTTTTTGTCTAACGCCCATGCTCTCCAATGTCACCAGTAGGAAATCCCACCCCAGGGTGTTGTATGCCTTCTCTCTACTATATCAAGCGACACTGCTACCTATCCCCGAGCCTCAGTCTGGGCAGCCTTCATCAGGGAAAGTAATCAGCGTATTATTAAGATGGTGTTGTACCCAGATTGGTCCTTGTGCACGAGGGTACCGACAATGGGGAGTAGCGTGTTAGCCATGACCTTCCCCAGTATCTTATAATCTAAGTTTAAAAGGGATAGCGGTCGGTATGAGCGGGCATTATTATTATTAAAAAGTTGTTATAGAGCAGACCGCTACCCACAGCAGGCTTCCCGGCGCTAACAGGACAAGTAAGGACAAATGAGGTCTTGCACGGCTTTAGATGAAGAAATACGTTTAAATTATTCCTTAAACTAAATACGTTTTTGTCTGATCTAAGCTGGATAGGCAGGGAGCTCCAAAGTTTAGAGACTCCGTAAACAAATGAACGGCCATCTAGGGGATCGTGGCCTGGCTTAGGATGGACCACAATTAGCGCTTCACAGAACAAGTCCGGAAGCTGGCCCACTGCCCTGTCCTCATTAAACACCTCCAGTAGTCTCTGGGAGAAATGTGGGCTAAAGGTGGCATAATATTCAATTGGTAGGCCATCCGTCCCCGGCGTTTTATTCCTGACTATTTGAGTGATGGCTGCTCATATTTACTCAAGTTGGAGAGGCTCATCCAGTTCTGCTCATTGTAGTGGAGTCAGTCGGGGTAGCAGAAGCCCCTGCAAAGACCCATGTATCGGTCAGTGGGTGGCGTATCCACAGCCTCATAGAGGGACCGATAGTACTTCATTAAAGCAGCATTGATGGCCACCTGTGTATTGACCACCGTGTCATCTCCCAGCTTAATGGCTCCTATTGGCTGGCGCTGCTGGTCCTCTTTCACCAGCATGCCAAGAGCCTCCCCTCAGCATGAAGGAGGGTGAGCCAGAGTTTGTAGTCATGTCTCCCCAGCCGCATCTCCGATTCCCTATTTGCCTTGTGCAGCTGTTGAAGCCATTCCATCTCAGCAGTTCGCCGGGCCACATCGGTCTCGAGGAGTCACAGTTCCTGCTCTAAGTCTAGTGTCTCCATGTGCAGGGCTGGTGGACCCCCCCTCTCACCCCCAGGGTGGCCATACAGTGGTCCTGCACGACCACTTTGTGGGCATTCCACTGCCGCACTCTGGAGGGGGCAGTGCCCTTGTGGATGTCAAAGCATTGGGTGATGTGTGAATATGGCCTCCCTGAAGTGGGAGGTCCAGAGGTGCTTCAGTCTGGACCCCGGTCGTGTCCTCACCCAACGTAACATCATCAGCTATGGGCAATGGTCAGAGAGGGTGCATGCCAGGTATTCTGTCCTGGTGATCTGCATGCCCAATGACTCACTGCACAAGAAAAGATCCAGTCTGGTGTGAGCATCATAAACCGGGGGATAAAAAAATAATTTACTAATGTTGGGAAGCCACAAGCGACGCACATCGTACACTTGCCTGCGAACCATCCAGTCTCGAAAGTATTGTGATGCTCCCATGCAAGGGTCACCGTTCATTGGAAGGATAGAGCGGTCTTAGTCCATGTCCAGGACACAGTTGAAATCACCACCCATAGGCCAGAAGAGTATGGGTTCAGGAAGAGCGTCAGGGTGAAGATATTGAAAAAGGCAGACTGGTTAGTGTTGGGTTCACAAACACCCACCAGAGTTAGCGGCATCCCATCTAGATGACCCTTTACTGTTATGCATCTACACGCCGTGTCAACTCTGTGCGTGTCCGTCACAAATGGGACCCTGGGGCAGTCCAAATAAGTACCCCTCGCACATGCGCCAATGGCATGTTACCGTACACCTGTCCCCTCCACTTCGCATGAACTTTATGTACCTCCTCCTGTGTCAAATGTGTCTCTTGCAGATAAAGCAATGTGCGTGCAGTGGCGCTTAAGGTAAGCATGCACATGGTATCTCTGTGGGAGTGGCCATGCCCCTCACATTCCACGTCATCAGGTTATAGCATGGGATAGAGGTGTGCGCATTGGGTGAGGTGATAGGTAGTGATAAATGGCAGCCCACCAAACCAACCCACCATAATCCAAATGTGCGGATTCCCCCTTGGAGCCCTTCTACAGCTGAGTGCCCTGTACTGGTCCGGGCCATACCTCAGTAGAATATAAAGGAGACTCCACGTATGTAACAGAAAAACAAAAGCAAAAGAACACATACAACTCCCCCCTTCCATGTCTAGGAGTTCCTCAAAACCCCAGCCCTAACTACTCAATAAGGAACTAGTAACAAAAGAGGCAAATATGAGGAGAATTATATCATTTTCGAAAAGCAGTGGGGGCGTGGTAAGCCATAGTTCAGGGCTCACAGGTGTGGGGGCCCGCTCCGAAAATCAGGGCATCGGGCCCTCGCCCATGGGGTCTCCTGATGACCTTAATATCCACCGGTGTTCATGTCACAACACCAGTCTCACAGCGAAATATACTTCCTACACCTCACAGCAGATCATCCTTCAGTGATGGCGTCAATTCTGGCCCTGAGAGGCCTCCCCAATTGAGGCCATGGAGTCGCCGGTGTCTGAACCAGTGTCCGAGGCATGATGCGACCTCAGGGCCTCAGAAGAGTTCTAGCCATTATGCAGTACCTCTGCTACCACTTGGCCGGATATTACTGGGTAGGGTGGCTTCTGGTCTCCCCCTGTTTCTTGTGCTGGGGTGTCAGCCACTCACCAGCCATCCGGTGGTCAGCGGAGGGGCCCACCAGGCTTTTAGCATGGAGCCAGGTCCATACATCCTTAGGTGTCGAGAAAAAGTGGGAGTCCTGGCCATCAATTACCTTAAGCTTTGCAGGGTAGAGCAGAGAAGATTTCAGGCTCAGCTCCCAGAGGTGTTGTTTGACCAGAGCGTAGGAGTTGCAGAGACATTGCACTTCTGCAGTGAAGTCCATGTGGCACTACTGTTGAAGCGCCAGGGACAATTCATCCGGAATAGCTGCAGTATCAAGTCTCTGTCCCTATAATTAAATAGTCTAGCAATCACAGGCCTTGGTCAAGCCCCTGGCGGCAGGCTCCCTGGTAGGTGATGTGCCTGCTCCACAGAGAAGAATTTGTGTTCTTTGTCCTCCAACACAGTAGACATCAATCAGCTTTCGAGGAAAAGTTCCATGCTCGGGCCCTCTAATCATTTCGGGAAGCCCAGGAAGCGAATGTTGTTACGCCTCGTGCGGTCCTCCGCTCATCAGTGGAGAAATGTCACCTCAGCCCTTATGTCCTTCAGCTAGGTTTGATGATCTTGCAGTTTGGGATGCATGGTGGTCAAAGAGTATTCAGCGTCATCCACTCATTCTGCCAGTTTCCAATGATCCACAAGAAGCAGATTCACATCCAGAGAGAGAAATCATTGATTTTTGGACTCCAGCGTGGTTTTAGAGTCCAGAATTCCATGTAGTACTTTTTCAAACTGGCCAAAGTGACTGCACAGGGTGGCCTTGAGGTGACCTGAAGCACCAGTGCTATGATCAGGGTGGGCCGTCAGACCCGCAACCTCTCCAGAGTCCGAGGCCAGGTTCCTAGCAAATTTGGGTTTCACCATCATGTCCATGTTGACTTCTGCCACAGGTGGCTGCTCTGAGAGGTTCTCATCTGTGCTTTCTGGTTCTCCAGTAGGTCCAATGTCCTTGGCGCGCAGCGCCTTCCAGGCATGGTAAGCAACAGCCGCCTGGCTTTTTTGTATGGCCCTGGGTTGGCCCTATGGGGCCCTCCTCGGCCCTGGGTGCTGTGCATGGGGTTCAGCATTTGCAGGGGCCAGCTGTTAAAAGTTGCCACTGAGTAATCGGGTAGGGCTCTCCCAAGGGGCCCACAATGTCCTTGGCCCCACACCTCCCTCGCTGCCTGGGACGAAGCACACCCCAATCAGGGGCCCACTAGTGTGAATCCCCGCACTCGCCTCCCTGGTAGCAGAGTCCAGAATTCTCAGCAGTGCTGCTCCACTGTTAGGGTTGCCTCTACACCATCTCTCCGCCCAATCTCCTCACTTCATTGGGCCCCCAAGCAAGGCACTATGGCGACACAGCAGTGGTTGTGCTAAGTGCGGGTCACAATTCTTGAGCTGGCCAGTGGGGCCGGGGGCTCTCTTAACCCCTGTGGTTCTCTGTGGGGCCGCTTGATACGGTGGGGCGGATTCCTCCTTCCATCTCCTCCCTGCGCAGCCCGGCCATTCAGGATCCTCGCGGTCGGAGGCCTCGCTTTTTTCGTCCCATCACAGGCCGCTCTGGGTGCCGGTCAGGAGGCATATCCCAGCCTGCAGAGCCTCAGGCCCCCTGCAGCACTTCGCGGCTCCTCGCGGGCCTCCTCGCCCCCAGTCTCCAGGCTGTGTGTGCCCTGTAGCTGGCTGGACAGCGCCCACCGCTGCGTTCTACTGCGGCTCGGTCTTGTTAGGGCAGCACGGTCAGAGGTCTCGTCACGGCTACAGCTCTTATAAAGTCTCCTCCGATGCTGTCAGTCACGGTAGATTGGGTCTTGGACACCTCCGCCTGTCGGTATCGCCTCGGAGGGGGGTCACCCGCACAACATTGGGTACCCCCAGGCCGGACCCCTCATGATGAAACCGGATAATCTGCAGACCTGGACCAGAGCGCATTGAGGCACGTCCGATGCGGGTGCCATCTTGGCCTCGCCCCTTGCGACTGATATCTTTATGGTTAAAGTTCCAAGACTGCGCCCTAGATCATGCAAGAACTTTGAAACATTAAAAAAATCAGGTGGTCCATTGAAATAGATCGGTGCACAAGTATTATTAAATAGTCCATGAAGATTTCGTATATACAAAACATCACCCAGCCCGTTTTGTCCAATGGGACTATATTATAATTACACTAAAAGATGCCTGCATGGTGGAATATTTAATAACTCTCGGCCGTAGGGCCGACCCTCCCCAGGGCTCGAGAATTCAGTTTAAAAAAGCTGCCCCCAGGTCTTCACTGGGGGTGGCAGCTACTTCTAGGCTTTCGAGCGACAATTCAAATGTCCCACGTTTGGATCAGATTACTCCCTGTTAGCATTATAAGAGGCAGGCGTGACTTAACTTAGAGAGTAGTCAATCCTATAGTCACTCTGTGCCTTCCCTCTTAACATCATTAATGGACACCGGTATTAAACACCGGCTGCAGCAGGCTGAACAATTGCCCGGGCTTGTTAAACCTTCCCTACCCTATTTATTTGAGCAAGCTAGCGTTGTCTGACGTAAACCACTAGATCAGCACAAGGGATTACAACGTATAGTGGGCACAGGGTTTATCCCTCCAATTAATGTGAATGGCAAAGGGGCAGTTTTTATCTCAAATTGTGTTGCACCTAAACTTTTTTCTAACGCTCTTACGGCTGACGGGATTCAACTCTCAACCATCCTCTCATTGTGAATGATCTGTAACCCTGCTTAGTTGGATTGTTGTAGGTATCAAACCAAAGCTGGGTGATTAAGTATTGGGGCACTTTGGTAGATGCATTCGAACTGTGTATGTTTCAAAAACATGGGCTATGGTTGGGATATATCGAGAAGGTTATAGAAATTGCCAAGTGTTAGCTAAAAAGTCCACTGTTGGCCGGCCGTCAGGTGGCCTAATAATATGGGTTAAGATGTCCCTGGCTCTCAGTGTAAAACCCTTTGCCACTGGGTCTCCTGATATACTTGTCTTAAAGGTTTACCACAAGGGCGAGCAAACATTTTTTTTACTTAATGTGCATAATAGACAGGGCTCGAAAAATCCTAAAAATGCTACTAGACCAGCAGGTCTAGTAACTTTAGAAATCTCCTCGACCTAAATATAAGGTACTTGACCTCTGTCTCTGAAAGCTAAGCAAATGTGACAAGATAACAAGATTTAAAGACATCTTTGTTGCTCATTCACTTTGTGAGCAATAAAAATGCCTTTAAATCTTGTTATCTTGTCACATTTGCTCCGCTTTCAGAGACAGAGGTCAAAAGTCAGTCTGTCTTCCTACTCGCCAGAAAGGGCGAGTAGGCCCTAAAAATAGCTCTTCCTGAATAAATCTGGCTTGCCATAGCGAGCGGGCGAGTGGATTTTTCGAGCCCTGATAGATGTTCTCCACACTCTTCTGAGTCTGTCACTTTAAATTGTATGAGGAATGTTATTAGTTCGCATAGAGGAGATTCTGCCCTTATCATTGGGGTGATTTTAACACCTTTTTTAACCATCAGGGTTACTTATGGAGATGGCCAGGGAAGAAAATGATTATTGAGGCATCCTGGATCTACCAACTTCTTTGGAAAAAAATCCCTCTAAATCGGACCTGCAACTAGCAGATATTTACTTATCGTTTGGAGTCAATGCTTCTAATGGTCATACTCTTTCAGATCATCTGGTGACTCCTACGTTTAAGAGAGGTTCCTACAAAGTACTATTGATTATATATTGATTGAGGTTTCTTTGTGGCGTGTACTGAAGGATATGAAGGTACTAGACAGACAAGAGAGTGACCACAATCCTTTAGCTTTATATTTAAACGGTTCTGTAGTTATTGGCTTTCTTGAGGCTTCTAGCTCACAAGCTAATTCCCTTGTTTTTAATAATCGCAAAAATGTGAAATGGGCTAGCATCTGCAGCAACACAGCAGTTATGAACTCCATGTAGTAAGCAAAAATGTGGAAATCTTCGGTACTAACTTAAATAATCCCTTATTTTAATGCGTATGCAGGTATTATTCTTTCAGGATCTAAACATTTTTTTTTAAAGGAACGTTAGGACTGGCAATGCACTAAGGTCTGGCAAAGAATGGTTTAATAGGGAATGCCACTGCAGTTTGATCTTATAGCAGCCGCTATTAGATCGGGCGATAAAGGCAAAATAAAGTTATCTAGAGCCACATTCAAAACTGCGATCAGAGGGGCTAAATCACAATGGGAAGCAGGAATTTGGAATGATCGTCTAGAAGCTGGCTCTTCTAAAAACTCAAAACGTTTCTGACACATTGCATCTTGCAGGGAAAGTAATAGACCAATGAAGCCAAAAGTCCATGTTCAGGCTGATGGATGGGTGAGGTATTTTGGAGGCCTCTATGATGGCCCCACGTGCTTTATAGAATTAGATTCTAGCCTAGACAATGCTCGGTCTGAAGTGGCTGCTCCACGTGCCAAGAATTAGTTTTACCTTCAAGGATACAATGGAAGCTTTAGCAGGACAGAAGGCGAGTAAAGCGGTCGGCCTAGAAGAAATACCGGCAGAGCCTGATATATATGGATCCCATATATTAACGTTGATTCAAGTGCAATAGTTGCAGGCGCCCCAATCCCGGAGACTTGGAAGAGAGCAGTGATTGTGCCAATTCACAAGACGGGATCTCAAACGGACCCTAGTAATTATTGTCCTATCAGCCAAATTGATAGCCTTCAAAAGATCTTTTGTAGGCAGGTTATTGATAAATTAGCAATTTTGCTGCTAGAAAAAGATAACATTAGCCAGTACCAAGCTGGCTTTAGAGAAAGATATAAGTACAGTTGACCAAGTTTGTCGCTCTTTTCGGATAAAATGGAAGACTTTGGATCTATTGGGAGGTAGTCTTTGTTTCCTTTGTTGACCTCCGTGCAGCTTTTGATATGGTCCCAAGGGGCAAGTTGTGGGAACTTCTGCAAGCCCTAGGAATTCGATTGGACCTCTTAGACTTACTCAGTTGATTACACTTTGATAGCTATGCCCAGGTCAGGTGGGGCTGCAATGTTGACCATACTTCTAGAATTGCAGTAAAAAAGGAGTTTGACAGGTGTGTTTTGGCTCCTACCTTTTTCTTAATTTTTATTATTGGATGTATAGTTTTTTTAATTAAACCGTACTAACGATTCCCCTGTCTTGGAAGGCAATGAAGTGTCAGCACTCCTTTTTGCAGATGACACTCAACGAATGTCAAAAACTAAAAAAGGTCTACAGGTTCTGCTAGATAGGTTCATTTTGTTTTGCCCCACTCATAGTTTGGAGTTTAATACGCACAAATAAAAATTAAGGGGTTTTAATCCACATAAGATTTATTGACCAAAAATTACTCTAGGTGGGTGCCCCTTGTAGAGAGTCAGGAAATTCAATTATCTTGGAATCCGGATCTCTGACCCTAGCTCCTGGCCGAAACAAATTGATAATATTTCTGCTTTACTTAACCAGCGGGCATTTGCTATAATTAATTTTGCTAAGAGAACCACTAATCATCCTGTCTCACCGGCCCTAGAGATAAATAGAGCACAAGCAGCAAGCACAGCTTTGTATGGCTTAGAGATATGGGGTCATTGCGACTCTCGCAAACTCGAAAAAGTGGAAAATACCTTTTTCCGTTCTCATTTAACACTCCCCCAGAGCTCCCCTATGTTACCAGTTCGACTAGACTTGGCCCTGAAATCTATAGTAGATCACATGAAATTGTGGCCAATTTTGTTCTGGGTTTGAGTTTGGATGGTAGAAAATCTCTCACCTTATAGAGAGAGTTTAATAGATGTTCTGGAAAACTCGGTTGCATCTAAAATTCCTTGGTTAAGTTATGTAAAGAAGTCCCTTAACAAGTTGGGGCTTGCAGCCTTTTTAGCTACGCACGGGCTCTTTGTCTGGCAATGCCAAATACGTTGTAAAGGATAGATTTCGGTATTGAAATCATGGAAAATGTCTTTCTTCATCTTTCCGGGGTCGACTGACCAGTGATTTTCTCTTAATTAAATGGGACTACAAATTTGATGCTTTTTTAGATTATATTAAGTCATGGTTAGCTAGAACCCTTTATATAAAGTGCAGGTTGGGAACTTTACCGACCGCCTCCTATTGCAGTAATTGTCAAATTGAGGGTCAAATCTCCAGCACTTGTCCATCCTGCAAGTCCCAGGATGAAACAGAAGGTCATATTTATTTTTTTATGTCAAGCATATTGTAGAGCAAGATCCAAATAGGTAAAGCCACTTTGTAAACTATATGGGATAAGGCAGTATCTTGTGGCATTAAAAATTTGTTAGGCTTATACGAACCCTACGGTTGTGTTTGCAGTAGCCAGATGTTTATGCTCTGCTTGTGTCATTAGATTTAAAGCCTCTAAAATGATTCCTACGTATTTATCCTTTTAGCAATTGTTTACAGACCTTGCTACATTACTCAATTGCACTTTATTGATTTTCTGGAATGGTTCTCATTGGATTGACTTGTGACAAATTGGGGCTTGTTGAGGTATAATGGAATGGGCAAGATACGATCTATTTATTTTTACTTCTTTTAATGAATTTTAAGATGTGTTTGTTTCATGTAATTTTAATGTTTTATATTGGTTTTTTTTTTCAATGGATGCTGTATCCGGAATGATGATAAATAAATAAAATGATTCACAGTAGCTGTAAGTAGAAGAACTAGGTTTTTAGAGCTCTTCGGAATTCAAGATTGTTGCAGATAACTCTTATTCTTGCAGGAAGAGTTCCGTAGCTTAGCTATTGAGACTGAGAGGCTTCCTCTGTTAAGAGACTTTCTGAATGACGGGATGGGTAGGAGTGAACCTAAACTGGAATTTAATGTTATGGTCTGGTACTAGGTATGCCCAGATACGATGAGCTACGCACATCGCCTTGAAACGGAAATATGTGGCACAGCGGTCAGAGCGGCTGACTCCGGAGCACAGGGCTCACGGTTCGATCGCCGGCGGCAGCTAAGCATCATGTGACTCTGGGCAATAGCTCACTTAATCTCCCCTACAGCCTTGAAACCCTTAAGGGGGTGATATGCTCGTGCTTTACAAATAGGATTTCATTAATTTCAAAGTGATTCGTCTGGCCACCAGGACCCTGTGTATGGACTGAAGTGCAAGAGAAATGATGTTAAGGATCTGTCTTGCACCTGCATTCTCGATTCTCTGTAGCCTCTTAATCAGTGTGTAGGATGCTCCAAGGCGTATATTGAAGGCGTAGTCTAGAAAGAAGATAACTAAACTGATGGTGGCTTGCAACATTTGTGGGAACCCTAAATGGAGAAGACTTGACATAGGCATCTCCTAATGTATAATGTTCCCTTCATGATTTGGCTCACTTTAGATGTAAAAGAAAGTTCCACAGCCATGGTCACACCTAGATTCCTTAATTGGAGTGAGGGGTTAGCTTGTGGGCTCGGTGCTTGGATGGGTGGTAAGCGATCCTTTTACCACAGGCTAGAACCGCATAAATAAATGTTACATTCATAAATGTTACATTCATCTATGACCCATAGTTATACTATTTGTTCTGTGACTCTTGTTGAATGAAGTTAAATGGTCCGTTGATACAGTATTTGGTTTGTTGAGAGGCGAGCCAGACTTGAGAGTGGCTGACAAGGATGGAGTTGACTAATGTATGGTTTAGTGATGGATTGTATTGGATAATGTCTGGCTAGATCCTGTTATGGGTTAGTATGAAGCATTATGTGCATAGAAGCACAGTGCTGTTTGTTTTGTTCCACTAGGGTGTACACTTGTCTGTTGCTCAGCTTCAGGTGGTATGTTTCGAGACATTTATTTCCATTATGTTTTTTTGATGCCAATTGCGATTCTCCTATTACCATGACTAGAGAATCTGGATTTCATTAAAGACACGGAGGCTAACATTATGCATATTTCTTTTAATGCAGTCCAAGCAGCCGCATACATCACAAAGTAAAAGGTTCCAGAACAGAACATTAGAAAGAAATAATAGGCATGAGCCAACAACAATCTGCCTCTTTTAAATGTGGTGGAGAAGAGAGTAAGTCCACGAATTTTAATCTTCTAAACGATTCCCAGATGGTCAAGACGAAGGAGAAAGACAGACGGAGGAGGATCCAAAGGTCTCGAAATTATGGAAGGTTACCTGAAAAGAGAGAGAGAAGTAAATACCTCCAGAAAGGACACACACTATAAAACTTAGCAAGTTATTAAATGAATTATGAGACATTGCTAATAGAGGTAATAGACATGAGCATTTATTTAATATAAGCCTCAGTCATCCAAGGGGAGGGAAGGGTGGGATAATGTTAGCCTCCGTGTCTTTAATGAAATCCAGATTCTCTAGTCATGGTAATAGGAGAATCGCAATTTCATTACAAGAACGGAGGCTACATTATGCATGTTGGTAGCTTTGTAAGACTACATCAGACATGTGTTCGATAGGTTTGCAATAGTGCCGAGCAAAAGTGCTAGCATTTGACCAATCGGCAGCTTTGAGAATGTCATCTAACTTACCTCCAGACCATAGAGATTTACTGGCCATAGCACCTCTAAGAGAGTGAGCTTGAAATTTCTTCAAGTCAATACCAGCTAAATTCATGACAGTTTTAACCCATCTGGCAATAGAGGTTGAGGTTATACCTTTATGGGGTTTAACAAAGGATATAAGTAACTGGTTCACACCTTGGGCACGAAGATCAGACATTCTGCGATCATACTCTCTCATGCAATCCACTACACAAAGTTTTGGGCATAAATCAAAATGTGGATAAAAGATTGAATCAGACATAGTCTTAGTTCTTCTATATAACTCGAATTTGACACCAAACATGTTATAGGATCTATTTGTGATTTCAAGGGCTTTGACATCAGAAACCCTTCGGCAGGAGATTAGGCATAGAAGAGTTGCAAGTTTGATTGAAAGATTTTTTCTATTCAGGAGAGTATTATCCGGCCAGTTGGTGAAAAGATCTAGAATTAACTTAACGTCCCAGAGACTCTCGTATTTGAGTTTAGGAGGTCTTCTCAGACGAATGCTTTTCATTACTCTGCAAACAATGACGTTTTTACCTACCGTTTTACCGTTGACAAGGACATGGCCAGCAGAGATAGCGGATCTATAGCAGTTGATAGATCTATAGCTGAGACCCCTTTCAAACTGTTCAACAAGGAAGTTTACTATGTCAACAATAGGTGCCTCCAAGGAATCCAGATTCCTTTCCAGGCACCAACGTACCCAGCTTCTCCATATGTTGTTATATCTGTAGTGAGTGCCTGGGGCCCAAGACTCACCGAGGAGAGCTGCAGCAGTCGACGAAAGTCCTGAGATTTCATTGGATCTCCTGACACTCTCCAGGCAAGAAGGGTTAAACTCCTGCTCTGAATTAGGGGGTGACCTCTTCCATCTACGTCTGTTAGAAGATTCTCTTGGGTAGGAATTAAGAAGGGGGGGTTGCAAGCTAGTTCTAGAGTGGTGGGAAACCAGGCTTGGGATGGCCAGAAGGGAGTTATTAGGACAAGGTAGCACTTGTCCTGTCTCACTTTCTGTAGAACTCTCTGGATCTCTGGGAGGGAAGGCGTACGCTTTGACTCCTTTCCAAGACTGTAGGAAGGCGTTCACTGCCAGAGCACCCGGGTTGGGCATCCAGCTGAAGTATTTCCCTATTTGAAAGGTTAGTCTGCTCGCAAAGAGGTCTATCTCTAGGGGTCCCCAAATCCTGTTCAGAGATCTGAACACGGAAACATTGAGTTTCCAATCGCTGTGATCTAGCAGGAACCTCGAGTTCCAGTCCACGGAGATGTTCGATTTCCCTGGGAGGTATTTCGCTCTGAGAGCGATTTTGTGTTCCAGACAGAACATCCAAAGTTTTTTGGTTAGATTCGAGAGGTCCGCAGATTTGGTACCTCCCAGACGATTTATATAGGCTACTGCGGACATGTTGTCCATCTTTAATATGACTGACCTGCCCTGAAGAGAGTGTCTGAAGCTCATCAAGGCGTAAAGACCAGCTGTTAGTTCCAAGTAATTTATGTGGTGATAGGACTCCTCCTGCGACCAGATACCACCGGTGTTCTGATCGAGAAGGCAAGATCCCCAGCCATGAAGGCTCGCATCTGATTCTAAAACAAACTCTGGTATTGAGCCAAAAATCGCTTTGCCATTCCATGCGTCTAGGTTCTGAAGCCACCAGGCTAGTTCCAATCTGGCTTCCTGATCTAGAGTAACGCGATATCCGTACCAAAGGCCAGATCTTAGTGCCCTCGCTTTTACCCTTTGGAGGGCTCGATAGTTTAGGGGGCCCGGAAAGATGGCTTGGATGGAGGAGGAGAGGAGACCCAGCAGTCTGGCTAGCTCCCTCAGAGATAGATCTTCCTGTTTCAGGACATGTCTTATTTCCTTCCTGATTTTGGTTATTTTCTTTGAAGGGAGTAAAAGGAGACATCTCGATGCATCTACGGTGAAACCTAGGAACTCTAGAGTTCTGGAAGGGGTCAAAATCGATTTTTCTTTGTTTATGATGAACCCTAAGCTTTCTAGAAGGTTCATAACGGTCTTCAGATCTTGGACTATCTGTGAGAGGTCTTGGGACATTATTAAGATGTCGTCTAGGTATTCAATTAAACGGATACCTCTTTCTCTTAAGGAAGATGCGACTGTTCTCATGACCTTGGTGAAACACCATGGGGCAGAGGATAGCCCGAAAGGAAGTGCCTGAAATTGGTATAGGTGGTTTTTCCACATGAATTGGAGAAAGGGTTGATGGATTTTGGCCATTGGGATGGTGAAGTATGCATCTTTTAGGTCCAGTTTGACTAGCCAGTCTCCCTCTAGTAGTAGATCCCTTAAGAGGTGGATGCCCTCCATTTTGAAGTGCCTGTAAACCAAATATTTGTTTAGTTCTCTTAAGTTTATCACGGGTCTCCAACCCTTGTCTTTTTTCTCTACGAGAAAGAGTGTGCTTATAAATCTCAAAGTTTCCAGTGGGACCTCTATTATAGCTTCTTTCTGGAGCATGGAGGAAATCTCCTCCTCTACTATCTTCTGTTGATCTAGGGAGAGCGGGATGTCTCTCGGGAAAGAGGTTTGTATAGGAGTTTCCAGAAAGTCTATCATAAAACCCTTGACGGTGTTTAATACCCATAGGTCTTGAGTAATTAATCTCCAATTCTGATAAAAGAATTTGAGTCTGCCTCCCACCTTTTGGGGGAAAGAAGGGGGGAGGGGAAGAGTACTCACTTGGTGGGATGTTGCCGTTGGTGGGTCCACGTGATCTAAACCCTCTGTTGCGGGGTCCTCTCCCTCTCTGGGGGTAGAATTGAGGAGCGTTGTTGGGCTGATAAGCTCTTTCGTATCCACGTGATCTTGAATAGGGCCTTTGATTGAAGCAGCCGGAAGAGAGGCCCCTTCTTCCGGCCCAGCCAAAAAGGTTAGGGTTAAAGATTCGTCGCATGTTTTGTTGGGCCTTATCCAAGGCTGTAAATGTCGACACGTATTTTCCCAGAGATTTGATAAGGTCCTCCCCAAAAAGTAATCCTTTTGGGTTTTGTGAGGGCTCTCTGCCCGCCATGTCACTGAGTTTAGGATTGATTTTGGTCAGTACGACTCTTCTTCTCTCGGCATTGAGGCTTGCATTGGCATTGCCCAGCAATATTAACGCCCTCTGGCTCCAGCCTCTGATTAAGTCTGTATTAAGAGGTGTGCCATTGATGTGGCTTTCCTCAGCGGAGTCTATGATTCTGGCTAAGGGTCCCAGGACGTCAAGAAGACGGTCCTGGCACCCTTTGAGGGATCTTTCCATCCCTTTTCTTGGATCCCGTCCGAGCTTGAAAAGGAATTTAATCAGTTCCGGGTCCAAGTTAGGAGTGTGGCAGGTCTTGTCCTCAATTGAGGGTCTTGAGCACTCAGCTTTGAGTATGTTCCGAGTGTCTCTCTCTAGCAGGTTTCGTAACCATTTTTTTATGAACTTGACTACGTGGTCTTGTGGCCACCACTCGGAGCTTCTAGGATGTTTGATATTTAGTGGAGAGAACATTTCTTCCCCCAGGGGGTTAAGGATGTTGTCTTTTGACGATGATGGGCGTTCCTCTTCAGGGTTGTAGAATTCTTGATCGTCCTCGTCTAGGTCTAGGACGTATTCATCAGGTATGTCTGATGAATCCTCGTCATGGAACTCATTATCTCCCACGTTGTATTGAGCACCGTGATATTTTGTGCCGCTAGGGACACCCAGATATTTTGTGCCGCCAAGGACACCAGAGTAAGTTGTGCCGCTAGGGACACCCTGGGAGTTCGAGGTGCGAAGACCTCCATTACTAATTGAGGTGCTGAGACCTCCACGATTAGAAGAGGTGCTAGGACCTCCCGTTGTGCTCTTAGGGGTTACTTCTTCAATATTTTTCTTTTTCTTTAGTCTTTTACCCCTTATTTCAGTGATATCGTCGTTCAAGGACTCTGTAACCTCGTCCTCCTCAGTAGGGAGTGACCTTTTGGAGGACATGACCTGACTCAAGGTCTCAATCATACAGGACCTCATTTCTTTCTGTATGATTTTTTTAAAAGCTTCATTATCTATATTAGGAGTAGGGGCGGTAGCGTCATCTGATTCAGAGTCAGACATGGCGCAGGTAGAGAGCCTTTCCAATTAATAGTAATGCAGAGTTTAAATGGTAAGTAAGTAAAATGATGGTTAAATGATCGTTTGGCCTTTTTTTTTTTTTTTGTGCAGAAGATATTTAAATTTAGATTTGCGTTAATCCGTCGAGTTGGTGGTAGCTGATCGCAATTGAGGGTCGAGCAACTGACTCTCGCCTGCTCGAGCGATCAGCTGCTGCCCGGTTGCTATGGCAATGTGGTGGCTCGAGTCCGATCGTCTATGCGATCAGCTGGAGGCCGGGTGAGAGTGTGGAGAAGAAAGGTTCCTGGCAACGGGAGGACGTGGCGTCCCCGTTGCCAAGGAGCATTCCTCTAATCCCTTACGCGATGCAGAGCCGCGTTGGAAGCCGCGGCCTGCATCGGCAGGAGAGAGGCAGTTCCCCGTGCAGAAATTAAATCAGAATGTTAGCGATTGATCAAAATTGGGGTTAGGAAGATAAAAAGGTAGGCGCATAAATAGCATTCTAAAATAAACATAAATACGATATCATAAATACAATAAAACGGGGAATACTTACGTCGAACTTGAGTAAAGGGAAGTATGGTAAGGTTAAGGAGGGGGCATGACGCAGGGTAACGGGAAGGAAGGGTGGGGATTCCCAAGCGGTGTGAAAAACTTGGGAAGGGGCGAAAGGGAGATCTCTGTAAATTGGAGATCGGTATAGAGTCAGAGGTGAGGGGGAGGGGTGGGGTTAACCCGCAGGAAAGGTACCATGAACAGGTAGAATTAAGTTAGTTATTAGCAAGTAGAAATGAAGTCAACTTATCTGCTCGGAGCCGCATTTAAAGGAGGCAGATTGTTGTTGGCTCATGCCTATTATTTCTTTCTAATGTTCTGTCTGGAACCTTTTACTTTGTGATGTATGCGGCTGCTTGGACTGCATTAAAAGAAATATGCATAATGTTAGCCTCCGTTCTTGTAATGAAATTTAAGTGGCACCAAAAACATAAAGTGGTAGGTTTTAGTAAATGTCTTCAGGGTGATAGTTAAATAGATTGATGAGAGCATGTAGATTTGTTGGTCTGTCTTGAATGGATGCACTGTTGACAAAATTGCTCTTAGAGCAGGCTGCCTTGAGTCCACTTGTGTCAGACAGTCTGCCAAAAGTGTCACTCAAATGGTCATTTATAACTTGTAACTACTAACCTGTGACTGTTCTATTGAAATCCTGAAAAAGAGGACCATCAACTGATGTATCTCTATTTGTTGCTGCTAACTAAAACTAGGGCTACCATTTGCATTATTGTAATTTCAGGCTGCTTTAAGGTGTACGAAACACTGGCAAAATGGTGGCAAGCATGTGTGACCCCCTACTGCCAGTGCAATTTTGCTTTTTTGGCCAGTAATGCTTTGCACCCAAGGCTTTTAGCACCATATATCCCATGGGGAAAGTAAAGGTGGAAGTAGCAGGATGAAAGCGCTGTTAGTCAAAAAAGACATATTGTACTCAACAGATAAGGAAAGGCAGGAGTCAGGCAATATGGGGACAGGGAACTCTAGCTGGCCATGACATGTGGTATGCTGTAAAAACTATCTGTTTGTTTTCAGCCTTTGTATTAGGTTGAACCTGACCTTGCTTCCGCCCATTGCTTACCATTGGCCCTTGTGGTTTGTAACTCACATAAACTTTCTTTCTATTGTTGGCTTTATTTGTTTTAGCCTGTCAAACTTGTCTTTGTCCCTCCTGTAGGGCATGACCTGTTTACTGTAGTCTTTCAAGAGTGCTCGCTTTCTGTAAACAGGCCTTTAAATTTTGCTCTTATATTGCTACATTTGGCATTCCAAGACAGAGGTCAGATATCAGATTATGTCTTCTGAAGGAGCTTGGTGTTTACTTTTCTTTCTCTGACTTCGAAGTGAGAGGATTTATAGGACAGCCTCGTGGTGTGAAAGGAAAATATTTTTTCTAGCACACAACAAAATTTGAATGTCTGTAAATGGACTGTGCAAATATTTCAGAATATGTTAGAATTGGGAAAGCACAAATGAACACATTTTTTATAATTCCAAAGTGCGCTAGAAACAAATATTTGAATACTATCAAAACAAATCAATACACTAGGTGATGCCATTTCCACACATTTTCGTTATTACACTGTATAGTTTTATCAGTAAAACCGAATGTAATTGTCATTTCAATTAAAAATGTGTTTGTAATGGTAGTGCACTACCACACTATGCATATTCCACTCTACAGCGCTCTACTTCACTCTATGCCCCTCTACTCTTCAACACTCCACACCACTCTACGACACTCCACGACACTGTACTCCACTCTATACCACTCTGTTCCACTCTATGCCAGTCCACTTCACACTATGCTACTCCACTATATTCCACTCTACTCTACTCAACACTTCACTCTGTCACTCTACCCTATCCCACTCCACTCTGTCCCATTGCACTCAACTCCACTCAATGACACGCCACATTATCCCACTCCACTCTGACACTCAACTCCACTTTATGACACTCTACTGCATGCCCCTCCACTCTATGGCACTATGCCACTTTATGACACTCCACTCTATGCCACTCCACTCTACACCACTCTACAGCACTCCACTCTACTGAACAGCACTCCACTCTACTCCACTCTGCTCCACTCCACTCTGCTCCACTCCATTCCATGACACTCCACTCTATTCCATGACACTCCACTCTATGACACTCTACTCTGCGATACTCCACGACACTCCTCTCCACTCTATGCCACTTCACGCCTCCTCCACTCTGTCACTCCACGCCCCTCCACTCTGCTCCACTGTTCTCTATGCCACTAAGTTTTAGCTATGCAGAGCAGCAGCCATGCTGGTGTGCAACACGGCTAAAACACATTGGCAAAGTCAATAACTCTTGCATAGGCGAGACCTATTGGATTTGCCAATACTTTTTAAAGCCCTGTTGGTATAATAACAGGTTGTGAAACTGTGCTGTGTGCTTGCAGAAATTATGTAAAGCTGACAGGGGCGGTGCGTCCATTGGGGGCGTTGGGGCGTTGCCCCCCCGCCCGTAGCTCCCTCTGCATCTCTGAAGAGATGCCGTCACCGAGGGAGAACTGAGTCTGACAATCATGTCAGTCAGCATGACGTGGAACCGCCCACCCCCTTCAGAGTCTGAAGGGGGTGGGCGGTCCGGCGTCATGTTGACTGACGTGCATTACAGACCAGCCAGGGACAGGCAGCAGCACAAGTGCGCATGAGTGGGCAAGGTGAGCGAATTTTTCGCCCGTGCCCATTCATGCGCACTTGTGATTCCACTGGCTTGCGCATGCCCATTAGGAGCCCCTCGGTCTCCTAATGGGCAGGCGGCGGGCGAAGAGTAACCGTGCCCTCAGCCAATCCTGGCGCTGCAGCAGCGCCAGGATTGGCTGAGGTTGCCACTCCACTCCTGATCGCAGAGGCGCCATTGCTGCAACGCGGACAAGGAGCAGAGGCGGTCAGGTAAGTTTTCTAAATTTTGTATTATTCTCCCTCGGCCCCCCACCCCCGCGCGACCCCCCCCCCCGCGAGTAGTGCGAGCTGCGGTTGCTGTAATGTGGCGCTAATGTGTTTAGGTGACCGTGTGAATAAAGCAATCTGGCCACCTTGTAACCACTCTGTCTTGCTTTAATTAGTTAGTTTTCATATTTTGAATGTTTTATTTCTCTCCATCCCGAGGCTGCACTTAGAAATTGGAAAATGTCCGAAAAAATTGACGTTTCCAAAAAAGTGTTTTTCTTTTTTGGATCCATTTCACAGGGGAGCAAATAAACGAAAGGAGGAAAGAGAAGGTAATACCGGTTTCTTGAAGTCAAGGTTTTCACTAAATGGGGAGGAGCGAGACAGAAAGCGAGGGAAGAGGGGCTACAAAGAGAGGGGGGGGGCAGCTGCCAGTGGCAGGAGAACTGGACACTGTCCTCTCTGCATGCTGCGTACAGGCTGTGCACATGGGATGCCATGGGAGAGTGCGGGCTGTGTTGTGCAAATGTGCACACGGGGTGGTTCAGGGGTCTGTGTACACAGGATGACAGGGCGCGCGGCGTGCAGGCTGTATACATTGGGTTTCTAGGGGGGGGGGGGTGCATGCTATAGGCACAGGCTGTCTTAGTGCCCTCTGTGCACATGGTGTCTCTGAAGCCGCCCTCGTGCTTCCGGCTTCGGGGCACACTTGGCTCATATATAAACGCTCTCTGGCTCCGCTGGAACAGGCTGTGTGCTGTGGATACAAAGTGTGTGTCTCTGCGGAGTGGAGGTGAAGTGGGTAATATTGGAGGGGTGGGAGATGTCTTCTTTAATTTCCGGAGGATCTCCTGTGGTTGGGGAAGTCTCCTAGCGGTGCCTTTGTGGTTTTTTTTATTATTATTTATTTATTTTTTGCTGCAGTTTTATGTAGCGTGAACTCGCCCAGAGATGTTGGAGTGCTTTGCATGAGCACCAGTTGCATTGCACAATAACAGATCCATTTTTAGGTACGAGGAGATTGTGATTTGCCCAGAGTCACAAATAGCTTTACAAAGGCCATTTAAACATGTTGCGAATGATGCTGGAATTAAAGGTGCATGCTTTTTAACAAGGGACAGCATTTTTAAATTGCCCGTACTATTGTTCTGCTTATGTTTTGTGTCTGCTGCCAGCAGTTTACACTCGGTGGTGTCCCTTCTGTGGCAAAGACAGTGATGTCGGCATATCATTGCCCTAGGACAGTAGAGCAGCTGTGGTGGATGCTTTGATGCTCTATGCTCCGGTGTTTTTCAAGGGTCAGTGAGACACATGTGGAGCACTGAGGAGTCCTGGAATCTGCCAGCTGAAGGTAAGAAAACCCAGAGCGCATGCTGGGATTGGAGCTTGGCAGTAGGTTTCTTGTGTAGTGCGGTGCTAAAGGGAGACACGTAAGCACTATGAGAAGGCACTGCAACAGATATAGAAGTCAGATTTGGTGTGCTGGTTAACACCTACTTTGATACCTCCCTGCTGGAAAGGAAACCATGTCAACCCTGACCTATTATTTGAAGTGGATTGTGCCTCTGTGTCTTATCAACATCCTGCTTTCTCCTCAATACCTTTCTCAGGATCGAGGGCTGTCTCCGTCTGGGTCAATCCAGAGAACCGCATTGACATGGGGGTACATTTTGACATCAGGAGGGTTAGGTTGAGGGCTGAGGAGTCTAGAAAGAAGGCGGTAAGAGGGTGCAGCTTGTGGCAGTTGGTAACAAGAGAGAATCCACACAAAAGTATCTGACCATTAGTAGCAGCTGCCATGGAAGATTAGGCCCATGAAGCTCGCAAAGTTATTACTTGCACTTCTCACTCCTTCCTTACCCCTCTTCTCCTTACACACGTGTTTTCTCCCATCTTCATCTGCCCTTTATATTCCCCTCCTTCTAACGCCTCCTCCTCCCTGTACCTGCACATTCTCTCGGCAATATGTACCCTTCACACTCCATCCTCTCCTCCCATCTCTCTATTACCACTCTTTATTTTCAAAAATTTCTTGGGTGTGGGGTAACTTCCACATTTTCAGTTGAGCTTGTTTGCTTTGCTCACTCACGACTTTGCACTCATCCCCAACTTTTCCGCCCTACCATTTTCAAAACTCACCAGCCGCCACTGAAAGCTGAAGCCGCAGGAGCAAGTCAGTCAGTGCTGGTGCATGACAGATTTTTCTGGTGCATAGAGGTCTTTCTGTTTGCAAAATAGGGGCATTTAAAAACATAAACCATGACTACATTTACAATGGTTGTATTTGCTATCATCAGGACTGTGGTGCTGAGGGAGGGACAGAGAGATACAGAATAAACAAGCCTTCTCTCCTGGGTGCCTTGCTACCTGAAAGAACTGTAAATGTATGCAACTGGACAATCAGCAATCTGAAGGCTGCAAGTGAGCTGTTTCATGAAGTTATTTGACAATTGTGACAAAGAGTTCTTCCTGTTGCGAGGTAATGAAAGGCTGCCACCTGCTGAGTTCTGCAGTGTGTCTTTCTAATGCACATATAAAAAGTTTTGAACCAGATTAAGTCTGATTGCATATTTATTACTAAAAATATATATTTTGAAAGCAAATGTTTTAACTTAAACACTAGGGCCCTGATTACAAGTATCGGTGTTATTTGTTGCACCTGGTAAATAGCGATACTACGTAGTTCGTTATTTATATTGTGAGATAAATAGCACCTATTATGAGTTTCTGGGGAATAACATGCGGATTTTGCTATTTAACGTACTAAAATCTACATGGTACGATAAATGCCTGTGCTTTTCCCCTGTTAAATTTCGGCAGGTTTGACCTTCCAAAATTTAACGAAGGTAACAGTCTAATAATTATCCGATGTGTTAAATAAAACTAACTCGTAATTACGACCCGTGCGTAAACAGGGAGTTGACACATGGGTGGGGATTAATTTACCAGCTCGTAATCAGGAGCTAAATCTTTTTACACAATTTTCGGACTACCTCATAATAAACTAAATTTAAACATTACTAAGGAGTACGCTTCCCATTCATTGTTTGTTACATTTTTTTTAATTTAAGGTAATGTTTTCTGTACAACTACCTGGAGGTGAAATGCCAACAAAATAGTTACAGAATATCTTGTTATTTTAAGCCACCTTTCTGACCTCGACCCCAGCACACAGGATCACAGTTCCTATTGTTTTATGCACTTCGTCTGCTGACTGCAGAAGCGGTAGCGCAGTTCCACGAGTAGCTCGTTCTTTCATGTCACCATTTTTGATAATACGAGCTGCTGCCTGCATTTGTTTTGACTTGGCACCAGGCCGGTGAGGTGAAATGAGGACGTTGACCGCGCACTTCTTATTGGATGAGGAAATCTTGGCTCCCTGTCAGATCCTTTCCCTTCCAAAGAGCACACAATGATAGCGACTGGAAAAACAAAGTTCTGCATTTGAATGCTGGTTAATGCCCAACCTTTTATATTTACCTGAACGTATTGAATGTTAGAGGCTTGCGATAATTAAACCCCGCCTTCTCTGCGATGCACTCGGCTGGATGTCTCAGGACCTCAGCAACAGAAGCTCTCTGGCTGAGAAGTTGTAAAAATCCTTCGGTTTTATCTCCGGGATCCCAAAATCCAGCGCTTTTGGATAAATGGTGACCTGGGATTCAGCGTGGCACGAGGGGTTGGCACTTCTATCTAGAGTCTGGTTGGGCCTATTCTTGAGGCGTCCTCTCTCCGGATTCTTCCAGGCGTCCTCGGGCTGCCCTCGTATTGATCCCGTTGGCCTCACCCAGGCTGCACCTCCATTCCATCATGGCTGCTGTCCCTCAATGCATCTCCTGGGCAGGGATCGGGCTCCTCTTCCTCCTCGTGTCCCTTTCCTGCCCTGCTGAGGGAGGGAAGCTGCTGGTGATCCCTCAGGATTTTAGTCACTGGCTCAATGTGCGTCCCTTGGTGGAAGGGCTGCGGCTTCGAGGGCACGACATTGTTGTAGTGGTGTCGGAGACCAACATCCTGGTTGGGCCGTCGAATGACTACACCTTGAAAACCTACTCTGTGCCCTACACTCGGGAACAACTGGAGTCCAATATCAGTTCAATGAGCCAACCTGTTTTTAGCGAGAAGTCCCTTCTGGAAAAGATCCAAGTTCGGAATAAGGAGGCTGCCTTCTGGTCTGAGATGCTGGTCTCCAACTGTCGGTACTTCCTGGCTGACCAAGAGCTCATCCGGTATCTGCGGGAGAGTCAGTTTGATGTGCTGCTCATCGATGCGGTCTCCTCTTGCGGTCAGATAGTAGCGGAGTACCTGTCCACACCATCCGTCTCCTACATGAGAGCAATCCCATGCGGCTACCACTATGAGACTGTTCGATGCCCCAACCCTATATCCTACATTCCCAGGTTTTTTACAGCTTATACAGACCACATGACGTTTTTTCAGAGAGTTGCCAACCTGATGACCAGCTGGTATATCACCTGGCTTTGCCATACCATCTATTCACGGTATGAGGACCTGGCGTCACAGTTTCTTCAAAAGGAAGTGACCTCACAGGATCTCTTAAGTCGGACCTCAGTCTGGCTCCTTGGATATGATTTTGTCTTTGAGTTTCCCCAGCCGGTGATGCCCAACATGGTTCTTATTGGTGGGATTACCTGCGCGGAGAAGAAGCCTCTTTCAGAGGTATGATACTTTTTGCTCTGATTGTTTTAGTGTGGGGGAATGGAGAGAGAGGGAACCCTGAGGTGGATGCAGAGGGGAGGGAGGTGGCGTGTGAGACCCAAGCTTACAAAGTTGGCAATTTGGGAGGGTTGGTGTGAAGGGCGACAATTGGAATGAAGAGCGGTTGTGGCAGGAAGGAGCATGGGGAGTGAAAGTTTTCCCAGTTTCATTGGCTTGGAACCCATGAAGGTGAGCAGGGCTCAGTGGCATTTCACAAGGAGTGCAGTCACTGGGCCGAGCCATCATAGGCTGCCTCATCCCATTTGCGGCATAGTGGGCAAGTTGGAAACTGTGGAACCAGGAGGCATGGTTTTGATTCCCATGTTACCGAACTGTGTGCTCTTAGGCAATAACTTTTAAAATATATTTCTCTGCTCTATTTTTTGTAAAGATTGGAAGTACTGTGACTCAGGATACATGATTGACAGCAAGTGTGCTGTAAGAAAATTGGTCTGGGACCTAGTGCTCATTAATGATTACCCCTGAGGGAACAGCACCCAGTCTCAGAGGCTTCTCACTGAAAAGTGGTAGAGAGGGAAGTCACGAGCCATACAACGAGCATTCCTGCATTACAGTCTTGGTCCTCCTACTTGACTAAATTGATCTTGTGAACATTATGTTTTCTTTATGCCTTTGTCCGTCATTAGGTGAGAACTTTAAAGTGGTCTCAGGAAACCATCACCAGTTGCATGTTCTGAGGACAGGACAGCCCCCAAGAGCAGTTTACATTCAGACAATATATTTTCATGGCTAAATGGTAGCTAGTTGACTGGTAATGCACACAAGGACCTTCACTGCCCTTGATTAAGGAAACCTCATGACACACTGTTTAGTCTCAAGTAGTATCGTTGCTCTTACATTATCTCTGGTCGGCGTTTACCGACCATTCCATTTGTCGCGCCTCCCCCAGATCGGAGAGATGCTCTGGGCTGCGCTTGTTCCTCAGCCTGCGTTGTCCTCCTTGGGGAGCAGCAAGTGGAACATTTGGCATCCCCCACTAGCTAGGTGAGGGAGAGAAAACTAAAATGCGGGGCAGTCATGCAGAAACCAGGAAGGATGACCAGACAGTGGTGTGCTTCACACACACCATGCTGTTCAGCACCTACCTCTCCTCTCACCCTCCCTGAATCACCCACCTTAATGAGCAGCCCCACTCTGAATCCTGGATTCTTTGTAACCTCTTAATCACTTTGTGGGATGCTCCAAGGCGTATATTGATGGCCTTGTCTAGGAAGGAGAGAACTAACCTGATGGTGGCTTGCAACATTTGTGGGAACCCTAAATGGAGAAGACTTGACATAGGCATCTCCTAATGTATAATGTTCCCTTCATGATTTGGCTCACTTTAGGTGTAAAAGAAAGTTCCACAGCCATGGTCACACCTAGATTCCTTAATTGGAGTGAGGGGTTAGCTTGTGGGCTCGGTGCTTGGATGGGTGGTAAGCGGTCCTTTTACCACAGGCTAGAACCGCATAAATAAATGTTACATTGATCTATGACCCATAGTTATACTATTTGTTCTGTGACTCCTGTTGAATGAAGTTAAATGGTCAGTTGATACAGTATTTGGTTTGTTGAGAGGCGAGCCAGGCTTGAGAGTGGCTGACAAGGATGGAGTAGAGTAATGTATGGTTTGGCGATGGATTGTATTGGATAATGGCTGGCTTGATCCTGTTATGGGTTAGTATGAAGCGTTCTGTGCATGGAAGCACAGTGCTGTTTGTTTTGTTCCACTAGGGTGTACACTTGTCAGTTGCTTAGCTTCAGGTGGTATGTTTCGAGATATTTATTTCCATTATGTTTCTTCGGTGCCACTTTAAGTAGCACCAAAAACACATAAACTGGTAGATTTTAAGTATGTTATATTTTAGTTACTTTCTTCAGGATTATAGTTATGTAGAATGGTAACAGCATGTAGCTGTGTCCGTCTGGGTGACCAGGGTGACCTGGGTGCTCTTAGAGCAGGCTGCTTGGAGTCCACTTGTGTCAGACAGTCTGCCGAGAGTGCCACTCAGATGATCATTTATAACTTGTAACTACTAACCTGTGATAGTTCCATTGAAACCCTGAAAATGAGGATGGTCAACTGATGCATCTTTATCTGTTGCTGCTAACTAAAGCTAGGGCTACAGTTTGCATTGTTTTAATATCATTTCAGGCTGCTTTAAGGCGCATGAAACGCTGGCAAAATGATGACAAATCATGTGTGACCCCCCTTCTGCCAGTGCTATTTTGCTTTTTTACCCAAGAATGCTTTGCATCCCTGGGCTTTTAGATCTATATATCCCATGGGAAAAGTAAAGGTGCAAGGAGCAGAATGCAAAGCGCTGTTAGCCAAAAAGAGCAAAGTGAGTAAATGTGTCTCTTGTGAGATATTGCACCACTCGATGGATAAGGAAAGGCCGAAGCCAGGCAATATGGGGATAGGGAGCTCTTGCGGCTATGACACGTTTTATGCTGTAAAAACGATCTGTTTGTTTTCAGCCTTTTTATTAGGTTGAAGCCTGCCAGACAGCAAGTTGAAGCCTGGTTGCTAAAGACTTTTTGGGGACAGTCTGAAAGCTGACCATAGAATGCATTCTGCCCATTGCTTACCATTGGCTATGTGTTTTGTAACTCACATTTGCTTGTTTTCTATTTGCTAGCTTTATTTGATTGAGGCAGGGGCGGCTCCTCCGCTAAGGCGGAGGAGCGTTGCCCCACTGCTCTCAGAACAGGAAAAATAAAATGATAATAACATTGTTATTATCATTTTATTTTTCTTTACTGCGGGCTGGGTTGGGGCGGGGCTGGTGGCACAGGGAGGAGGAGTGGTTCATGCACTTAAGTGCACATGACGGTTTGGCCGGCCGTCATGGGCCGGCCAAACAGTCATGTGCACTTAGCATGTTCTCCACCGGGCTGTAATACACAGACTAAGGTGGAGAACATGCACAGGCTTCTATGACACTCTACTCTATGCCACTCTACTCTATGCCGCTCCACTCTATGCCATTCCACTCTACTCTACAACACTCCACTCTGACCCTCCACTCTGACCCTCCACTCTGACCCTCCACTCTGACCCTCCACTCTGACCCTCCACTCTGACACTCCACTCTGACTCTCTCCACTCTGACTCTCTCCACTCTGACTCTCTCCACTCTGACTCTCTCCACTCTGACTCTCTCCACTCTGACTCTCTCCACTCTGACTCTCTCCACTCGGACACTCTCCACTCGGACACTCTCCACTCGGACACTCTCCACTCGGACACTCTCCACTCGGACACTCTCCACTCGGACACTCTCCACTCAGACACTCTCCACTCAGACACTCTCCACTCGGACACGACACTCTCCACTCGGACACTCTCCACTCTCCCCTACTCCACTCTCCCCTACTCCACTCTCCCCTACTCCTCTCCCCTACTCCTCTCCCCTACTCCTCTCTCCCCTACTCCTCTCTCCCCTACTCCTCTCCCCTACTCCTCTCCCCTACTCCTCTCCCCTACTCCACTCTGACACTCTGTCCTACTCCACTCTGTCCTACTCCACTCTGTCCTACTCCACTCTGTCCTACTCCACTCTGTCCTACTCCACTCTGTCCTACTCCACTCTGACACTCTCCACTCTGTCCTACTCCACTCTGACACTCTCCACTCTGTCCTACTCCACTCTGACACTCTCCACTCTGTCCTACTCCACTCTGACACTCTCCACTCTACGACACTCTCCACTCTGTCCTACTCCACTCTACGACACTCTCCACTCTGTCCTACTCCACTCTACGACACTCTCCACTCTGTCCTACTCCACTCTACGACACTCTCCACTCTGTCCTACTCCACTCTACGACACTCTCCACTCTGTCCTACTCCACTCTACGACACTCTCCACTCTGTCCTACTCCACTCTACGACACTCAGCTCTACGACACTCTGACACTCTATTCCCCTCTGCTGCACACCAATCCACTCTACGACACTCTACTCTATGCCTCTTCACTCTGCACCATTCTACTCCACTCTACTCCACAGCATTGCACTCTACTCCACGACACTCCACTTTGCTTCACTCCACTCTATGACACTCCACTTTGCTTCACTCCACGACACTCCTCTCTACGACACTCTTTGATACTCCACGACACTCCTCCCCACTCTCTTCCACTCCACAACCCTCCACTACACTCTACAACACTACACTCTGCTACACTGTCCTCCACGCCACTAACTTTTAGCCATGCGGAACAGCAGCCATACTTGTGCACTACATGGCTAAAACACATTGGCAAAGTCGATAGCTCTTGCATAGGGGATACCTATTGGATTTGACAATACTTATTAAAGCCCGGTAGGTATAATTACAGGTTGTGAAACTATGCTGTGCCATGTGCTTACAGGAATTATGCAAAGCCGAAGCCACAGAAAGAAGCCAATCGGTGCTGGTGCATGACGGATTCTTCTCGTGCATGGGGGAATTTCTGTTTGCAAAATAGGGGCATTTAAAACGTAAACCTTGGTTACATTTGAAATGGTTGTATCTGCTATCATCCAGGACTGTGATGCTGAGGGAGGGACAGAGAAGAAACAAGCCTTCTCCCCTGGGTGCCCTGCTACCTGAAAGAACTGTAAAAGTATGCAACTGGCCAATCAGCAATCTGAAGGCTGCAAGTGAGCTGAGCTTCATGGAGTCATTTGACAATTGTGACAAAGAGTTCTTCCTGTTGCGAGGTAATGAAAGGCTGCCACCTGCTGAGTTCTGAAGTGCGTCTTTCTAATGCACATATAAAAAAGGTTTGCACCAGATTAAGTCTTATTGCATATTTATGACTAAAAATATATATTTTGAAAGCAGCTGTTTTAAATCAAACACTAGTGCCCTGATTACAAGTATAGGTGTAATTTTACCACCTGGTAAATAACGTTACCACGCTGTTCATTATTTATCTGGTGCGATAAATAGAACCTATTATGAATTTCCGGGACATAACATGCAGATTTTTGTGTTTAACGCACCAAAATCTGCATGATACGGAAAATGCCGTATGCTTTTCTCCTGTTAAATATCAGCAGGTTTTACCTGCCGAAATTTAACGAAGGTTGAGGTATTTAACGCATCTGATAATTATCGGAGTAACATGCAACTCATAGTTCCAAACCTTGCGTAAACAGGGTTTACACATGAGTCGGGATTAGCTTCCCAGCTCATAATCGGGGCCTAAATCTTTTTGCACATTTTCCGGACTACCTTCTAATAAACAGAACCTAAACATAACTAAAGAGTACACATCCCATCCATTAGTTTGTTACATTTGTTTTTCATTTAAGGTGTATGCGTCATATTTTATATGCAGTTACCTGAAGGTGGAAAGACAACAAAATAGTTACAGAATATCTTGTTATTTTAAGCCACTTTTCTGCCCCGACCCCAGCACACAGGATCACAGTTCCTATTGTTTTATGCACTTCGTCTGCTGACTGCAGAAGCGGTAGCGCAGTTCCACGAGTAGCTCGTTCTTTCAGGTCACCATTTATGACAATACGAGCTGCTGCCTGCATTTGTTTTGACTTGGCACCAGGCCGGTGAGGTGAAATGAGGACGTTGACCACGCACTTCTTATTGGATGAGGAAATCTTGGCTCCCTGTATTAGATCCTTTCCCTTCCAAAGAGCACACAATGATAGCGACTGGAAAACAAAGTTCAGCATTTGAATGCTGGTTAATGCCCAACCTTTTATATTTACCTGAACATATTGAATGTTCGAGTCTTTCGATAATTAAACCCCGCCTTCTCTGCGGTGCACTCGGCTGGATGTCTCAGGGCCTCAGCAACAGAAGCTCTCTGGCTGAGAAGTTGTAAAAATCCTTCGGTTTTGTCTCCGGGATCCCAAAATCCAGCGCTTTTGGATAAATGGTGACCTGGGATTCAGCGTGGCGCGAGGGGTTGGCACTACTGTCTGGAGTCTGGTTGGGCCTATTCTTGAGGCGTCCTCTCTGGATTCTTCCAGGCGTCCTCGGGCTGCCCTCGCATTGATCCCGTTGGCCTCACCCAGGCTGCACCTCCATTCCATCATGGCTGCTGTCCCTCAATGCATCTCCTGGGCAGGGGTCGGCTCCTCTTCCTCCTTATGTCCTTTTCCTGCTCTGCTGAGGGAGGGAAGCTGGTGGTGATCCCTCAGGATTTTAGTCACTGGCTTGGTGGAAGCGCTGCAGCTTCGAGGGCACGACATTGTTGTAGTGGTGTCGGAGACAGTGCTTTAAATGGAAAAAGAAAAGTGCTGGTACTCACCAAATTTATTGGGATGGGTCTTGAGGGTCTCTTAGGGGCGTGGCTTCGAGGCAGGTATTTAACAATGGTGGCATTTTCTTATTCAGTGCAAAAGCGCTCTAGTGTCCTTAGGCCAAGTTTCTTCATATGTGCACGTCGTAATTGGTGTTTTTTGCAGTTTTATATTGTGCGAACTTGGCCAGAGGGCATTAAGGCTTTTTACTTGAGAAGCAGAAGTTTTACATGAAAACATCTTTTTTTGTTTTTATGGTACGGGGAGATTACCCAGAATAACAGGATGTTGAGCAGAAGCTGGGATTTCAGCTCTCTGTGCCATAAAAACAAAATAAAGTATGCTTTCGTGTAGAACTTGCACTACTCATTTAAAGTGCTTTAATACCCTCCTGCCAAGTGTGCACTATATATAACTGCAAAAAAGTACTAATTGCGCACTGTACACATGAGCTGAACTTGGCCACAGGCGTTGTGCGCTCTGACAGTGTATTCCAGCGCTGCAGCCTTACACTCTAACTGACAATGCAAAAGTTCCAATGTGGGGAGCTTTGTCCATCAGACCACATCTCCTTATTCCTGTCACGCTGTCAGTAAATAGTGTAAGGCAGCAGCAGCAACCTAGCGCTGGAATACACTCACTGTTGACTGTCGGAGTGCCTCACAGACACGCTCCCCCTGAAGGTATTCAGTAGCACCTGCGCTGCATGAAATCCCATACCCCAGAGCCCGACCCCCAACTTGCCTCTAGGAGTACCGGTACTCTCTTGACACAAGGAGAAGTTCCGGTACTCTAGGGGAGAAAACTGAGAAGTGCCGGTACTCAGTACTGGTGAGTACCGGCCCATTTAAAGCATTGGTCGGAGACCAACATCCTAGTAGGGGCGTCGAATCACTACACCTTGAAAACCAACTCTGTGCCCTACACTCGGGAACAACTGGGGCCGTATTACGTATTGGCATTGTTTGCGCCCGGCGCACCTTTGAAAAGGTGTGCTAGGCACAAACAATGCCAATGCGCCCCATTATGGTGAATGTGCTGCCCCCAGGGCAGTCGCGAATTCGCGCTGCCCCCAGGGCAGCGCATTCATGTGAAAATGCGGAGCAGCCGCTCCGTGTTTTTACAGTGCAGGCGGCACCCGCTTTCACTTTCAAAGGGTAATTCAAAAGGTAGTCAGTGACTGCACCTGCCTGCAAGGGGATGTCTGGGGGGGGGTCCATGGGGACCCCTTTTACCCCCTGCAGAGGGCTGCTCTCATGGGGGGCACTGACAGTGCACCACCTTTTAAATGGCACACTGCCAGTGCGCCTCCTGAGGGCTTCTTTGATTCTGCGCCCGCGTCTGTAATATGGCGCGTGCGAAGAGTAAAAGGAATTCCCTCATTTGCATAGGGCACACCCCTATGCAAATGAGGGAACGCCCTCTGTTGATAGCGCCGGCGCTTTAAGTGCGACAGCGCTATTGGTATTATAGAAAGGAACGCACAAGCGTCTGTGCCCCCTTCTATAATACCAAAGTGCCCCGGGGGCTCGGAAAGCGGGCTCAAACGCCGGTTGCGCCCCAGGGGCACCTTATATAATACAGCCCCTGGAGTCCAATATCAGTTCAATGAGCCAACCTGTTTTTAGCGAGAAGTCCATTCTGGAAAAGATCCAGGTTCGGAATAAGGAGGCGGTCTTCTGGTCTGAGATGCTGGTCTTCAACTGTCGGTACTTCCTGGCTGACCAAGAGCTCATCCGGTATCTGCGGGAGAGTCAGTTTGATGTGCTGCTCATCGATGCGGTCTCCTCTTGCGCAGAAACGTTTTAAGGCATAGGCAGAGTATTGCAGTGATGACCTTTAATAATTCTTAAATAGATAGTTTTAAAAATCGTTTTCCTTTAATCTATTTTTAATGTGGGTGATGTGTGACAGTCTATTACAAACATTTTGCAGAGAAAGTGTGTTTGTGTTTCATGCAACATCTATAAAAAAAAGTTTCTTTTAGATCAAAACTGGACGTCGGATATGAGAAATGGGAGGGTGTCACAGAGATTACTTGCAGTAATATTAGTGAGCTGCTGCTGTTACAATATTGAAAACACACATCACTATTCCTGAATATTCGATGTAAACATGTAGAATTTGGACGAGTTTGCCTGTGCACTGCCAGTGACCTGGCCGAAGAGGGCAGGAAAGAGCTGATATTGGATCAAAATTCAAAGCTGCTCGGAATAGGGGCCCCCAAAATACGTTTGGCCTAGGGCCCCCAAAATCCTTAAGCTGTCCCTGCTCTTGCGGTCAGATAGTAGCGGAGTACCTGTCCACACCATCCGTCTCCTCCATGAGAGCAATACTATGCAGCTCCCACTATGAAACTGTTCGGTGCCCCAACCCTAATTCCTACATTCCCAAGATTTTTACAGCTTATACAGACCACATGACGTTTTCTCAGAGAATTATCAACCTGATGGCCAGCTGGTATAAAAAAATAACCCAATTTACTACACCCATCTATTGACAATATTACACAATTTGAAACAAAACTTGGGGTCAATCTCAGCTTCCCCACTTTATCTTTGCATGCCCAGTAAATCTCAGGGAATAATAATAATGATAATTATGATAATAATGGAAAGATAACTTTAGCGGTTAATGCACTTGTTGCACAGATCTGTGTTTTGTTTAGTCACGTCTCATAAAGTAGCATGGGGGTCAATGTGTATTCTGTAAGATGCAGATGCCAGATTTTTGTTTCATGTAGATAGGTGTTTTTAACACTGAAAACCTTTGGTTACTTGCAGTTCATAAGTTGCAGTCCTAATATAGCACAGTGAGCTACAAGTGCCATCAAGGACCTGCAGGCAAACTGCAAGGCATGGGTTTAGCCAGGGCCACTGGATTTATTTGATTCTGCAACTGTAGCATTTTCCACATAATTATGGATTTGCCGCACTTTCCACATAATCCATCATCTACTGCATATTCTGCAGATTTTCACAAACGGTTTGTAGCTGAAACGGATCAAAAGTTACTAAAAACAATGCACCATGTGTCCTTGCTTAGTGGAAGGCCCTTCAGGAAGGTTGACTGGCCATCTTTCAGTTGTTTATTGCTGTAGTTCGATATTTGACTGGTACTAATAAGGTGACATTTTACCCCCAGACAATGTTACCATGTGTAAAAATGACAAAATAATTTAAGTAACGCTATCACAAAGTGTGCCGCACTATGCTGCATAATTTTCTTTGTTTTGCCGCATAATTTAGTCATCCCTGCTGCATAATTTGGTCCTCTGCTGCTGCATAATTCCAGTGGCTTTGGTTTAGGCCTTATTGTTTTTTCGAAATCTGTTATTATAAGGCTGCTAAAAAGGGGTTCTTTGGATAGTAATAAAGTTTCATTAGTACAGACAAACCCAAGCACGCCTTACATTTGAAATCCTGACTTTGTTTCTCCTGTCCATGCAGTCTTAACACACAATGCCTACTGGTAAGGGTGATATGTAACTCACACACCTTGTAACCCTCACTGCCTTATGTAACACATCCTGTACATTGATTTACACACGTATATGATTTTTTTGTCAATGTATAATGTGTGTGTGATGTAAAGTATTCCTTGTATGCCAGACTCGAGGAGTCTTCTGATGAGGGTGTTAAGGGAGACAGTGTTGAAGGCCACGGAGAGGTCGAGCAGGATGAGAGCTGCTATTTCTCTTTGGTCAATCATGATTCGAATGTCGTTGGTGGCTGCGATGAGTGATGTTTCGGTGCTGTGGTTCTTTCTGAATCCGGATTGAGTGTTCTCTAGAAGATGGTGAAGTTCGAGGTGGGTTGTGAGTTGCTTGTTGATGGCTTTCTCGATCACTTTGGCTGGATAGGGGAGCCTGGAGATCTCTCTGCAGAGTACAACATAGTCACTGATTGCACACATGTGAGGTCCAGCCGAAAACAACTAACAGTTCAAATCAGTACATTCTCCTAATGGCCCACAGTGCCAGCAGTGGGCTGCTCCTCACTGTGTGCAATCAGTGACTGACTGTGTCATACTCTGCAGAGAGATCTAAGAGAAAAAGTAGGTACGCGTTACCTAAGTCAAGGAATTGCAGTGCATTGTCAACCGCTTCAAGAAGGGCAGAATTATTGCTGCAGCCCTGTTCAAGTCCCTAATGGCGATCATTGAGTAGGCTGTTGGCCTGGATATGCAGAGAGAGTTAGGAGGCTACATAGGTTTCAATCACCTAGGCAAGAAAGGGAGGGGTGGAGATAGGTCTGAAATCGTTTTGGTCCCTGGTGTCAGCTGATGGTTTTTTATGGAGGGGGGCTAATTTTCAGACAGTTGGGGAAAGGACCTTCAGTAAGTGATGAGTTCTCTAGAGTGTCCCAGCAAAGCAGTAAAGCTCCTTGTTGATGTAACCAGGCAGAACATTGTTGAAGTGATTTGATGATTTAACTTATTGAGAAGCTCTGTTTCCGAAATTTCATCAATATGAGACCAGGTTGACTGTGCCTTATTGATAAACTTTTGGTCGTTTTCCACGTTTCATCCAGGTTTTTCTTTATCGTAAAGATTTTTTGTGAACCAAAGAAGTAAAGGTTTCAGCCTTTTCTTCTTATTCTTCAGACTAGCAAATTCCTTGATGAGGTCCATAAAGCAGCTGTTGTATTCATTGGGTAAGGCCCTAATGTCTGTGACAAGTATGTGAAAGAGAAGGGGGTGGAGAGTGGGAGAAATCTACAAAGAGTTCTCGAAACTAGAACACTAATGACATGTCAGACCCAGCCTTCACCCCTAATGGAAACCGTACAACGCCACCAATAGTAACACAAAGCTAAATGTTATTTTCAATAATTTAGCACATGAAAAATTGGGAGCACACGGAATCCATGTCCAGAAAAAGGATAGCCATGGCCACTGGCTTGACAAGAGGGCCATAAGATGTGTTTACGTGCTGCAATCGGACGTGGAAGGCAGTAGTGTGTGGCTGCCTATTCGAGCAATGGAGGTGGTATGTTTTTGCTGCAAGTCCAGTAATTCTCACTCAGGCTATTCCTCAAACTGACTAGCACCCATCCAGTTGGGCCTACATCCTTGGCACTGTAATGCACTAAATATATGAGCACACTACTCCTGAACTGGAGGGGGTATCAGGGCATCTTTTATCTGCTCGCAGTGGCATTCCTTTTATTAGTATTTGTTTAATTGTTTTGAATTTAATATTTGTAAATATTTCTATTGCACTGAATTTTGTATTTGTGATAATGAAATATGTATGAATTTTATTGTACCATTTTAAGTGTGCTTTTATGATCTTTTTTAAAGATCGAATAAAGATTTATTGACATGTACTCCTGAACTAAATTCACACAATCACTTGAGGCAGGGTGCACTTTCATTTCAGCCTGCATTGGCCACAAAGCACTAAAGCTAAAACACTCAGGGGGAGATTTACAAAAATGCCATGCAACGCAGCCCCCACGAGGCTGCGCTGCGTTGCACGACAGGGAGGGAGCGGGAGAGCGCCATATCTTCAGAGATATGGCTTTCTCCTCCCATTTACCTTGCGCTGGTGCTGATTTCAGCTGCCTGCGCCATGCACACACGTTAGTGCCATAGCGCTAGGGTGTGTGCATGAGTCTAGCATAGGTTTTGTACAGGAAGGGTACCCTTCTTGTACAAAATACTATGCCTAGACACAATGGAAAGCTTTTCCCACTTTGTATGCGTGCTGCACAGTGCAGCACGCATGCAAAGTCGGAAAAGCATGGAGAAATGAAAGCATTTCTCCTGTTAGCGCCTCCTTTGAAGGGGCGTTAACTTTTGGTGCTAAACCCTGTTTACGATTGTCTGTAGATAGGGAAAGGCATGGGTGGTTGCATGGGAACACCCATGTTCCATCCATGCAACGCCCCCTCGGCGCTAAGTAACACAAAGCAGTGCTTTGCGCTGCTTTGCACTACTTTGAGGGTGCTTTCCAGCGCAAAACACATTTTGCGTTGGAGAGTAAATAGCAAAAAAAACATTTTGCGCTGGTTAGCGTCACTTTGGTGACGCTAACCCAGCGCAAAATGTTTGTAAATCTCCCCCTCAGATATTTAGTAAGTACATTAGTACTTTCTAGGGCAAGAGAATGCTCTGCTACAAGAGAACTCTTCCTAACAAACACTATGGGGGAGATTTTCAAAAAAGTCACGAACGCACTGCAGCCCCCGCGAGGCTGCGCTGGGTTGCGCGATAGGGAGGGAGCAGGAGAGTGACATATCTGCAGAGAGATGGTTCTCTCCTCTCCTTTCCCTTGCGCCGGCGCTGATTTCAGCTGCCGTGCGCCATGCACACACCTTAGAGCCGCAGTGCTAGGGTGTGTGCATGAGTGTAGCATAGGTTTTGTACAGGAAGGGTGCCCTTCCTGTACAAAATACTATGCTAGGCACGATGCAAAGCTTTTCCCACTTTGCAGACATGCTGCACAGTGCAGCAGGCATGGAAAGTCGGAAAAGCACAGAGAAATGAAAGCATTTCTCCTGTTAGCACCTCTTTTGAAGGGGCGTTAACTTTCAGCGCAAAACCATGTTTACAAATCTTTGTAAATATGGTTTTGCGTCAAAAGGCATGGGTGGTTGCATGGGAACGCCCATGTACCACCCATGTAACGCCCCCTCAGCGCAAAGTAACGCAAAGCAGTGCTTCGCGCTACTTAGAGGGTGCTTTCCAGCGCAAAGCAAGTTTTGTGCTGGAAAGAAAATATTTGGAAAAAAATTGCGCTGGTTAGCGTCACTTTTGTGACGCTCAACCAGCGCAAAAGGTTTGAAAATCTTCCCCTATGTATTTTTTTTAAATCTGCTCTCTCCTGCTCATTCTCTGTAGATGACCAGAAAATCTGGAAACCAAATAATATTAGCCACAAAAAAAATAGAGCAACATGCATTCCCTCTTTAGCAAGCCTAAAATGACACCTATTAATAAAACACATACCCAATACATAACGTCCGCTACACTGCATTTGCCTACTTCAGAAAGTCTCCTCAAGCCTGCAAGTCTGTCTTCACCCTCAGTTGTTCCCTACCACTAGGATGTCATCTGCTCTTTACTTCGAAAACCTGACATCGCCCCTCCCACCACTAGCTTGTCATCCTCCTGGCAGACCTCCAGAAAAATGCACTTGGACACAGTACATCCTAATGTGCTCGTATCAATTTGTTTCTTTATTATTTACACCTAGCCGTCCCCTCCTACACATAAACCTTGCCTTGGCTGATGAGTTGTTTGTGTCAGGCTAGTGAAAGGACTTGCTAAGCTCTCTCGGGTCATATGAGTGCACAGACCACGGGGGTTCCTTGATGAGAAGCTGTGGCGGCGGTACCTCTCCACAAAGGACTTTGTAGTGAGAAAGCAAACCGCACTAGATCGAGGGATTAGATCCTTTGCAGCGTGCATGTTTGCACAAGCCTGCTAAGGTTTCAAAGTCCTGCAGTAGGAACTTGTTCCAGGAGTGGACTAAATTCAAAAGCACGTTTTGTGCAGCAGAGACTATTAGTTGTCTCTGAGGTGAGATTTGTCTGGACTTGGTGCCTTTCTGACTTTTCCTGTCAGTCTTGACCAGGATCTTTCAGCGATCAGCAAGGATTCCCTCCACTGGCCATGTCTGTCTTCTGGGCTGCGTACGGCCTTCTTCTCTTGACCCTCGGTGCCCCCTGCGAGGGCGGGAAGCTGCTGGTGGTGCCCCAGGATGGCAGCCACTGGCTCAGCATGCGGCCGGTGGTGGACGAGCTGCATCAGCGTGGACATGAGATCGTTCTGGTGGTGCCAGAGTTCAGCATGCATATAGGGACATCGCACGCGTACACTGTGAAGACCTTCCCTGTGCCCTACACAAAGGAGTACTTTGATTCTCAGCTCAAGCTCATGAGTGATTATCTTTTTGCCGAAGAAGCTCTCCTAGAAAAGTTTATCACTCTTTATCAACGGATTTCAAATGCAACTGAGGTTATGACGCTCGCCTGCCGCCAGTTTCTGGAATACCAAGAGTTGATCCAGTACTTGAAGGAGAGCCAGTTTGATGCTTTGTTCATTGATCCAGTTTTCCCGTGTGGGCTGATACTGGCAGAATATTTGGATATACCGCCGATCTTTTTCATGAGACTTATTCCATGTGGTCTCAACCATGAGTCAACTCGGTGTCCGGCCCCAGCTTCATATGTCCCAAGCTTATTCACAGGCTACACGGACAGGATGGACTTTTTCCAGCGGGTGAAGAACATGCTGATGACCATACCCGATGCGTTGCTTTGCCGTGTCCTGTATTCTCCTTTTGAGAGTCTGGCCTTAAATTTTCTACGGAGAGAGGTCACTGCTCAGCAGCTCTTCGGGCGAGCCTCCGTTTGGTTGATGAGATATGACTTTGTCTTCGAATTCCCTCGACCAGTGATGCCCAACATGGTTTTTATTGGAGGCATCCACTGCAGCCAGCGGAAGCCTCTGTCTCAGGTGGGTGACTCTTTCAAATACCAAGATGGTTACTAAGTTGGCTGCGGCCTGTCTCCTGCAGACTTTGTAGTGGTTGTATGTGTGATGGGCCAAAGACTGCAGCAGGTGGTTTGTATACCTACATGAACCTCTATGTGATGAGGTCATGTGAAGCCATCCACTTTAAGGGTGTTGGCCCCTAAGAAGACTACTTATGTGTCTGACCTGGTGTATGAATACAAGGTGTCTTCAGGAGAGTTTTGGAACTGGAGATCTCCATGCAGTCATATTCCTGTGTGGGTGAGTGGGCGGGCATCCACCAAGGGACAGAGAGAGATTCAGAGAATGGACAGGACAATTGGGCAGAATTCTTGGCAGAAAATGTGCTAGAAAGAAAACACCATATGGCCCCCGTACCTCTAGTACATGTTCACGTGCATTTATTTGTTTGTGTAGCTTACTTAAAACTGTGGTTTAAACATAGAAACTGTCAAATGTCAATCTCATAACTGTCCTGTTTTTCCCAACTGGAATTATCGGAGGTAGTCACTAGAAAATGCACTAGGATGTCCATGTGCCGATAAGAAGAGAATGATTTTTGGCGTTGCTGACTTACGTCTGCCAACAATTGGCTACTATCGAGAATGAACTTTTTGATGTGCAAGTGTTTTTTTATTTTAACCAACATTTTTTGTGCGGTACATATTTTAATGGGTTTTGATATATTTTCTGTTTTTCAATATTTGAACTATTTTTTTTTATTTTTGATATTGTTGTCTAGGGTTTTTGGGTCTGGCCGAGAGACCGCTTTAGTTTTCGCCGGCCTCCCGTTTTCTATAAAAATCAATGCATATATATATTTACATAAATATAGGGTATTTTGGCCAGCTCTTTTCATCCAACGCTCTGTTCAAGTGTTGTTCAGCCCATAGCATACAGCAAGGGGCAGTGGGTGAGCTAGTGTAATCCATTGGTTGCATTGTGAGTGATGACATTTTGCCTGATCACATGTGCATAGCTGCCTGAAAAGGGGAAACCGCCTTTACAACGCAGTCATTTCCACGCGATAACTATATCACGCATCCATTACCATGCATATGCCTTTACCTCACATACCTTTACAGCGAAAATGTAAGCATTTCGCAGGTAAGTATATGTATATATTAGGGAAAGGAAGTTTTTAGGGTTTAGGAGTGGCTGAGGGTATTGGTTGGCTAGGGCATTTTTTGGGTTTAGGGTGGGTGTGGGTTTTTGGGTGGCAAGGGTATTTTTAGGATTTAGGGTGGGTAAAGGTATTTGTGTGGTAAGGGTGTTTTTAGGGTTTAGGGTGGGTGAGGGAACTTGGGTGGCAAGGATATTTTTATGGTTTAGGGTGGGTAAGGTTATTTGGGTGGCAAGGGTATTTTTAGGGTTTCGGGTAGGTGAGAGAACTTGGGTGGCAAGGGTATTTTTAGGATTTAGGGTGGGAAAGGGTATTTGAGTGGCAAGGGAATTTTTAGGATTTAGGGTGGGTAAGGGTATTTGGATGGCAAGGGTGTTTTTAGGGTGGAAAGGGGTACTGGAGTGGCAATGGTGTTTTCAGAGTTTAGGGTAGGTAAGGGTATTTGGGTGGGCAATGGTATTTTGGCGATATGGGGGTTTTAGGGTTTTGGGTGGGCAAGGGTATTTGGGCGACAAGGGTAATTTTAGGGCTTAGGGTGGATAAAGGTATTTGGGTGGCAGGGGTGTTTTTTGGGTGTACGGTGGGTAAGGGTATTTGGGTGGCAAAGGTGTATTTAGGGTTTATGTGGGTAGAGGTATTTGGGTGGCAATGGTATTTTTAGGGTTTAGGTGGGTAAGGGTGTTTAAGTGGCAAGGGTGTTCTTAGGGTTATGGGTGGGTAGGGGTATTTGGGTGGCAAGAATATTTTTAGGGCTTAGGGTGTGTGAGGGTATTTGGGTGGCAAAGGTTTTTTAGGGTTTCGGGTGGGTAGGGGTGTTAGGGTGGCAAAAATATTTTTAGGGTTTAGGGTGGGTGAGTTTAGGGATTGATAAGGTTATATATATATATATATATCCAAAGAAATATGCCGAAGATAGCCAGTCCCTTCCTTTCGACACCGGTGCCAGCAGCGGCAACGACAAGCCGCTAAATATAGACCAAATCGTTCGTTTTCGAATAATTTCAAAAGAAGAACAGCGGCACACCAAAGGACAACACAATTAGTTTATTGTGTCCACAACGACGCGTTTCGGCGTAGCCTTTTTCAAGTTGTTAACCTGTGCTCCACTTCCCATAGAAATACAGGTCACAGTTTAATAAACAGTGAAAACATACTGCCAAGATCGTCTGTAACGCGAGCAAATTCACAATTCATTTTACCCACTTACAAAATCAAAACATGGTATATAATCATTAGAATTTCATACCAATGAAAACTTCATAATTGTAACCAATTATAAACCTATGATCATTTTTTAGTCACGTGATGTATAAATATTTTAGACGCATACTTTCAAAATTTGTAGATCACATTGTTAATCTTCATACTATGCAAAATTAGCATATACATTACTGTATGGGATTGATTCAGATATCATACCAACATTACATACATTCATATACGTTTTTATGTTTGCACATGATCCCAACTTGCCTTATTTCAATTGATTGGAGAAAATATGACAAATAGCATTGCAATAAAACACAATCTATAATTCAAGGTAATGTACCCAAAATCAATTTCACCTAATCCATTGATATGTATATAGGTTTCTAGGTTAAAGTAGCCCGTGCTAGGTTCGGATAAAGTGCCAATGCACCAGTGTCATCCTATTATCTTTTGGTATACTTTCTAAGATCAAAAGTTGTGTACCCATAACCAGGCATTGATGTGTATTGCATATTCAATCAGCCATTGCTGAATTCAAAAACGAGGTACTATGTATAAAATCAATTTGGTATTCCCAAAAGTGCTTTCTGCAGTCATAGGTTATGTGCCTATAGACAAATATTTATGAATTTAAAAAGAGTAACCATAGGTAATCTACACAACGATCAATAGGCAGTAATAATAATACGGAAGTGATAGAACACAGTACAACGTGGTGCACTAAATAATAAAATGAGTGATGTGAGAGAAATTTATAATAATTAAATAAAGAAACAAGACACTGGCCTACAAACTAGGAAGTGAGCCATCGACCCTTATTCCTAATGGTAAGTTAGTTTTACCTCACAGCTATCCACCTGTAGATCCCTACACCGTGGATTCCAGAGGACGAACACATAAATTCAAACCTCGATGTCTGGCTGTTTATACTAAACGTAACTACCATAGCAGAGGTCAATCTTGTTTCAAATTTGTTTAAAAAATGTGAAAGTGATTAAAAACATTATAGAACCTCTCATACTGGGATACTCAATGAAGGCATTTTAAATTCAATACATTCTTTGTCCAATGTGTGTTGCTAGCTCCTCCCCACTATTGAGCCCATTAGGAATTTTCGTGTTGAGCTCAATTATGTATCTTGATTCTGTCACACGCAACATTTTCTCCCTATTCCCACCTCTGGGGTGTGATAAAATCCTGTCAATTCCATAGAATGTAATCAAATTAGAATTACTATCATGTTTCTCTAAGTAATGCCGAGCCACTGGGTAATTCAGATCCCTGTGTGTAACTGCCCTCATATGCTGTAAGATTCTGGTCTTTAATTGCAGTTTCGTGCTGCCGATATATCTAAGCCCACACGGACACTCCAATATGTAGATTACAAACTCGCTGGTGCATGTTATAAATTTAGAAATTTGTTTAATCCTGCCTTTATCAGTTTTGAAGTTGTCCCTACTTTTACTGTATTTACAGGCCTTACAGGAGTTACACTTGTGGAAGCCTTTCATGGTACCCAGCCAAGTTCCACTGCTTGGCTTACTTTGAAAACTGTGTACCAGATGATCTCTTAAAGATTTGGACTTCCTGTAAGTTATCAGTGGTGTTTTACCAATGCTCTTACCAATAATGGGATCCGTCTCTAGTAATCCCCAATGGCGTTTCATAGAATAACGTAGCATCTTAGATTTGACATTATATGTAGTAATCATTCTAGGGATATTCCCTCTCTCTTTTGAACTTTTTTGCCAGAGAACAGGGCCTCATTATGCGTGATTTTATGTACTTTCTGTGCTGCAGAGGATATAGTTTTCACTTTATATCCCCTTTGTCTGAAACGTTGTTCCATTATTCCCTGTTCTTTGTGGAAAGCTCCTTCAGTGCTACATGTTCTGCGAGCCCTGAGAAGTTCCCCATAGGGAATGCTGTTTCGTAAGGGAGCTGGACTGTTCCCATGAGGCACAGGGTCAGACTGATTTGCATATGGCCATGTCTGAACTGGGGTGGTGGAGTGAGCTAAAGAATGATGATGGATTAAACCCAGATCAGTTGACTGGGGGTGAGTGTTTGATTGGCTCAAACGTTCCGTCCATCATCCCCTTTTGTATCGCTTTGTTCGCCCTAAGTTGGCGGGGGTATGCCCAGACGTGGGTCCCTTGCTCACTTTGCCACTGGATTAAAGCAAGCCTGGCTGATGACGGCTGAAATGCCAGAAACCGGTCCTAGGATGCTTGTTTCCGGTCCAGGGAAGACATGGCTTGGCAGTTCGGGCTGGACTGTTCCCATGAGGCACAGGGTCAGACTGATTTGCATATGGCCATGTCTGAACTGGGGTGGTGGAGTGAGCTAAAGAATGATGATGGATTAAACCCAGATCAGTTGACTGGGGGTGAGTGTTTGATTGGCTCAAACGTTCCGTCCATCATCCCCTTTTGTATCGCATATAAATATAGTGGCACTGCTGAAAACTTGCACATGTATTACAATAAAAGGTATAATGCACCAAATATCATTTTGTTGTCAATGCATATGCAGTCCACCAGAATACTAGAATACCATCATACTTCTGCACTGGGAGATAAAGAACAACTTCTTTCATGTATTTAAACTCCTTCTTTGTCTTTCATAGAAAATAAAAATTTTATGTTATATGCGCCAAATTATTTTTGTACTTTCAACACTAAGGAGACTTCATTTGACATAAGCATTTGACATTAGCAGTAATCAAATTCCTTGCTTGCACACAGTCCATCGCCTTCATATGTTGTTAAGAGACAGATCACGTCTCCCAATTCATACTATGCGTATTGTACTCCCAGATTAGAAGCCAAATTTAAATAAACACTCAAGGATTTCCAATTTGCAATATCGGTACAAAACACCAAATTAGTACAGTTGTGCACTTTAAGGCATTTCAATTACCATATGCCTGATTTAGCATCATAAGGGACTACCAGTTCCATAATGCCCCATTTAGGCTCGTAAATGACACCAAATAATTTGTACAGCAAATTATGCAAGGAAAATCCAGTGTCCTGTGCTCTTACGGTCCCCGGTGCTACGCATTGGAAACACTCTTGTCCGAGATATTGTTCAATATAATCAAAGCTTACATGGAGGTCCTAGGCAACCGCACATCCTCACGTTAATCTGCAAACAGTCTCCAACTTCTTTAACAGAGCAATAAAAACACTCTTGTGGGGTCGGGGGAGGGCCACACACACAAAAATTGGTAAGCATAACAGTCCTGACCGCTTGGGAGAATGCTTCAACGGTGCCCAGTCACCAGATCTCCATCGGCATTCTGAGTGAGGCTTTTTGTAGGCCGACACAGAGAAACACAGCCAGACTTTCCTGCGCCCGTCCGCCTCACTTTCAGCCCATGCCTCTACTAACTGTCCCCATAGCATAATCTGGGGGCTCGCCGTACTAGCACTTGCCATGCTGTTTCCTCCATGTTGCGGTTGTACCGACGGCCCAGCATATATATATGTACGTGTGTGTGTGTGTGTGTGTGTGTGTGTGTGTGTGTGTATATACATCTATACATATATTATTGCAACTCCTTTGAAGATCCAAAAAGGACGTCAGGCACTCTGTATGCGTGTGAGTAAAGTTATTTTTCGCTTGGCATCAGAAATAATCATCACAGGACGCATTTTGGCAACAAGTTGCCACAAAGGGCTGACGTCCTTTTTGGATCTTTGAGGGAGTTGCAAAAATACGAAGGCGCCCGTGGCGAGGCATCATTCACGGCACCGCTAACAATCTGGCAGTGACGGGCAGCACCGTAAATTGGAGGAAAATATCTTTATCTTTATACTTACCTGCGAAATACTTTCATTTTCGTTGTAAAGGCATATGCGTGGTAATGGCCATGCATGGTAAAGGCATCAGTGGTGGTTTGTTCATAGAGGCGCAGGGGCGTTGACCCCCTACTGCTGCGAGCCACTACCTCCCAGGCTCATTTTGACAATTTAAATTAGCCCTGTGCCTCCGTTCATTTTTATTTACTTATGGGTCAGGGCTACGGAGCTCTCAGTGAGAGGGATGAGCAGCTGAGGCTGAAACTGAGCTGCGCATGTCAGATTCGCTGGTATTTTTGCTGTGGTCAGCCTGACTTGCACAGTTCAGCCTTCCACATTGAAGGCTACCATGGAGCTGTTAGTAAAGACACAGCCCCATCAGTCTTCAATGGAGCGTTGTGCTTGCATGCCCCGGCCAATCCTAGCACTGCTGTTATGCTGCAAAGTATTAGATACAGCATAAGAGCAGTGCTTGGATTTTCTGGGGAGCTCGGTCTTATTTTTCCCTGTCTTGAAGAGACAGCGCATGCGCTGCCTAGGCGAGACCTAAAAAGGCTGTATACCTTCTGAAATCTTTTAGATCCCAACTTGTAGATATATGGATGTGACGTGGACAACAGGCCTGTAGTGTCCATTGCACTTTACTGATTTATCCACATTGTGCAGAGGTTTGAGGCAGTTGGTTCTGTGCTGTGGCTGCAATTCTGTGGATGCGTTTGTAGGTCAAGCCTATGACAGCGCATGCGCTGCTCTGCGAGGCATGCTTTATTCAGGTAGGGACTTGAAGCTCCGCCCATATTTTTCATTGTCTTGTGTCATTGTCCACTGAACTGTGGCTGTTCATTGGTCAATAGGCTTAGTAGTCCCTCCTTAGTACCGCCTTGTCTCATTTTGTAAACTCCCAAGACGACATCCCCTGTTACGTGTGTTGTTACTCTGTAGGCTTTAATTACAGCCTCCAAGCACTATTTTCTCAAATAGCTTTGTCCTGCATGCTGTTGCAGGCAGGAGATGCTCTCTCCAAACGTTTTAAAAAAATGTTATAGCACGGGCTCTGAACGCATTTGCAATGCAATAGGTCTCGCATTTGCGAGAGTTTAAGCTGTTGACATTGTGAATGACAATGCCTTTCTTTTTTACCTGTTTTCAAAACAACACATAAATAAATAAAAGGCATTGTCATTTATAATGCCAATAGCTCAAACTCTCGGGAATTCGAGACCTATTGCATTGCAAATGCTTGTTCTAAATTCTTTAAAGCAGAGCGGCAGACGAAAAGGATGGCGGTTTTCTAAAGGGCTACCATTTCCCAAACTGTGGTCCGCGGACCCCCAGGGGTCCGTGACACATTCCCAGGGGGTCCGCCGGACTCCGGTGCCTTCCGTCATAAATAACGAAACGCCCATGCGCTACAAGCGCTGTGAATGACAACGCAGGGGCGACGGGACCACAATAAAATCTGGCCAATCATCAATCAGCTTTAGGTGCAAGCTGAAGGGTGATTGGCTTATTTGATGCTGCTTTGAGTCGCTCGCACGGCAGTGCGTGTTCCCTTGTGTTTGCAGCCAGCCCCTGAGCATTTTGCCGCCCAATGTCCCGTCTCCACTTTCTGCCCTGAATGCAGAGAACTGCTGTGCCTCATGTTTCAAGGCTAAACAGCATTCCGGCACCTCGGGCCAGCAGGAGGGCACTTCACCCGATCGAAAGCACAGATAAGCACGTGAGTGTTTTATGGCTACACAAGTGTAGGCTAGGGGAATTAGCAGCAGCCTTTTTCTGATTCTTCTCGTGTGTGACGAGTGATCAGCTTGTTGTATGCTGGTGGCAGTGACATCATGGTTTATTCCCGCCGTCAGGGTTGGTTTCATGGAAAGTGTGGCTGCAAGAGTAGTCCAAATAATTGAATTTATTTTAACATGGTTTATTCATGGCACTTTATGCAATCAATGCGTGTAATCATTGTAATCCTCATTCTGAAAACTGTATTTACCCAGAGCAGGTGCAGCGTGATTGTCATCACATCATAAACTAAGTACTTCCCCCCGCAGGACACACAACCCTGCCTTGATGAAATATGCATATGTTAAAAGCGCGCGCATGCATTTAAAAAGTGTTTCCATTTTATTTTTGTTATCAGCCTCATGGAAGTGAAAGAGAACAGCGTTATAAAAATCCAAGTTGCTTTTTCTAGAAGTGCGTCTGAATAAACACAGTTAAGAGGGTCTTGTTGATCTACCTCCTGCTCCGCCCGCCCTACTGCTGAATAAATGAATGCATGACTTCAAGGGGCTGCGCACGTATTTTTATTTTGCTCGCTATGGGTGACTCAGTCACTGAGGTAGATTTGCCATTCCTGAATAATTGTCATTCATAGCCCATGAAATAAAAATATAAATGCTGCTCCTTGAATAGGTAGGAACCCAAGGCATGCCACTAATGCCAAGTGCTTAGTCTGCCATGAATGAATTCAAGTGCCTCATGTTACGACTGAAGAACTGTCACCTGGTTTACTAATCTGTATTACTTGCATTTTTTTAAATTTACGGGTACACAAATGCACTTAAAATAACTTAACATGCTGCACTACACGGAATCGGTGTCTGATCTCAAGAAGATGAAAGTGCTTCATTGCTGGTGTGGCTTCTCACCTAAGGACATGAGCAAGAACATGGTGAATCATGGCTGAATTTTGTTCTTTTTGGGTCTATGGCTGCTGCAGGGGAAAGGCACATGTTCAGAGTGTCAGTTACCGTTACTTGGCAGGGGGTAAAAATAGATGCAGCCAGGATCAACAGTAGGGTTTTCACGCTGCTGTCCGTTTGCTCACTTTCCATAAGCCCTTGAAGTATATGTGCTGTTGAGCTTTCATAGTCAGACATATCAAGCTATTATTTGTAGCCTTTGCGGTTTGTTGTTGACAGGGGACAGAGGCAGTGGACTTCCTAACAGGAGAGGGTCGTATCAGGTGCCATGCGAGGGCTCTCTGAAATACAGGGCCAGACTGGGAACCAAAACCGGCCCTGGCAAAGTGCTCGGCCGCCCCCCGAGGGGTTAGGGAGGACGGCAGAGCCGTTTGCCAGGGCCGGTTTCGGACAATTTTGTTACAGGGCCGATATTGCAGCTATGCTGCAAAAACGTCCCTGTAACAAAAATGGCCCCCAGGGGCCCAAAACCGGCCCCCCACCCTGGCGGCCCACCGGGGAAACGCCCGGTGCCCGCTACGGCCAGTCCGGCCCTGCTGAAATATGCCTTCAATGCAGTGCTCACCCTTTGATGGTAAAATGTTGTACCGCTGTGGCTAAAGATTACGTCTAACAGGTGGTTATGGTAATTACTGTGACAGAGGCTAAATGAATGTCAAAGTGTTGCTGTCTGAAAGTTCTGATGTCTTTTAAGAAGCTCGTGTTTGGTAAATTGGAATTATATATTATAAATATGTATTCCCAGTATGGTAGCAAAACTTGATACAATGGTGCCATTAATGAAGCCTTGTCATCCCTAGGGCTTTATTGAATTGCATATAATTGGAATAGCTTTGTTCCATTTTATCATGATTTTGCTGAAACAATATTCCTCCTGTGCAGATACCATCCTGCCATCTCTTACACTTCCATGACGAACTCCTTGAATTTGCTCTATATACACTGGACTTATCGCTTTGTGCACTTGACTACCTTGTTAGAATTTATATTACATACTTTTTCACATTCTGCCTATTTGTATGTTGCTTCGTGGGGCATGACTTCATGCTAAAATTCTTCATAAATGTATAATATTTTTAAACCTCCTTAAACAGTGAATAGAGTTAAACCAGCTAATAATGCAAAGTCATTCAACCAGTTTGTGCAAGGAAGGGTCCCCCCCTCCTAGGCTCTGAAATTAGAATGTAGAGGTGCTGCTATGGCTGAGAGCAGAAGCCTTGCACTACTAAATACACCACTGTATCCATACATGCCAATAGACGCGATTCAGGCCTGAAATTGCCTCTTCTTCAATAGAGGCTATTTTTAAATAACCCACTTTCCTCTTCTAAAATGTTGGCATGTATTTGTATGCATTTAACTATTCTCGGTGTCATATCAGCTGCTCATGCCATGTGCCATGGCTGCCAGCAAGCCACATAGGAAACTTCTGTGACATCCTGGTTTGAATTTAATCTCAACCTCAACACAGTTACGGCCAGTGTGTAGCAGACAAAATGACTTTCTGAAGTGTTCTCGCTTAATTCCAACCCTGCTCATATTTTCCCATACTATTGTGCGAACCTCTGTGCAATCAACAATGGACTGCTTCCACAATGAATGAGCTATGTTTAATTAAACTGAGCAAATCGAATTATCTTGAAGCCGCATACATAAAATTGTCATATCCATACATGATTTGCTAGTGTCCTCTGTCTTTTCCTCAAAAGCAGTGCTGATAGTGTTAAAATCTTCTTACAGGCGCTGCTTCATCTCTAAACGTCAAAGCATATGTAGTCTGGAAACATCTGACGAGGGCAGCCTGTAGTAGGTAAAGTAGTGAAGGTCTACTATGTGCTTTACCAAATAGCTTAGCTAGAAAATGATTCCATAACCAAATGTGATTCAATAGAATAGACTTGTCAGCTGTGGGTATCCAAAAAACATAACGACGATGGATCGCTGGCTTAACCTTAAGCGGAAATCAACTGAAGACATCAATGATGGGCCATCATGCTCAAAACAAAGGGAGTTAAGTGAAAAGAAAAGGAAGTGTCGCAAGTACGATGGTGAATATTTATCATTGGGTTTCACATGTTCAGGTTCAGAACATGAACAGCAACCACAATGCATGCTATGAAATTTTGTCAAATGAGGCCATGAAACCTAAATTACAAAGACACTTGGAAACTAAGCATAAAGAACATGCTACCAAATCCACAGAATTCTTCAAGAATAAAGAGCAGGAGCTCCTAAAAAGTAAAAAATAATTTTTAAAAACTGCAACAGGATCTGTTAATGAAAATGCTCTGAAAGCTTCATATGAAGTGTCCATGCTCATAGCAAAAGCTGGAAAACCTCATACAATTGCTGAAGAACTAATAGTACCTGCTGCTAAAGCCATGGTGAATGCAATGGTTGGAGAAAAAGCAGCAAAAGATTTAAATTTGGTGCCATTATCTAACACTGTAAAAAAGCAAATTTACAAAATTTCAGACAACATTAAAGAACAGTTGATCGAAAGAATTTGTAAAAGTCTGCATTATAGCCTACAAGTAGATTAAAGTACGGACATAGCAAATAAATCTCATCTCCTGTGCTACGTTAGATACGAGTTTGAGGGGAACATTATTGAAGATTTACTGTTCTGCCGCAATTTGATACATACCACTGCCGAAGAGGTCTGCAGCAGTTTCAATGACTTTCTGACATCAAATGGAATTCAATGGTCCAAATGCATAGGAATCAGCACAGATGGGGCACGTGCCATGTCTGGGAGACTAACTGGACTTGTAGCACGAATAAGGGAAATTAACCCTTCAGTTGTATGGCAGCATTGTTACATTCATCGAGAATCATTAGCCACTAAGAAGATACCAGAGGAATTAAAAAGGTCTTGAATGAATCAGTCAAAATTGTAAATTTTATCAAAGCTAGGTCACTAAATTCAAGGCTTTTTGAGCAGCTTTGTCAGTCCATCGATAGTGATCATCATCAGCTTTTGCTGCATACAGATGTCCGATGGCTGTCTTGTGGTAGAGTTTTGACTCAGCTTTTTGAATTAAGAGATGAAATCAGAGTATTCGTCACTGAGCTGACATCTCCATTTGCACTTGATGAGCGCTTACATGACTATACTTGGTTAGCTATGCTGGCATATATGGCAGACATCTTCACCCATTTAAATGCACTCAATTTGAGTATGCAAGGAGTAGGTATCACAATTTTTAATGTCGAAGACAAGATTGAGGCAATGATAAAAAAGTTAGACTTATGGGCTCGTTGCTTATCACAAAGAAATTTTGATTCTTTTCAGAACCTGAAGACATTCTTGGAATCTGCTGATGATGAATTATCGAACAAAGTCTTAGAAATTTTTATCCAGCATCTCCAAGATATGCAGTGTAGTTTGTCAGTACTTTCCACTTCCGGATGAAAGCAAAAACTGGAATAAAGATCCTTTTAATGTAGATATTGACAATTTGATGGGGCTGACAACATCTGAAGAAAACGGTTTGATTGAAATCTCTACAGATAGTGCACTTAAACTTCAATTCAATGAAAAGTCTGACAACTTTTTGGCTGCATGTACGAAGTGATTATCCTGAATTATCGTACAAAGCACTTAAGGTTTTACTTCCTTTCCCCACCACATATTTATGTGAAAAGGCTTTCTCAAATCTTATGTACCTAAAAAATAAGTACAGAAATCGCTTGGGAAAATGTAGAATCTGACCTGAGGATTCAACTTTCCGAAATAAAACCAAACATTGAAAAGTTAGTCGTTGAGATGCAGCACCATCCTTCCCATTAAAATGTTTTGATTTTTGCATATTTTTCAATATAAAATAATAAAAGCTTTAGTAATGCAAGTATTTGTTTGGTGTGTACTTGTTTGTGTATTTTTTGTGAATTACTGTTTTAATTTTTTGAAATTTAAATTGTACAAATTGCTTGGGGGTCCCCGGCTTCCAGTAGTGATTCAGTGGGGGTCCTCAGGAGTCAAAAGTTTGGGAACCACTGGGCTAGACCATGCAGCAAGGAACGTTTGGGGCGTGGCCTAGCTAAATAACTTGCATGTCACATGTTTGAAATCTAGTAACTGAGCTGCTTCTTTGTTGCAGGGATAATTGTATAGCCTGCACGTCACAAGTTCCGATCGTAGGAAGATAGCTCAGTGAGCTACGCATCAGTAGTACACACATATACGCACTTTGCAAGGCAAAAATGTAAAACCCCAACTCATACTTTCATTTTTCTGAAGCTGATAAAATTATTATTGTTGATCTGGATAGTAGTGAACGCCTGTTATCTTAGGTCAAGAAATAATTCAGTTTGTGCTCTATTAAAGGCAATTTTTTTAGTATAATTAAATACACAGGACTTTAGAGAAGCCTTTTGTTTTTCTTGCTTGACTATGAATGACAGCACATCCTTCAGCAGTTTCCGGTCTGTATTTGTTTTGAGCACATTTGTATCACTATTTCTTTGAAAATGTTTTGCTTTTTTCAGAGGACTTAAAGTAAATAACTGTGATATACATGATCTTTGTCTCCTAGTCACCTTAAGATTTAGGGAGCGTGTTGTCTTTGTTATGTTTTGGTTTATTGATAATCTAGCATCAACTGCAATGAACTATTGTATTGATGTGAAATAAAACTCCGACTTCAAGTTTCGGTTGAGTCTGGAAATGTATTTATTGCAAGAAAAATCTATGAGTCACAGTGTAAAACAACAAGGGGTATCCCTGCGGCGGGACATAACTCGCTAATATAGAGGCTTCTAGCATCAGTCACCTGTCGGGATGCAGGTAGGGCAGAGGTGGGGGTTGTGAGGGTTATGGGAGCTGGTGCAGGCGGTCTTAAGGATGTAGCTGAGCAAGCTAAAATCTGACAACCTATCTTCGGGTGCTAAGTTGCTTCACACATCACCTCACTTCCGGTGAACAGAGTTAGCAATGGCAGGAACACATGGCACGTACAACTTACTATAGCCAAGCAATTCGAAGAATAGCACGTTTTAATTTCACAATTGTATTAAATAAGAAAGTGATACTTAGAGCAGGAAATCAAAGGGCGGTTTGGTTGTCTGTTCACAAAAGGGCCTTCCATTGTGAGCCATTTTCCGCAGTGCACATTCATGTGTGCATGGCGTAGAGGGCCTGTATTAACTTCTGTGTGGCCATTTCAACGCTAAAATTATTTTTATGGAAAGTTACGAAATGTACATTTGTTCGAACCAATCACAGAAAGCGCGGTGTTTTTTTCTTCTTTAATGATTCTGCCAGATGAACTGGTCATGGCAGGCTGATAAGCGGGCTTGGTGTGGCGCCCCAGGTGAAGTGAGGGCAGAGCCATGAGTTTCTAGGAGCTGTTGACTTGTTATCTGGCAGCCGCTGTCCGCGTAGGACGCTGTGAGGCGGGTACAAGGTCCAGCTGGGGGAGTATGCAGACCTTTGCAACTTGTGTGTTTGCAGAGCCCACTAAGGTTTCAGAATCCTGTGACAGAAACCTTTGCTCCTGTGACAGAAACCTTTGGTTGCAGGACTGGATGCAGAGCCACCGATGTTCTTTGGCAGAAACTCTCAGATGTTTCTGTGGCATGACTGATCCTGACACCCTCTGGACTTGGTGTCTTTTTAGGGATGCTCTTGGCCCTGATTGAGATCTTTCCTCCCACTTCAACGATTCCTTCCAAGCTCTCCAACTTCTCATGGCTACGGTGTCCTTCTTCTGGGATATGCCAGGCCTCCTCTTCCTTTGTTCCATCTGTGAGGGTGGGAAGCTGTTAGTGGTGCCCCAGGATGGGAGCCACTGGCTTAGCATGCGCCCAGTGCTGCAGGAACTACAGCATCGAGGACACGACATCGTTCTAGTGGTGCCGGAGATAAGCCACCTAATAGGGACGTCACACAACTTCACTGTGAAGACCTATCCTGCGCCTTACACACAAGAGTACCTGGACTCCCAGATCAAGCTCATGAGCCATGATTTTTTTGCTGAGAAATCCAGAATAGAAACGTACCTCACTCTTTATCAGCAGATTTCAAATACGACTGAGGCAGTAGTCTCCAGTTGCCGTAACTTTCTGAATAATCAGGAGTTAATCAAGTTCCTGAAGGAGAGTCAATTTGATGCTTTGTTCACCGATCCGGTTTTCCCGTGTGGGCCGATAGCGGCGGAATATTTAGCCATACCGCCAATCTATTTAATGAGATATATTCCATGTGGTCTATATTACAAGGCAGCTCAGTGCCCAGCCCCAGCTTCGTACGTCCCAAGTATGTACACCAGCTATAGTGACCGGATGGACTTTTCCCAGCGGGTGAAGAACTTGCTGATCACCCTGCCTGATATGTGGCTTTGCCATGCCTTCTACTCGCCATTTGAGCGCCTGGCCTCGCAGTTTCTCCAGAGAGAGGTCACTGCCCAGCAGCTCTTTGGCCAACCCACTGTCTGGTTGGTGAGACAAGACTTTGTTTTCGACTTCCCGCGTCCTGTTATGCCGAATATGATATTCATAGGAGGCATGCTCTGTTTTAAGAGAAAGCCTCTGTCTCAGGTAGGTGACATGTTTAAACATCAGGTGTGTGCTGGGGTGGGGCGTGCTCCTAACCTAAGTTTTACATCCTGCAAACTTGGTAGCGCTGTACATTTTCAGAGTTTTAAAGTTGACCATCTCAGGTGTGAGTAACACATCTAGTCATGCTTGTTAGCATTCTGCTACTTATAGTCCTACATTTATAATGGGAAATACAAACTACAAGTGCCAACAAGGCTGGATTGACCAATAAATCAAAAGAGAGATCTTTGGAGGGACTGGCCCCTGTGATAAGGCATGGGGCCACTCTGGTGCTGGTTTAGGGGCGACTTCACTGTATGTCGTCACTAGCATTCCTCAAGGTAAAGACGTGCTTCCAAAGCTGCGTTTAGTGGGACACCTTGTGCATTGCAGTTTGTCTCTCCATTTTACCTTGAAAACTAAAGCTGACCCTTCACAAGCACAGCTTATGTCCACAGTGTTCAGGGCTGTTCAAGAGACACCTAGCCAGGGTCACTGGAGGAACATGTCATCAGCCCGCTGTGGGAGTTCTTGCCAGGGACACTGTAGTCCAAGGCTTCTCCCAAGTACCAGAATGTGATTAAGAAAACAAAACGGGAATAGTTGAGCTACTCACACCTGACATGGAGCACCATGATTGCTCTGTATTTGTGACAAAATTAAGACATTGCAGTTTTAGATTTTGAAGGTTAAAATGAAACGGGAAAAGAAGGGGAATGGCGTGATTAATTTGAAACAAGCATTGGCGATGTCAATAGGTCTGGCTTTAAAGGAGTGTTGTATAGTAATGTGAAGCATTACCACTAAATAGCATAGGAATAGAAATGTATTTGTGCTGTAGCAAAGATCTTTCGCATAATATTGGTGTAGGTTAAAATGTCAGGTGACATTTGCACTTCCAAGCCAGACCTAAACATCCATGTAGGTTAATGAATGCCCTCCTCCTATCTTTGCTACTGCCAGAGAAAAACACCATGAATTATCTAATTATCTAAGACACTTTAATAGCATTACAATGCCCCTGAAAGTTCAAGCTCAGGCAGCTGGGTAAATAAACAAAATGCTCACAGCTTTGTGGAGGGCAAGCACTTTTTTGTGGAAGTACACAACATCTGCCCATTCAAAACATGTACTCCTGGCTCCCAAGATGTGGGCAGAGCCAGGGTCCCTCTCTTGGTGATTCTCACATAATTCTCTGGCGACAGCCTTACTGTCAAGCCAGACCATAAAAAGGGGATCTGCAAGCAACAGAGAAAGGAATGCACAAAGGAAATGGAGCAAGAAAGATGCAAATGAAGGAAAAATGAATAAACAATGACTTATTGCAGGACAAAAGGGAAGGGGTTAAGTCAAAACACATTTAATCAGCTGTCATTATTTACAGTAAAAGTATATGTCAAGTGTTGTCATAAAACATAATTTTCTAAACGTTTTTGTTGTTTTTTGGGGGGAGTTTTCTATAGCGCAAACTAGACCCGAAGGTATCAGAGCTCTTTACATGAGCACCAGTTGCGTTACAGATGGACACATTAATTTTTTGTTAGGCACAGGGAGGTTAGGTGATTTGCCCATAATCACAGGATGTTGAGCGTCCCTGCTGAGACTCGAACCTGGTTCCCCAGCTTCGAGGTCGGAGCCATGCTCCAGCACCATTGGCTTCGACTCTGGGGCTGGTGGGTTCCCATTGTGGTCATGCTGGAATGACCGTTCTGTCACTCTGGCATTACCCCGCGAGCTTCAAACTAGGGTACTGCTTTCTGAGCCGGATTGTTTGCCATTAGCCAGTGATTCACCTTGGCCTTATTCTAGTCTCGACCTTGAGCAATGTGGGCTGAACATGTTATTCAAGGCTGATTTTGCTTTCTAGTCTTGCCCTGCTTTGTGGTTGTGTTTGAATTGGCTGAAGGCAACAGTGTTACCAGAGGAGAATGGTAACATCAGGAGAAAAAAAGACAGGAGCATTGTGTGATGTGCATCACGTAACTGGAACATCTGCAAGCTATGATTATCTTTAGAATAATGCATCTTTCATCTTTTTCCCTACATGCTCTGTCTTCATGGTAAAAGGAAGGGTTGTTTTCACCCGAACATCGTCAAAATTCACACCTTCTAGACCCTGATTATGAGCAATCAGGAATTATATGTGGATGTGAACGCACAAATCACGTACACTTTGTTAATGAGACACAGCAATCAAACAAAATTGTGGAGGTATATTTATTTAAGCTTAATCTTAGCGAGACAAGAAGCCATTTGCTTGTATATGTACTCTACCAGATGCAGCTGGCACAATGTTTACATACTGTTTGAACTTCATTGACATGCATTGAAATAGCTGAGTCAGACATGTGTTCATAAATAAATAATGGAAGTTAAGCTGAAGCCAAATACTAACAGGAATCTTATCAAAGCATAAATACATCCTCACAGGGGTGAGGACAGGTGATGTTTACACATCTGCTGTTTGTCGTCCTTTCTTATCTACTTCTTGTCTACCTGGTCCTTCAATTCTTGAAAATAAGGGGGAAGGTCACAAAAAGAAATAGTTCATGGACTTTTACCCTCCTTGGCCTGTGTTCAAAAGCCAGGGTTTGTGCAGCTGCAGGGTTCATGAAATGTCAGTGAAACACAACATGGAGAATAGTTGATCAATGTCATATTCATGCTCCAACATGGAGATTCCGTGCTACCAGAATTCCCTATATCGGCCTGAATCTCTGCATCTAATTTCCTTAAGAAAAGGGAATAACTGCGGAGACTGTCTCGTGGCTCAGTGGACTAATGCATCCACTGCAGGGACCTGTGTTCGACCTCATGGTCACAGGTTCAAATCCCAGCCGGTCCACTCAGCCTTTCATCCATCTGAGGTCGATAAAATGAGTACCATTGAGTTGGGTAACAAGAAACATCTGTTATTCAGCGCCAAGATGCCTATGGGTGAACATGCGCTTTACAAATACACGTTATGTTATGACTTACTGGGTGATATTCCACATGGTATACCCTATCCTGAGGGTTTTAAGATACACATTAACCACCTACTCTGAGGTGGATAGGGACCTGGAATAAGGGTCCATGCTGTAGTGTACACTTTTCCCTAAGCAATTTTACTGGCCAGATTTTCAAGTCAGTAGACTCATGTCCAAAGTTACTACACCTAAAAGATCTGGGTGTTGGAACAGCAGACCATTTATAATTGTGCAGAGTGGCATTACGTTCGGGAAATAATCACATTGTTGTGCAGGACTCTCTCTGGTGTTTGTGAGGTATTCCTAATTTTCTTACCTTGAGCAGTGCCCTCTGTACAGCATTCTCAGTAATGGAAAACTGTAACTTTTCAACCCTTTTTAAAACAGTGGAAGAATGTTGAACTTTTCCCAAAATATTCCAAGACTGGAGTTAATATAGTAAATAAGCCTCCTGGACTAATTTGGAGAAAGTTGAATGTTACCCAAGTATTTCAGGGCTGGAGGTCGAGTAATAAATTTGCCTTTCCAGTGTCGACAAAACCCTCTGCCGCCCTGAGGGCACAAATGGGGAGGTGCTGTTTTCTTTGTCACTCTAACATACTCTATCTCCAGTTATATGCGCACTCTGCTTCTGGCACTCCCTCGCCCCTCCTCCCGCCTGTGCTGCCTCCAAATCCCGTATTCCTTTAAAATATCCACTGGCAGTATTAAGCACTATGTAGAACCTAAAGAGAATGCTCCATACAAACATCACAGCCTCTTTTATTCCGACAGTGTCTATTGTCCACTGCTTTTATTTGCCGACCGAATAATTTTTTTGTTGAGGGTCTGTGTTGAGGCCCTGTTTCATTGCTTAATTTGAGCTGGTGGTTTCCGGTGCTGAGCACTGGCACTTAATCATCAACACCAGCGCTTTTCATGAGCACCAGTTAAGGGCACATTCATTTATGGCACGGGGAGATTAAGTTATTTGCCCAGAATCACAGGATGTCGAGCCGATGCCAAGACTCGTGCCTGGTTCCCCAGCTCCGAGGTCGGCAGCTCTGGCCATTACGCCACATCCTCTCCCCACTTTCAAGGTGGCTTTAGCAGGAAAAATGGGCTGGTGCAAGCTTCCTCCTGACGAGAGCTCCGGCACTTATTTTTTTACAAATTAACCACTGCCATGTTTCTTCACCCTCCCTTAGTAATTGCTAGAGCCAGTGGTTTAACAGTCCTGCCATCTCTGTGTGTAGTGAAGCTCCTCTCCCTTGACATCCCTTCCCCAGGACATCATACCATGATAGCAGGACAGACCCCCACAATCACAGCAGAGCAGAACCCCACAATCATTGGAATCACACTGACTGCAGACCAACTCTCTCTCTCTCTCTTTGTGGTGGACACTAGTAAACACTAGCAGCAGTCCAGAGCTAATCGTCATTAATACTGAGGGCGAGTGGGCACTACTAGCATGCCAACTGAGGGCTCATAACAGTGACCGCAGTCCAGAAACCAAGTGTCCTAAAACTGAGGCCCGGGCTCTGGTAGCACATCAGAACCCAACACTTATTAAAAAACAGACAAGGCTTGGGAAACTGAGAGCCTCTGACACTTGGTGCAGGACAGAAACCGATAATCATTAGAATCTTTAAAACTGAGGAGCTCAAAAACTGGCAACAGAACAGGTCCCCAGTGTCATTTTTTGAGGGCCTCAGCCAGTGGCTTGGCCATGGGTTATTAAACACTGGGACCCCTGACACGGCCAAAAGGTTAGACCCTGACAGTCCGTAAGATTGAGTGCTCCACAGCGTCAACAGGCTAGGAGCCCTCTGCCCTTATATGGAGGGCCCGAAGGCGCCACCACAACGGGGGGTTGCATTGCACCTCGATGTATCAAGTGTAGGCCCATTGCCCGGGGAGGCGCTCTGTTTCCTCGTGTTTGGAGTGACCAAGGAGAGCTATTTTTTGGTCTTGCAGTCCTTGGACTATGTTGCAGACCACCAGAAGATAGATTTTCAAGTCGTCTTTGAATATTCGTAGATCACGTGTTGCTTCTGAAAGCAGTTTGCATAACAAATGTGTATGTTCCCCCGGTCTTCGAGACTACCGTCTACCGTTGCTTGCTTACTATTTTTTTTTCCTTGTACAGAGCCTGAGCTAAGCTCTTTCATACCCCTGCCCTCGCTTATGCAGCCTTGGATTTCTGACCTTTTCAATAAACACTACACCTTGATGGCCTGGCTGTGTTTGGCACTTACTAGAACAGGATGAGGCTCACACCTGTGTCCCAGTGGGCTACCTGTGTTTTATATATGTGCCTCTTCAGTGGTGAGGTGACAACATGCATAGAGAAGAGTGGGTGCTATACTCTGGGTGTTCTATTTTACACCCCCTGTCACAATAGGGCATAGCAGCGTAAGCCTATTTACACATGATGTCCACCTGGAAAGTCTTCTAAACGCAGTCACACAAGGTAAAACAAAATCATACAAGAAGAATTGTCCTTCACTTATCCACCCTACCATGGACACAGGCACCTCCTCTGTTGGGACTCAAAATTCCCCTGCATGGAGATGGATGTATACTCCTGCCCTGAGTGCCCCAGCTGCAAATATATCTGGATCCCTGGTGCTGATTTTTGTTGTCATGGGCAAACATTGATCATGCGTGTGCGCCATTTGCTGGCTTCTTGAACCGGGAGGGGCGCCCAAGGTGCTTCCATCATGATGATGAAAGGCTACTTCCTTTACCAGGAGGTAAGTAGCACAATCGCTGATGTAGCATCATACTGTGTAGTGATCAGGGCCCAGAGGAACTTGTCCTGCTTCATAGCTCTTTAGGCACTGGAACACGTTTGACTTTGGAAGAGTTGGAATGGGACTCCTGAGACTCAGACTACTAGTGGGCCTAACCTGAATGTTGCTTATCGCGAATGAGGAATAATCACTACCATTAGTGGGAAAGGGAAGTGGGACTCACGGGCCTGCCTATCGAACACTAGAGTACTAACCTCAGGGGACTGTTTTTTATTTGTGTATGCCATAATTTTACTTTGAGTCCATATAAAAAAACATTTTTTCATAAAAGCAAGTATTTGATTGCTGCTACTGAACATATTTTGAGTTGTGAGCCTGTGTTCATCCCTTGCATCTACCTCCCCCCCCCCGAGAAGCCTTGAAGTGCTCGACCCGCGCTACCACTGACACTCACGTGCTGAAGGGTTCTTGGCCCAGTTGTTCACGACCCATAAGAGGTCGGGCCCATGGACATCAAGAGTAGAAGGCCTTAACCCCACAGCTGAGCCCAGTAGCTCCTGCTTGCCCCCAGCCCAGTGAAAGGGGTTCTGACAGCCTCTCTCTCTGGCAATCCATCATCCTGTAGTGTCCTACGCCTTCACTCTGACCATACCACATCAAGTACTGAGGCAGCGAGATGAACATGCAGGCAGCCGTGAGGTCAATCCTCCCGGAACCTTCAATGTGTCATGTAAATATGAATTTAGAGCGCCTATCAGGAAAGCATGAGGTGTTCTGGTGCAGCTGTGGGCTAATGTGTGCAGATTCTACCCATGGCAGTAATGTGGGATCTCACCTGGAGCTGTATAAACTCACCCACCTGGGTTGGTGGCCCTAACCATGACCAGCAGTGTGTTACCCACTTACATCCTGCACAAGAATCGGTAGACGCTTCTCCCTCCTCTGGCCCTCATGCCTATTGGACAGGCTCTTGCATGGGTTCACCCAGGAATCTTCCCACTGGTATCTCAGACCTGACTCAGTGGTATACCGTCCAGCATTTGGTCCATGGGAATCTTTTCTGTTCTCCAGGATGGAGCTCTTGTTTTGTCAAGGGTCCTCCGAAAAGAAATACTTTCTGCTCCTTGGCACCCATGTGGGTTTGGAAGGGCCAAGGCCCTCTAGTGAGGCCTTGTGAGTAGCTCCACACTCACAAGCTGATAGTGAACTAACTGCAGAAACATCCAGACTTTACATACATACATACATATATATATTGTATTCTTGCAACACTTACTTCACTACAGTCACTGACGCACATGATAGACTCACCTCAGGCACACCTGATGACATCGTCATTCCTTCCCGAACAAAAACACACATTTGTGCTTCTTTGTGAGCCTTTCAACTGTAGCTTACCAAGGGTTTTGATAAAAAGTGAACTTACTGCAGTCATTCCCTTCACTCTGCATTCATACTTCACTCACAATTCAGCCAACGCATGCCTATCCCGCCATCACACTCACAAACCTTGAACAGAGCCAACATGCCTGTGATCAGGGAACCTCTTACAACGCGTCATCTGAAGTGAAACTGTTGGGAGATTGTGGCTTAATATGGGTGTTAGCTGGGAATCATTGAAGCTAAAAGTCAGGTGATCTTTATCCGGGGCGTACACATCCAACATTTGTCTTGTATTAAGGGTGGGATTCCTCCATAAACATCTGTGCGGTTCAGTTTTGAGCAGCCAGTCATGGGAAACAGAAAGATAAGCTCTGGGGAATGGGAATTCTAGTCGAGGAGTAATCCAAGTGAAACCCACCTATTAACCATTGTTTATCTTTTCTACCCGGTCACAGTAAATGCACATTTGTTCACAAGTATCTAATGTTCCCCTCTTCTTTCATCTGCAGGAATTTGAAAAGTTGGTGAATGACTCTGGTGAGCACGGCGTAGTGGTCTTCTCGCTGGGGTCCATGGTGTCCGAGATCCCCATGAAGAAAGCGATGGCCATCGCTGAAGCTTTGGGGACAGTTCCTCAGACGGTGAGTAAGAAACCCACCCACACCCTCTCCGCATTCAAGGGCACATGCTCAAGTGTACATAGCAGCGTTCTGTGAGGGAGGGTTGGGCGGGCTTGGATGGGGCTGAAAAGGTCTAAGATGAAAGCAATGAGAAGTGGATGCACCTCCTTCAGAGATCCTTGTGCAATCTGCGGGTTCAGGCTGAACCCCCACTTAGAGGTTGGTGAAACGAGTTCCATTGAGCCCTAATTTCTTCATTGTGTTTTAAACCAATGTTTGAGGGCCTCCATGGACTCTGGCAGCAGCAATGCTCCAACCTCAGTAGGCCCCAGATATCTGGCCACAGGCGAGAACCTTCTGCTATTGAAACATAGGACCAAAGACCCGGGCAAGGCTCTGGCAGAAGCCTCGCTATCCTAATCCTGAATTGGTGGTGTGGAATAGCCTCCTTCTAGAACCAGGAGCTCGTAAAGATCTTGGGGAGGGTCACTGGAGAGGAGCAGGGTTCAATCAAGTGAAATAAGGCTCAGTTAGGGCTGTGTTACGCCCGGACTTGTCATTCCCTTATCTTATGTCCCAGCTGGGCATCCATTATCAATGCAGAACTGCAAGTTGTCCTATGTTAAGAGAAAACCAGAACTCGATGCGTTGTTCACACATGCTATGGGAGCTCACTAAACTGCTTTTGCATCGCGTTTTTAATTTAAAAGGTCACACTCCAAAAGAACTGCGTGATTATGGTGTCTGTTTTTAATCGTCAGTTGAGATTGGCATGCAACTTGCTATGTATAACATGAATTTGAGTGTGAAATTCCACAAAATGAGGAGGATTTTATTTGGCATGTCAAACGTGGTATTTCTAGTTTTTTTTCCTCGAGCTGCTTCCTCTGGGCAGCACTTTCCGGCAATGCAAAATTATAAGTTTTCAACTTTAAAAAAAAATACCTCCGGAGTTTTTAACTCTCCTCAAGATATTCCAGCACTTGAGTTAGAAAAGTTAAGAAGTTTTGTGCACTATTTTGGAGGAAGGTCCACTTTCTCCAGCATGTAGAACTCGCGTTGGAAATGGAGTTAACAAATGTTAGTGGTAATTGAACCTGTACCTTGCATATGGACAGGGCGCCACTTGCAGATCATCAACAGTTTCATGAAGTTTCTTTTGTTGTGCTTCACTAAACTGTCGTCCCTGGGTCGTCTTTCCCTCCTCGGGTTTGCCTTCCGTGTGGCACCAGCTGTCCCGAGCCACGCATCCTTTGTTCCTCACTGGGTGCAGTGCCCACTACTCCGTACCAGAGCAGTGGAAGTGAGACCAGAACCACCACTGCTGCCGTGTGGTGCAGTGGGATACAAGGAAGAGGCAAGGCGCACTGACCGCCGGGCATGTCCCGATGGACTAGAGCCACGGTCTCTGCCGCTTCCCCTCCTCTATCGGAAATGGGTTACAGTTACACAATTTTAAACAATGCGCGCACAAAGCCAGCAAAAATAAATAAATAAATGTATGTGCATGGCGTCTCGTGAACCAGGCGCCTAAAAAATGCACGCACAAAGCCAGCAAAAATAAATGTATGCGCATGGCGTCTCGTGAACCAGGCGCCATGGCGATTAAAACAAACATTTGCAAAAAAGCACGGCGCGTTCTATTTAATTAGTCACCTGATCCTCGACGAGGAATGCAGCTGCCACCCTGCGCGCCACTGCTCGCTCCCGAGAGCAAAACGCTGTGGGAGTGAACATTAAAAAAAAAAGAGGTGAGACATGCACCCGCCTTTAGCCATTTGCGTGCTTTCATTATTGAAAGACACATGCAAAAGCCAAACCTATGCGTGGGAGGAGTCAGACCCACACACAGTAGTTTAGAGTACTTACAAGAAGCCTCGCAGAGCAGCACATGGGCGCTGGCTCCGGCTCGACCTAAAAATGAAGAGTACTGTAGCAGGACCAATTAACTATAGAACAGCCTACGGTAGGCACGTTTGACATATTTACAAGTGTCAAAAAAATGCCAGCTCTTTTTTTTCTCCAAATTGTACTACTGTTTAGTGCCAGGTGTATTCCACTAGATAGCAAAGGTGGATGCATGGGGTCAATCTGTGCTTAGAAACATCAATTCTGCTGGACATGGTGTCTGTTCTGTGGGGGTGCTCTTCAGGTAGACACAGGGGACAGCACCTTCCGAACCAGGTATTGAATGTGTCACATAAACATGCACTGAATTTTGATTGATGCAATGTGTTTATCAGATGCCTTCTTATATTTTAGGTTGGTGGGTGTTATACATAAAATTTTAATATTGTATGTGTAGTTTATGTATGGTGTAAAATGATTTGCATAAACTATAACAAAGAATTATGATATTGCATGTACTGCTGTAGTAGGTACACATACGAGTCTTTCTAGGTACTTTTGCTTGCACTGCATACAATGGGGGTGTTGTCATATTGAATTATGTGTTCTGGGATGTGCTTCAGTGTCGCACTTCTTCATGGTAACTGGTGAGTGGGTCTCAGCGAGCATTGCACTTTCCTTTTCCACTGAGGTGTATCTATCATGTCTTTTAAACAGCCACTTTCCTTTAGAGTATAATTTAAAACGGTTTTTAACACAGGTTTATATCCACTGAATGCATGCTGCCGCAAAATAGCTACCTACTATATTCCTTGACATCCGGCATGGCCTTGAATTACTATTTCCCTCCTTTATTTTCAATGCACCTCTGCTTATCTTATATACAGGGCCACTGGAATTATGCGATTGTGTGTCTCCGGCAGTTTTTGCATGATTATAGATTTGCTGCATTTGCCACATAATCCATCTTCCACATAATCTGCATTAGCTCAAATTGTTCGAAAGTTACTAAGAAAACAGTGACACGGGTTGATATGCAAAGGAAGGCCCTTTGGAAAGGTTCCCTTTCTGTTGCGTATTGTTCTGTGTGGGTGTTAAAATGAGGCGCAACCAATGCCCAGGCATTGTTAACAAGTGTAAAAATGACAAAATAATAAAGTAATACTATCATAAAATGTGCTGCATTATGCCGCATAATTTTCCTTTTCTTGTCACATAATTGACTCAACCATGCCCATAATTTGTCTCTCCCCGCCACATAATTCCAGTGGCCCTGCTTATTGACCTCTATAAACTACTCTGAAATCTCAACCCTCTTCACCCTTTTTTTTTTTAAATAAATCATTTGCTTCTCACATGCCCCCTCTAATGATCACACCTAAAATACTAATGCACCACAAAAAAATTAATGCATGGAATGGTTTTCTTTAGCATGCAAGGCAAACCCCAGTAACCAGTAGACTGACTACTAACCTTGGGCTACTCGCCGTAAAGCGATTTAATGCCCCTTCAGATGTAATAAGAGCTATATAAATGCAATTTCAATTCCAATTTCAAATTTGATGGGGCGAGGTGAAATAAAATGGCCCAGGGGCCAGAACACCTAATCTGGTAAGAGTTGCCACCGGTCGGTTTTTCCACTGGCATGACTGGTATTTTAGTGTCCTGGACGGTACAAAAATGAAGAAAATCATCCATATCTGATATTTTTACCCTGATCAGTCTGTACTTTAAACAGTAAACGTAAGGCAAAAGCACTTTAAAATGAGTTCTAAAACTGCCCTAATAATCTGACTGATCATGAAACTAAAGAAAGGCAGAAAAGCCATTTAAAAAAGGAATAAGGATTTTTCTTTTATATATATAAAGGTCCCTCTTTAATTATCATGTTCTGGTCTTTGCAGAATTTTAAAACATGAACAATGCCGGTTATTTTATTATCGCTTTTTTGTAGTTTTATGTAGTGTGAAATCGGTCCAAGGGCATTGGAGTGATTTACATGAGCACCAGTTACATTAGAGAAGATCAAATTTGTGTCTTTTTTATGCTTTGGGACAGTAAGTGATTTTCCCAGATTCACAGGATGCTCAGCTGCTTAGTTCCCAAGTTCCAAAGTTGGTGTCTCTGGCCAAGGTGGCCTCACAGTGAGGTCTACAGAAACACACCGACTCCTATTCCCCCTCTAACCCCCCCATCCCTCTCCCCTCAACCTAGACCTGAAAGACTGTGGGGCCAAGGCGACAACACCTGGCCCAGGGAGGCCTTTTCCCACTCACCCAGACAGAGGGCCTGAAAAAACAGTCCACAGGTGACCCTTTGGCGCTGGCCGATCGCCCAATGGCCGTCTTCCTAATCCGACCCTATCAGGAGTGGCATTTCTCTTCAGTAAACGCATCAGAAGTTCAACTGGTTCAGCGACTGCATCAGGGGCTCCATTGGTCCTAGTAAGTGCAACATTGGTTGAAGGGACCTTCTTTCTAACCTTACCTTTTCTCCACCCCACCTGTACAGGTTTTATGGCGGTACACTGGCCAAGCTCCCCCAAACCTCGCAGCGAACACCAAGCTCATCAAGTGGCTGCCGCAGAATGACCTCCTAGGTAAGTGACTTCAGCACAGTAGCACCACATTCTGAGCTGAGATAACCCAACCATGCGGCCCAACACGCAAACCAGAGATGGAGACCAGGGAGGGTCACTATACAATGCATTGACCGGAAATGGGCAGGTGGGCCTGGGACTGGATTTAAAATCACTTCCTGTTCATGCTTTTATCTGTAGAGATGCGAAGTCCATCCCACCACTGCTGGCTTGTATAGACCCCTCCACCCATGCCACAGTTTAGATATAGGAAATCTGATGATCTTATCTGTTGTTTGCTGCACAACTTTGTGCTCCTCGGATTACATCTGAAGTTGTGATGTCCGGCCCCTCAAGACACCCATTGTGCTCCGACCTCCTCGAGAGATGCCGCTGATATGGTGTCTTTCACTTACTGACACTATTAAAGCACTGATTTATCACAAGAAGGCGACTTCAGTATCCTATGGAATGGGATGGCGAATACAGGCTGCCATGCCCATGGACGACCATCATATTTATCATTTACGTAGAACACAGCAGAAACTGAATTTCCTCTTGACACTAAAATAATATGGTTCATTATTAACCCACTGCATTTTTCATATAATATTAATGTTGGAAAGGTCAAAGGTCTGCTCTTCTGATTTAAAACTGTGACCTTCAGGTTTCACACTAATCTCTGAAACAAGCTATCAGTCTATGGTGCTATATTACATAGTTTAAATACTACACAGTATTTTGAAATTACAACTAATATTTATTATCAAACTGTTCTGTTACTCAGCCTGTGTAAATTGCATGAAGCGGTTAGGATAGTCTTGGTTTTAACCAGTGCTTAATTTCAGCCGGTGGTTTCTGGTGCTCAGCACCAGTACTTAATTATCTACACCGGCACTTATGATAGTCTGCCACAAGGTGGTGCTGTTTGACGAATTTAGAGATAAGCCCAACAACAGTTGTTTGTTAAATCAATATACATTTAAAATGACTAATACCTGCCTTACAAGCCATTTTTAGAGCTGGGGGGAGGAGGGCCTAGAATCGTCTGAATTGAGTGTGATGCTTAGTAGTTGTGTTGCTACTGCCCCTGACAGCGCTGGACTAGGCAAAGGGTGGTGCATGCTGGAGTGGCCTCCTGAGAATGACCTCAGCACTTATTTTTTCACCAATTAATCCCTGGTTTTAACTTCTATTACATCTAATCATTTTCAGGGATCACAGGGATAGCTACTTTGCTTCTCAAAAGTAGTCGCTCATTTGCTACCTTCTACAATGTTTCATTGATCTATGATAATCCTATGTGTAGGGAAACCTAATCATTCTGTCCTGAGCTATCCGTGTAAGGCATAATAGGTCACTTTAATTTTAAGAAAAATTAACAAATGATAAATACTAAGCTATATGTCTCATGGCTATATGGGACCAAGAGACTGGCGGATAACCTGGCCCCCACCGCAATGGTGGTGGACTCCTGGAGAAGGCTACCAAACGGACGGGGTGGCAGGGAGTGGTGATGATAGAAACGCTGCAGGTTGGTCCCCCTGTGTGAAGTAGAGGGCCACAAACAATGGGATATTATTGGCACCTCTAATCTGGGAGATGTTTGGGTGAATCATGATATGCTAACCTTCAGAAACCCCAAATTCAGTTCGACCTGGCGGGGGGACCAGTACTTATGGTATCTCCGGGTTAGGCATCTTCTCCGGGGCTGCCTTGTCCGGGAAGTGGAAGTACCGGATGAAAGTCTGCTAAAATATAGAGTTTTGTGGGTTCTGATTCACCGCCATGCCATCTCAGTTATCTATGTTATCCTCCTGGCCAACAGCATGCCTCCCCACTGACGGCACTGTGGGACAAGTGGGAAGGGGATCTCGGGACCCTGGAGGATGACTGGGGGGGTGGCCTGCAGCTACCCAAGTGAGGTGGCAGTATTCAGGCTGACCCAGCTCAAAATTCTGCACCAAGCGTACTACACCAGATCTAGCTTAGTAGCCTTGGGTACCATCAGTACAGATAGATGCCTCAGGGGTGCACGCAGTGAAGTGCACTTGTACACACGATATGGGAATGTCCACAGATCCACTAGTTCTGGGAGGCAGTTAAACTCAGCATCTCCAGGGCCTTGGAGGTGTCACTGGAACTGAAGGCAAAGTTGACGATGGTGCATTGTGCTTAAGGATCTTGATGCATGTGCTTTAGGCGTCATATGAAAGCACGGTGTCAGTTTTCATTAAAATGTCTAATGTTTATGTTTTACTCTTCTGGTTCACAATGTCTGTGTTGGACATTTGTAACATGGTGTGCAAGGGCCCTCCTGCAATTAGATAATATTCAAAGCTTCATGTGCCATGAAAATTCTTTAGAGTAACTTTCTTCCCATCCTGGTCTAAGTCATTGATTCAATCGCAAAATGTTAAATTGTTCCATTAAGAGGAGTGAAGGCATACAGAGACCCAGTTGTATTGATGTTTCAAACGTGTGGCCTGCTTCGATGAAAGCTGTGCTCATACATTGGCAATGCACTCTAATGAGTAGCTTTTGGCTCACTTTTGGAACAGGATGGAGCCTCATGCCAGATTGGAGCAGTTTTAGTGCAAAGCCATTGACTTGGGGACAGAGGTGAGGAGAAACGCCTGCAGATGGCTCATGGAATGTGGTAGTGGATCCTGGAAGCCATTAAAACAAGCATTTGCAATGCAATGGGTCTCGCATTTACGAGAGTTTGAGCTATTGGCGTTGTAAATGACAATGCCTTTTATTTATGTGTTGCTTTTAAAACCGATAAATAAAAGGCATTGCCATTTACAATGCCATTAGCTTAAACTATTGCAAATGCGAGACATATTACATTGCAAATGCGTTCTGCGCCTGTGCTATAAAAAATTTTTTTTTAAACATTAGGAGAGAGCGTGCTCTGCCTGCAACGGCAGGCAGGAGAAAGCTATTTGAGAAAATAGTGCTCGGAGGCTGTAATTAAAGCTTACCGAGTAACAACACACATAACGGGGGTGTCACCATGAGAGGTTGCAAAATGAGACAAGGCGATACTAAGGAGGGACCACTAAGCCTATTGACCAATGTACAGCCACAGTTCACAGTGGACAATGACACAAGCCAATGAAAAATGAGGGTGGAGGGTGGGCGGAGCTTCAAGTTCCTACCAGAATACAGCATGCCTCGCAGAGCAGCGCATGCGCTGCCCAGGCTCGACCAAAAAGGGGACATTCATAAGATGGAAGATGCATATACATTCCGTTGCACCTTTCATAGTAAATAGTAGGTTTGTATCACAAGTAATACAAGAGAAGACAACCAATTTTCACATTTGTCTGTTGATAATATTTATATGATATCAATCTTTATTAACAAATTTCACATGATCAGCATACACGTGTTTTGCCCTATAACAGTGTGCTGGCCTATTGCTTTTTCAAGGCTGCAAGTGAATACAGGGGGAAAAGAGAGCAACAAATGGAGATGAGAAAAATGCATAGATTAGCCTATGACTACAATGTTCTAATTTTATGTGAGCGCACACTAAGAAATATCAGAAAGGAAGAAGAGATACTTTATATATATGTCTTAGAGCTGGAGGTGCTACACATGTAATCAGACTTGTGAGGGTAGGGGAGCGGCTAGCAGAGCAGTTGAGAGACAGAAAAGATTTCATAATTACAGCTTTAGTAGAATTGTAACTGGTCGATCAGTGGGTAGGCAAATAGAAGTTCCATTAAACAGGATTAATAAAAAGGAGTCAAGACTATCATAGTATCAGTAAAGAGGTCACGGTCTCGTGGGTGGGTAGACCAAAACTATCATATTGGATCCATTTGGTTTGCTTAATTATCTCTTCTAAAAATATTTGGGAAGAAACCAGAAGAAAAGAGTGGAAAGACATGAAAGAAGGAAAAGAAAAAGGAAGAGAAAAAAGAAATGAGACATATAAGGACAACACTCGAGAAAGACATTGTAGAAAGTGTAACTTGAAAATGTACTCCTAGGTGTAGCAAACATACGCAAGTCATCACAGAAAGGCAAGCAATAATCAATAATTTGTAAACCTACATAAATACTAAAGTAGGACAGTCAAATTAACTATAAGGAATTCAGTGGAAAAAAGGGGTGAGTAAAAACCTTGGTTGACGTAATCAGATTGTATATGTATTAATGAATTGTTCAGAATCACTGTGTCTGAAATAAAAATAATAGACCAAAATATATTGGATTTAGATTGGAGAAACTCACTGAATTGCTTTAAGGGGCCGTAGGTGGCCAAAATCGGCAGGAGTACCTACTGGTGCAGGAAGAAAAAGAAAAGCTAGCCAAATCCTGTAGCATCGACCATAAACCATTGTACATATTAATATGTAGGCAATCCACCCAAACTTGGTCCACCAACTGATCCATGCCATGGAACCACAGCTTATCTTGTAGAATAGCCTGGTTTTGATCTTTGCTGATCCTCTGTGTCCCTCGTATGTCAGCTGGACCATGTGGTATAGAGTGACCGAAGGACTGTAATGCAATTCAAGTGTAGGAGAATGCAGTTTCTATCAGTGCTAAGCTGATTGTGAATTTTTCACAGCCATTCTAGATATTGTCCGCTTGTTTAATCTCTTCCCTGAGTATCAGCAAAAAATAGTTTCCATACATTGGACCTCATGGCATAAATGGTCTTCTTTAGACGCTCATCCTATTCAGTGTGTAGCATGATCACCTCCAGAGATAGGGCCTTGGAGCAGGCTGTGTATGCAATCTATTCTTTGTGGTCATCCACTTCATGAGCAGGTTCAGGACTTGTCATTTTGTGGCTATTTGTGCTACTTGACGCCATTACAGATAATTCACCGGGTTATTGCACCCTGGTCTGTGAGATAGCGAGAACATATATTTTTTACACTGCAGAGTTCACTTTTCAGTGCTAGATGGCTGTGTGACTCCATCCCAATGAAGAATGGATGAGGGGTTTATAATCCGTCACTGCCTGTAAAGACTAGCCGCAGATGTGGAGGTGGGACTGGGTGGACCTCCACTTTCTGTTTTTGGGAGTATCTGTGTGGCACTCTCATGAGGGCATGGCTGGGAAACAAAATGTTCTTCCATTCACCCTGATCTAGCTCCTGAATTAAATCTGCTTTGATCCCCACAGGGCTTGCATCAACAGTTAGTTCAGTGGGCTTCCTCAGGGCAAGGTAGCCAGTTGTGTTGTGCAACAGAGTTATTGATGTTGTGAAATGCTTGTTTCATGTCTCCGCACCTCCATGTTCCTTTTGATTTTGTCAATGTTCTGTGGGGCTCTGAGAGGTTCGCCAGGTTAAGTATGAACTTCCCACAATACGTTGCTAGATCAAGGAAGCATCTTACTTCTGCTGCTGTTTAGGGTCGGCTGCCATCTCTAATGTCTCACCCTTTCTGTGGATCAAAACTTGACACCACTCCGTCTGTTTCTCACCAGTACAAAGTCTCCTATTTCTGTTTTTGATTCTTGGGAGTGCTGAGCTTGTTCTTGGGAGTGCCGAGCTTGACTAGCACTTGCATTATTGACCGCTCTGTGAAAAGCAGCTAGTCTCCTGGGATCCCCAATGCTGCCCGGCGCAAAGTCACCTTTAATCCACTTTGGATTCACTATCTAAAATAACGAGTCAGGCGCTGGAAGCTGGAAGGCAAGAAAAAGGTTTATTACTCTTAGAGGAGACCACGTCAACTGCTGTCACCAGGATGTCTTCAGGGAGGTGTTCTACTGGCAATGCTTCTGGCTCATCCTTTTATACAGTTTTACACAATGTATTTGTTTCTTTTATCATGGTTACAAGCTTGGAGTCTCCGCCCCGGGCAGGTTGTCACACAAGCCGACATTGTTTTATCAACATGGTTACACAAGCCCAACATTAACTCTCCTCCCGCCCAGGTCAAAAACAGACAATTTAATTGCAGCTGGACCTTGCTTCAGGGTCTAAAAACGAGTGAGACCGGCCAGATCTAAGAGTCCGTTCTGTTGATAAGAACAGGTCCCATTGTTGGCAAAAAACCAGTCTTGCTGTGTGTAGTGCAATAAACCATGTTTGCAAGAGTCTGTTTGGTATTTGTAACCCGTTTGTGCAGGGATGAGAGGAAAGACGAGTTTGAGGCAGCAGGTGATGTTGATGTTTGTCGTGGAAATAGTTTATAGCCCCCAGCATACATATCAGGTTTGGTCAGAGAGTCAGAAGGCTGCTAGAGGACAGGGTGAAATGAAGGTGACCAACAGAGTACAAAATGGCTGTGGTAAATCAGAATGACTGTAGTTTATGTGCACGTAGGAACTTTCATCAGACAAGATGGCGCAGAATGTTCATGATTGTGTTTTGTTCTTAACAGTCGCCCCTTTGAACATAACTAGCCATCTTGTCAGTCTATTTCGATCTCCATAATGTCCTGTATTTCTTGTTCATACATTACTCTCATTTTTGTTAACTGAGTGTCCATAGTCTTAGGGCGCAAGGCACTTATGCAAAGAGAACACAAAGGTGGTATACAGTGTACACCCAAACAGCAACCACATATTGCCAATACTGGGACCAAGAGAAACATTGATATTTTCCAACCCCAGTCCTTTAAGATGCCCCAAAGCCAACTTCCAATTGTCCAAGTCTCTGATCCTTGATGAATTTCTGAAGACAGTCTGTAGAGATGTTCGATTGCTTCATAGACTACTCTACCCTCCTTGCATCATCGGACACCTCTTTTACTATACCGATGCCCTAAAACAAACCTTTCTAAACTCTTCCCTGACTCCTCCCCTCAAACCCCCTTCTCCCCCTCCTACTGCTAAGACCTATAAAAATAAAAAAATAAAAAATCCTTCACTCTTTTATCCCTCCACTATCCTTTTCAATCAGAATTAACAGTCTAACATATTCAATTTTCAACTATACTAATTCACCACTAATCCTTTATGGGTTCCAGAGTAGCGTGCTACTCGCCAATAAAGCGTCTCAACACCCCATCAGGGTTACAAGCGCTATATAAATGCAAACCTTTTTCCCTTTCTACCCTCCCCAACCCTTCTCAATCCAAATAACTGACTAACATATCCACCACTAAAATTACTTTCATGTTTCACCATAATAATTCAACACTAATACTTCTGGGTTCCAGAGTAGCGTGCTACTTGCGCTTCAAAACCCCATCAGGGGTAGCAAGCGCTATATAAATACAAACCTCTTTCCCTCTTCTATCCCGCCACCTACCCTTCTCTACCCAAATAACTGAATAACATGTCCACTAATCAAAGTTACTTCATTTTTTACTAGACTAATGTTCAACACTAATCCTTAATGGGTTCCGGAGTGGCATGCTACTCGCCAGAAAAGCGCTTCAACACTCATCAGGGGTAACAAGTGCTATATGAATGCAAACCTTTCTTCCCTTTTATCCCTCCGCTATCCTTCTCACTCCAAATAACTGACTAATATCCACCACTGAAACTACTTTCATATTTTCACCATATTAATTCACCACTAATCCTTGATGGGCTTCCAGAGTAGCATGCTTCAACACCCCATCAGGGGTAACCAGCGCTATATAAATACAAACCTTTTTTTCCTCCTCTATCCTTCTGCTATCATTCCAAATCCAAATAACTGCGTAACCTATCCATCACTTAAAATGTACTTGCATGTTTCACTATACTAATTCAACACTAATCCTCTATGGGTCCCGGAGTAGCGTGCTACTCGCCGAAAAAGCGCTTCGACGCCTCGTCAGGGGTAGTAAGCGCTATATAAATGCAATTACAATACAATACAATAGACAGAGGGTGAATTATCAGGGATGTATATGCAGCAACTGGCACCAATGATGTGACATGCTCCTCCACGATCCGCTAGTACCACGTCCAGGACCATGCGGTTTTGTAGGGCCACCAGACGGACCGCTTGAAGCTCGGCAGTGTTGTTGGTGAGGATGCCAGCTGTGACGTTCAGGGCGGTTTCTACCGCTTGAGACAGATGTCTGATGGCTCGGCTGTTTGCCATCGGACCCCATAGCGGGACGAGCCCTTTTGCTGCGTCAACGAACTGTGATGCAGCAGAGTCTGCTTGATCAGTGTCTTTAGAACGCTTTTCTCGATGATGCTCTGCAGGGGCTGTGTAGGTCGGTGGCAAAACAAAGGCGATGTAGCACGTGCCCCCCAGTTTCTTGGGAGCCAGGTGTAGGCTTTGGTTCCAAAGACAAAGTACATATTGGGTGATGCAACAAATGCTGGAGGATTGGCAGTGTTCAAAGTCCTTACAATGTTACAAGTGCTGTGACCCACATTCTTAGTCCCACGGCCTTCAATGCATACAAGGCCAGAGACGTTCACCACAGATAGGGCCACAGTCAGTGTTGCAGCAGTTCTTTTCTTCAGGTAGGAAAATGTGGCTCTGACAGGATTATTGAACACTTGTATTTCCACTCGTTCTTTGGAGGGGACATTCATTGGGAATGTCGTATTGGAGGTGTGAGGGCAAAAGGGAGCTGCTGTTCTTCCTGTTTGGTTTAGCCAGAACTCGTTGTAGAACTGAGCGATTGTCCCATCGGAAGTGGCATTGTCTTTGTAACTTTCTTGTAGGAGCATCATCCAGGCAAGGCAAGATCCATGAACAGAAAAGGGTGAAGGGATGAAAGGGATGGAATGTTCAGTGGCATGTGGTAGCAGCCCACAGACCCAACAGTTAGTGGCATTGGTGGCAAGATTGTGCTGGTGCAGCATCTGTACGAAAGAATTATTCCAGAATTCTTTGCGTCGTTCTCGGAGATGTGGCGGTAGTGATACCAGGTAGTGTTCTTTCTTTGTGATTGGTTGCATGGTTGGTGACAATGTTCTGTATGCAGGTGCATTCTCTTCAATGATCCAGAGTGTGACCATTAGCAGGAGGCAGGTGAGAAATGCAGCTACAAGTGCAATTGTCTTTGTACTGTGCAGTTCAAAAGTCTTGGTGTCTTTGCGGTGGCTTTGCAGGTGTTCCGTTTCTTCCATCATCTTCGAGGAGCTCACCAACTGTTAGGACCACAGACTTTTGTCTGGTGTTTTTCCTGGTAGCGTCGTTTGGCTGTGCTACCGATCTGAGACTCTGACTCAGTTAGTGGCCTGGTTGTTGGAGCACCCCCCTTTTCGTTGATCTTAGGTTGTACCCTTCCTTGGATGGCACCGTGGAGTCGGGAAATTCAGACAGTTGGAGGGTGTCTTCTTGTGGGTAGCAACTCCGAGATGGTCGGTCTTTTGCGAGTACTTCCTCTTGCACCTCCACCTCTTCACAGGTTGCCAGCGTTGGAGGGACTTTCTTGCAGTGGTGGGCGTGCAGCCAATTTTTTTTTCTTCCACTCGGAGGGCAGTTCGAGTGGTGATCAAGACTTGCCAGGGGCCCGTCCACCTGGGCTCCAGATTCTTCGTTCTTTGGAAGTTGCGAACTAGGATGAAGTCCCCAGGCTTTATCACATGTCCTGGGCCCCTGGATATGTCAGGCAAGGCTTGCTGCACCTGTTGGTGGATAATTGTTAGCTCGTTTGTCAATTTATGCAGATAGTCTGACATTAATATGTTCGGGACATCGTTAATGGAGGTGGGTCTTGGTGCTGCCCAAATGTTCATAGGCCTGCCGAAGACCACTTCATACGGGGTCAGTCTGTGTTTGGTCGGGGTGGAGCGCATTGATAGCAATGCCAATGGAAGGGCGTCGGGCCATTTCAACCCGGTTGTGGCAACTATTTTGGCTAGCTTTAGTTTCAATGTTGCATTGTGTCTCTCTACCAGGCCCGCTGATTGGGGGTGGAAGACGGCATGGAATTTTTGTTTTACCCCCAACCCTTTCAGTATGTTCTGTATCACTTCGGCTACGAAGTGTGGGCCGTTGTCGCTCCATAAAATTCTGCAAAGGCCGTACCGGGGAAGAATTCTTTCAACAATACTTTTGCAGTGGCTATGGCAGTATTGTCGCGGGTGGGATATGCCTCCACCCATTTGCTAAAAGCGCACACAACCACCAGGACATATTTTAGACCATGGCATCTCTCTAGTTGGATGTAATCCATTTGAAGGACTTCAAAGGGGTGATCAGGGACTCCAAACCCTCCCCGTGGTACTACTGTCCCTTTCCCTGGGTTGTGTTGTAGGCATACTATACATTGTTGTACTAGGCGCTTTGCAGATTCTGTTATCTTGACATTATGCCATACTCTTGTGATTAGTTCAATCATGGGGGTGGAGCCTATGTGTGCTGGTAAATGTGCCATGGTCAATATGGGGATGAGGTAGGCATTGGGTAACAGCCATTTATTTCCGTCTTTAGTTCTCCAGCAATTTTCCTCGTCTTTTAGTCCCACCTTTTCCCACTCGGTCAATTCGTCTTGTGTGCCTGTAGTCTGTATGTCCCTTACAGTGGTCCTAGCATCAGTCCATTGTTCAGCTTGTGACCTGGTCACATACATTCGTGTCATGGTTCTGTCTTCTGCTGTGGCTCGGGCAGTAACGTCTGCTAGCGCATTTCCCTGTCCAATGAGATCTGTCACTTTCCTATGTGCTTGGCATTTTATCACTGCTAGCTTTTTGGGGAGGAGGACTGCTTCCGTCAAGGCGGAGACTAAATCTCCTTGCAGGATGGGTGTACCGTGTGAAGTCAGGAACCCTCTTTCTTTCCATAGAATCCCGAAATGGTGAACCACCCCGAAGGCGTATTGGCTGTCGGTGTATATGTTAACTGTCGTGCCAGCTGCTAAAATACATGCTCGTGTGAGGGCAATGAGTTCTGCTGCCTGGGCGGAACGTTGGGCAATACGGGCTGTTTCTAGAATGGTTCGGGCTGTGGTGACAGCGTATGCAGCTGAGGTGGTGCCGTCGGGGAGTTTGATGCACGAACCATCCACCCATAGTTCTCCATCTGGCTCTAGAAAGGCGGTGTCTCTGAGGTCTACTCTACTTTTTGTTTGTTCATCGGTTAGTGTCACACAGTCGTGTAGTGGAGCCACGTTAGAATCGTTCTCGGGTAGGGGTAACAGTGTGGCTGGATTGAGGGTGGTGCATCGCTTTAGGGTAATGTGCGGTGCTAGCAGGGTCAACTCATATCCTGTCAGTCGGGCGCTAGTCAAGTGTTGGGTTTTGGTCTGGTTCAGTAGTGTGTCGACTGCATGGGGTACTAAAACAGTGACTGGATTGGAGAGCACTATTCCTTCGCTCTGGCGTATTGATACCGCTGCAGCTGCCACAGCGCGCAGGCACGCTGGCAGTGCTCTGGCTACTGGATCGAGGGTGGCAGAAAAATATGCACAAGGGCGTTGTTTGTGACCAATTGATTGTGTTAGGACAGACAATGCACATCCCTCCCTTTCGTGTGTGTAGAGGAAGAATGGTTTGGAGTAATCTGGGGTTCCTAGGACTGGTGCTGAGCAAAGGGTATTGCGTAGTTCTTTAAAGGCTGTCTGGCATTTGGGGGTCCAGGGGAGAGGTGAGGGGATGTCCTTAGCTAGGAGGGAGAGAAGGGGTTTGACAATGAGGCTAAAGTTCGGTAACCACTGTCTGCAAAACGAGGTGAGGCCTATCAAAGAGCGGACTTGCTTCAGATTTCTGGATCCTGTCAGGCGTGAGTTTTCTCCCTTCTTTTGATAAAAGGTGACCCAAATAGGTCACTTGTGATTTACAGAACTGCAGTTTCTTTCGGGAGACATTGTGACCATTCTCAGCAAGGAAATGGAGTAGTTTGATGGTGGCTGTGACGGCTATTGGTATGGTGTCTGCTGCTAGAAGGATGTTGTCTACATATTGTATTAGTGCCACTCCATCTGGCAATTGTATGGCGTCCAACTGTCTTTTAAGCGCCTGGCTATAGATACTTGGGCTCTCAGTGTACCCCTGAGGTGCTCTACAAAATCTATACGAACGGGAATTTAGGGTAAATCCAAAAAGATAGCGGCTGTCCTCGTGTATAGGTATGGAAAAGAAGGCGTTCTTGAGGTCGATCACAGTGAAGGTGGTGGCAGTGGAGGGGATTAAAGTCAAAATTGTCGTGATGTCGGAAACTACTGGGTATTGTGGTACTACGATTTTGTTTACCTCCCGCAGGTCAATGATGAAGCGGTAGGCTTTCCCATCTCCCTCTCCCTGTCTCTTTACAATCGGTAGTATGGGACTGTTACAAATGTTGCTCACTACTTCCTCTACCACCCCTGCCTCTACCAAAGAGTGTATGATCTCTGTTAGTGCTTTCTCACCCTCTGGCGATATTTTGTACTGCGGTACCTTCGGTAGGGTTGCGTCCTGTCGTATTGTTACGTGTACTGGGTCAATCATCATTCGTCCCACGTCTGAATCAGCCCTAGCCCATAAGTGTGATGGCAAAGTGTCCAGTAGGGATGTGTCAGTCTCAGAGATGGAAAACATGTGCTGAAAAGGGTTCTCTCTATGGCGTTGGGGGTTGTCATACAGGATGACACGCACTCCGTCTGGTGAGCATCTGATAGTCGCATGGAAGTGTTTCAAAAGGTCGAGGCCCATAATGGCGTCTGGGGTGTTAGATGAGAGGAGGAATGTCGTTTCGACGCCATTGCTGTCAAGATTAAAAGGGATGGGTCGGGACAAAGGGTTGGTGGAGGGCGTACCGTCAAATCCTATTGAGGTCACATGTGAGCCTGACAAGGGTGCCCTTGGAATCAGTCGTTTGGATAGTGCACTACGTGTTGCTCCTGTGTCTACCAAAAATGGCGACCTTGTGCCCAGGACCTCAGCGGTAACATAAGGGCCTTGCTGATCAACGCAGAGCTTGACTGGATCCCTCCCTTGCCCCTGGCTGTCCTATGCAAAGTCGTACGTATTGTCATAATCTGTCTGTTGGTACTGATTCTGTCTGGGATGGTCAAATGCGTTCACTCTTCCTGGCCTTTCCTCGCTTGCTTCACTCGCGTACCCTCTCCCACGTCCTCTTCCTCTCTGTCCACTTGCTATTTCCCTCGCCCCTCTGCCCCTAGCAGCTCCTAACAAAGCCGGGCATTGGGATTTCCAGTGTCCATATTTTTTGCAAAATGCACATTGATCCTGTCCTAGGTCTTGGCGTCCTATATATGATGTAGATGGATTGTTCCTAGGTGGCTGTACTCTAGGGGTATTCTGCTGGTTTCCTCCCCTATATTGCTCCCCTCCTGTATTCGCCCCCTGGAGTTGTGCTATCATTACCCTTTCCTTCAAGTCCTTCTTTTTCCTTTCTGTAGCCCTGTCATTTTCGTTTCTCTGATGCTCGTAATACTGGGCCATTTGGAGAATGGCCGTCGGTTTAGATGCTGCCCAACTACTTTCGCTGGCTTGTAGTTTCTGGGATACATCTGGCAGTAATCCTTTGACGTAGTTCTGCACAAATAAGTGGTGTCCGGTTGCGGTGGACATGTCTTGTCCACTGTAATCAGAGAACACAGTTTCAAATCTGGAGAAGTACTCTGAGACGTCCTCTTGTGGTTTCTGGCGGCATGCGGTTACTATGGACCAGTCTATCTTTTTCTCTGGGATCAGCGTTTTCACTTTCTGCACTATTTTGTCAGGGAGGTCTAATATTGCTTTAACTGGTTTTTGACCAGGGTTCCGCTGTTTATCTAGTGTGTCGAGTTGTTCCCAGGTATGACCAAACAGTTCGGTATGGTTTACTTTCTTAACCTGTTTCCACACATCTGCTGGCAAACATAACCCGAAGAACAAGTCTATGTCGGCAAGTGTCATTATTGTTGATCCCAGAGCGGTACCTAGCTCGGCGTAAAAGGCGGTGGGGTTCTTTCGTAGAATCCGGCAAAGATTTACGGAAGGTCAGGATGTCCTGTCTGTCCCATGGCTGATACACCCAATTGTAGACCACCCTTCCTCTAGAGTCTTGATGGTTTATATCGTCATTAGTCCCTTGTCCTCTAGGAGGTACCCAGTAAGGGGCAGCTTCTTTTATTGGCATCATGCTATCTGTTTTTTCCACTGGGGGTCCTGCTACCTTAGTTGTCCTGTCCCTATCTATCTGTCCTTGTTCTATGAGGTGACGCAATACTTCTAGTGTGAATGAAAATAGTTCTGCAACATCGTTGTCGCCTTCATCTCCGATGTCTACCTTCCTGTAGAGAGCCACTAATCGCTCGGGCCCTACGTTTTGGTACTTCTCTTCATATGCAGTAAGGGTGTGGTAACAGAGACGTACAATAAAGTATCGTTTGCGGTTTTCAACATAGGAGTCGCATATGTCTGTTACGTGTTCTTCTGTTTCTTTCCTATCTATGAGGGTTTTAACTATTTTATCAATGCCTGCTCGCTCATTTTTACTTAATCGCGGGACCCTGGGCGCTCCTATTTCCTTGGTTCCTACCTCTACTACTGCCTCCTTTGATGAGGCATTTGGTGTGGGTGGCTCGGTGGGAGCAGAGGTGGTGGAGACTGAGGCGATCGTGCCATCTCCAGCTATACTTTGGGGGTCCTGGCGTTGTACTACGGGATGAGTAGGGGCATAAGGGGGTGGCATGTATATCATTGGGGGACCTAACAATAAATCATCATCTACCCCCTGTTTTGCTGGTAACTCGGGGTAAAGAGTTAAGGGCGTTCTAACAGGGCATTGACCTGATATTTTTGATTCCTGTTCCTTTTTATCGATTTCCTTTTCTTTTAGTTCTTCTTCTAACTTTTTACAGGCTTGGTAAGCTGATTTTCGCGTTTCTTTATCTTGTCTAGCTTTGTCTCTTTTCTTTCGTTGAGCTGCTTCTTTTCGCCATAAACCAAAACTATCAAACATGGCTGGTCTAGCTTTCTTTTGTGGAGAGCTAATTCTAACGTTTCTATTTTAGCGGGATCGAAAGATCCCGTCAGTGGCCACTGATTTACCCGGTCCTTCCTAGTGTACTTATGCCATAGTTTGCTATAAGCTACGGTGGCTAATCCATATTTTACGTACATGTCCTTGTTAGGGGTGCCGGATGACTGACCTCTAACAAACGGTCCAGTCCAAAACAATCAAACAATCTAGAGAAAACAGGCATGACGTATTTAGCGGTCAAAATGAATATCTCAATTAATGTTAGACAAAAGTCTGCACTACCTGTCCTTCGCTGTCTGCAAAGAGAGAATATTCCTATTCTACGTTGTTTGCAAGCAGGGAATGTCTCAAATAACTCAAAAAGGAATACTAGTATTTCTATCAATCAATCAATTTAAGTCATGTTTTCTCACGACCTTACCCGGACCGTATGGACAGTTCTTCGTATTCCCCTTCCAGCGCCTGGTTGTCCTCTTACTCCAACAATCAATGCGGCGTTCCTGTAAGGCCCCAGTCGGGACCGCAGGTCACTCGAGAGAGGTCCGTTCGGAACCGGTGAAGTTCAGTCAATTGGCAGCCAGACGAGGGTCTCTTTCAGGCAGGTGCACTCCAATCATTTAGTCGTTCACTCCGTCGTTAGGACCTCTCTACTGGACCCACGTGTCTCTGATGGGCCCCCCGTTGGGTCGCCAATTTGTGAAAAGCAGCTAGTCTCCTGGGATCCCCAATGCTGCCCGGCGTAAAGTCACCTTTAATCCACTTTGGATTCACTATCTAAAATAACGAGGCAGGCGCTGGAAGCTGGAAGGCAAGAAAAAGGTTTATTACTCTTAGAGGAGACCACGTCAACTGCTGACACCAGGATGTCTTCAGGGAGGTGTTCTACTGGCAATGCTTCTGGCTCTTCCTTTTATACAGTTTTACACAATGTATTTGTTTCTTTTATCATGGTTACAAGCTTGGAGTCTCCGCCCGGGCAGGTTGTCACACAAGCCGACATTGTTTTATCAACATGGTTACACAAGCCCAACATTAACTCTCCTCCCACCCAGGTCAAAAACAGACCATTTAATTGCAGCTGGACCTTGCTTCAGGGTCTAAAAACGAGTGAGACCGGCCAGATCTAAGAGTCCGTTCTGTTGATAAGAACAGGTCCCATTGTTGGCAAAAACCAGTCTTGCTGTGTGTAGTGCAATAAACCATGTTTGCAAGAGTCTGTTTGGTATTTGTAACCCGTTTGTGCAGGGATGAGAGGAAAGACGAGTTTGAGGCAGCAGGTGATGTTGATGTTTGTCGTGGAAATAGTTTATAGCACCCAGCACACATATCAGGTTTGGTCAGAGAGTCCGAAGGCTGCTAGAGGACAGGGTGAAATGAAGGTGACCAACAGAGTACAAAATGGCTGTGGTAAATCAGAATGACTGTAGTTTATGTGCACGTAGGAACTTTCATCAGACAAGATGGCGCAGAATGTTCATGATTGTGTTTTGTTCTTAACAGCTCTTTTCCGTTAGTTGCCATCCACATCCAGATGTGTTGGAGCCCAGGAACTGGCATGAGGTATTACATTTTGTACTGCTATTCCAAACATTATCCCATCCGAGGACCATAGTGTGATGCTATGTGGTATGCGCTTGTAGGCCCCAGAAGCGATGTATGGCAAACTCCATGTCTTCCTCTTGATCCTGATTAATGTGACTTGCTTGCTTCAATGTCCTCATCAGGCTTTCCGCTTCCCCGTTGGCCTGGGGCCACATTAGTGTGGTATTTCAGTGAGCAATTTCTAAAGGTTCCAGATATTCTTTAAAGTCACTGCTCTGGAACTGCAGTCCACTGTCTGCTTTCAATTGCTGGGCAGACCCAAAATGGGAAATAGCGTCTCAAACTTGGCCCATGTCTGCTCAAAATTGATGCTGGTAAGGATTTCAACCTCCTGAAATATGGAATAAGCATCCAACATGTCTCCCATCTGGTAGTGACCCAAAGTCAACTCTCACATCTTGCCATGTGACTTCACTTGAGTCATCCGGGATCACAGGACCTGGTCTGTGGGAGGGGCCAGTGACTGACCCCAATGGCACTCAGCTATCAGTTCCTCAACAGGATGTCCATTGAAAGGAACCAGACTTCCTTGCACAGGCGGGCTTTCATTTTCTCCGCCCTTCGTGGCTCAAGTGCACTAGCTAGACAATTGTGTCATGGAGAGTTTGTGGGATAATCACTCTGTGCCTTCTGTGGTGCTCAGTTCATCTTGTATGTTCCACAGTCCTTTCATAACCGTGTTACTGCCATTGTGTCAGTCTCCAACATTTTGTAAGAAAGTGTTCCATTGATTCATTTTTGCAATGGCATGCTAAATATATGGGCCTATTTTGGTTGCATCTGCTGTTTTTGCTGGCCTGTGGAGTGGATTGCCAATGTGAGTTGCCTCAACACTATCAAACTCATCAGCTCCACCTCCTGCAGAGTCCTCTACTGACTGTCTCTACCTGAGGTGTCTGAGTGTTTGTCGGTTTGGTTTTTGCATCCAGACTTGTACCTTAATACAAACTATTACTGCTGGAGCTGAAGGACCCATTTTTAATGCTTGGTGGAGAGTGGGGAGCAGTACCAGTGAGTAGTGGTATGAGGAGATTGTGGTCGGTTGTTACTTTGAAGGATTGCCCTTTGAGGTAGAGGTGGAAATGTGTGCAGTCTCATTTGATGGCAAAGGCCTCTTTCTGTATGTGTGCATAACACTTTACTGTGCTGGTTAGTGCTCAGCTTTCAAAGGCAATCTGCCTCCATTCATCCCCCCCCAGTGTGTTGCATCAAGATGGCCCCCTACCCAATGGCACTGGTGTCGACTATAAGCTCCGACTCCTTGGCTGGGTTGCATATACCATGGTTGAGTTCTATAATAATGTATCGTTGATGTTTTGGAATGCTGCTTCTTATGCTTTTCCCCAAAACCCAGGGGTTTGCTGTTTTGGTCAGCTCTGTCAGAGTTCCAGACAGTGTCACAAGATTGGGGATGAAGCGACCTCAATTGGTGACTAGACAAAAGAAGCTACATACTTCAGATGGTGAGGCTCGGCCTCTCTGACGTCAGCCCTTATTCATGGGTCCACTCTTATTCCATCTCCCAAAAATATGTGTCATAAAATTTGCCTTCTTATTGCAGGAACTTGCATTTGTTTTGGTCTGCAACCCTTTGCTGTTTGGCTTTGAGCCTCCTCTGAAGTTCCTGTATCATTGTGGCAAACATTAAAACATCACTGACACTGAGGACTCCTTCTAGGCCTGACAGGACCTTCCTAATCACATTTTGAAATACCTTCGTCACTGAGGATATGCCAAAACTAAGACAGTGGTGCCTTAGGAGGTCTCCATGTGCTGGGAAGGTCGTAATGTATCTGCACTGCTCATTGAGTTCAAGTTTGTAGTAACTAGACTTCATTTCCAGTCTGTAGAACCACGGGTTCCATTTTATCAGTTATGAAGTCATCAATGGTAAGTGTGATGTGCCATTCCCTCCTAATGGCTGTGTTAGGCAGGCACATGTCTATACAGATCCTGATGCTTTCTGGTTGTTTTGGTTTGCGGGCCACTGCCACTAGCGATAGTTGGGGATTGGGGCCTGTGATCTTCTCAATGACACCAAGCTCTTACAGGTTTCGTAATTCTGCTCCACAGCAGGGCATAGGTGGAAAGGAATTTGATGGTGGCATAGGGTCACGGCTGTGTATAGTGAAATTGCAGGTGTTCGAACCCAACCAAGACAACAGAAGAGGTGATTGATGCTGGTCAGTATGTCATCTACACATCATGATTGAATGGCCACTGCAAATCGTATCAGTTGCAGCTCTTCCGTGGTGGAGCAGCTGAGGAGAGTTTCTACACCTCAAATGGCAACAAAACGTAGTCATGAAACATTCCCATTTGAACTCTTCTAAGGGAAGAGGGTTTGCTTCGCTATACGTGGTTAGCTTTGTCTTGGTAGGTAGCAGTGTTTGGCGAGGGTATAGTTCATTGAAGTGCTTTATGCTCATCATGTCTCCTGAGGCACCAGTGTCTATCAGGGATGTTATTGAAGTTCTTGATATGGTGATTTAACACTTGGGTCATAGCCTGCAACCTCTTTTATGGCTTCTAGTTAAGCATTATATTAGAAAATAATCAATTATATTTACCTTCTTTGTGATTATTTGAAAGGGCCCCATTTGTGGGCAGAAATTCCCTCGGCCGCCACTGGGACACTTGCATCTTACTGCGTGAAACCATCATTTGAGATCCCCTCTGCAAACCCTTGCAAAGTGATTGGGCGTTAGTGTGCTGAGCATGTTTTACCTTTGGCTGGGCAGTCCTGTAGTAGATGTGTGGGAAATCCACAGTACCCACACACTATCCTTGTCATCACATCATCCGTCGGTTTGGCGGGAGACATCCTTTTCCAATGGTTGCAGCAGTCTCTATCGTTTTATGTCCACTCACCTCCTCTCTAATTGACCTTTGCTGATTATGCTCCCCATATGGTTAGCCCTGTCATTGGACAAGTCGTTAGATCTGGTGAGGGTAAAAATTTCTACCCAATAACATTTTGGGTTTGCAGAGTATGTGCTGTCTGAGAGCAGCCGATCTACATCCTTGGATAAGTTGCACCCTGACTTCCTTATGGGGGGCATCATTGGTACAGGTGCTTGCTAGTTCATGAACTCTGGCATAGGGAAGATTTCAATTGAGTCTCCCTCACGCTGATCAGCTTGTAGTTTAAAAAAAAGGATTCATCTTGGGGTCAAGGTACAGATTAAGTTCCATGATTGCTCCATCATAATCTTTTCCACCTCATGTGTTTGGGAGATCCTGTAAGAGCTTGAATATCTTTTCCTCTATAGTGAAGAAGCAACTTTTTCGCTTCCCCATCCCTCTCCTTTGTAGTTTTGAAGTATTTGTTGATGCAGGCAACCCAGTTGTGCCGGCGAGGCATCGCTGTCATAAGGTCACCCAGCTCTGTAAAGGGGGCTAGTGGATTGGCTGATCCTCCTACTGGATGTATGGGTCTGTTTGGCTGGGGGACATCATGACATTGTACACCATGGGTAAGGCACTGGGGCTTTTATTTGTACACTGCCACCCCCTGATTTGCCTGGCTCATTATCTTGTGGTGCGCCCTTCGTTGTAAACGCAGTGACTGGGGGCGAAATGGCCTCTTCTTTTCTCTTTTTTGTTTGTTTTCTATTTCCCTGTATTGTTTATGCCCATTTTTGTATTTTATATAGTCTCTTTCCATTGCATTGTTGAAGTTCTCCCTGGTGTGCCGGCAAATACACTTTGCAATAGTCTCTCGATTGAGCTTTATCAAGCCATTGCTGTTGCCAAATTAGACAAGCTTTGACAATGCCAATAGGTCTTTCTTATGAATGCACTGTCAAGCCAGACCTACAAGTCAGTGTATGTTAACGACTGCCTCCTCCTATCTGTTCGTTGCTACAGAAAAACACCATCAATTATCTAGTTATCTAAGACACTGTAATAGCATTACAATGGCATGTTTGTGTGTGCCCTTTGAAATTCAAGTTCAGGAAACTGGATAAATAAACAAAATGATCACAGCTAAGCGGCACTGTCTGGTTATGAAAATACTTCTTTGGGACATTCTGAAAGCTTCCCTTGGAATGCAATCCGCCCATTGCTTCCCATTGGCTTTGTAACGCACATTTGCTTACTTTCTATTTGCTTGCTTTATTTGAGGCTGTCCAGCATGTCTATGTCCCTCCCATGGAGCATAGCCTGTTTACCACCTCTATGACTAGCTCCTTGTATTCTTCAATGAGTGCTTGCTTTCTTTAAACAGGCCTTTAAATTTTGTTCTAATCTTGTCACATTTGATGTGCATTCAAAGACAGAGGTTAAATGTCAGGCTCTGTCTTTGAAGGGAGCTTGGTGTTTATTTTTCTTTCTCTGACTTCAAAGTGAGAGGGTTTATGTTAAAATATTGCTGAATACTGGAGGTGGGAAATCAAAGATTTTTTCTAGCATAGAACAAAATTTAAATGTCTGTAAATGAATTGTACGAATATATCTGAATTAGGAAAGCACAAATGAAGCACATTTTTTTGTAAGTCGGAAGTGGTGGAACCAAATATTTGAGTATAATCAAAACAATTCAGTACTCATCATCATTTGTGAGCTGTATAGTTTTATTAGTAAAACTGTATGTGCAAATGTAATGGTCATTTCAATTGAAAATGTGTTGTCTGTAATGGCAGGGCACTACCACATCATGCATACTTCACTCTACGACACGCCACTTTACGCCCCACTCCATACCACTCCATTCTATTCCCCTTCACTCTAAACCAATCCAAGACACAACACTCCACTCTATGCCACTTCGCTCTAGGCCACTATACTCCACTCTACGACACTCCCACTCCACTCTATGACGCTCCACAGCACTTTATTCCACTCCTCTCTATGAAACTCTACTCTGCAGCACTTTACTCCATTCTACGCCACTGCACGCCACTCTACTTTGACACTCTATGCCATTCTGACACTCTATGGCACTTCACTCTATGCCTCTTTACTCTAAGCAACTCTACTCCACTCTAGTCACTCCACTCTACTCTACATCACTCCACTTTGCACCACTTCATTTCACTGTATGCCACTTCACGACACTTTACTCCACTCTGTGCCATGCCACTCTACTGTATGCCACTCCACTTTGCCATTCCACTCTAAGCCCCTCCACCTTGCGTCACCCTACGACACCCTATGCCATTCCACTCTGACACTCCACTCTATGCAGTTTCCTCCACGCAATGTTACTCCACTCTACTCACTCCACTCTACAATACTTCACTTTACAACACTCCACTCTGTGCCGCTCTATTCCACTCTACACCACTCTATGCCACTCCATGACACTTTACCCCACTCTACAACACTACCCTCTACGACACTACACTCTACAACTCTCTATCCCACTCTATGCCAGTCCACTCTACGACACGCCTCTCCATGCCACTCCACTCTTTGACACTGTATTCCCTTTTACGCTACGCCACTTCACTTTACGTCATTCCACTCTACGCCACTCTAATCCACTCTACATATCTCTCTCTATGCCACTTTACACCACTCTATGCCACTCCGCTGTACAACACACTACTCCACTCCATTCTATGACACTCCATGCCGCTTCACTCCACTCTACGCCACTCCACTCATCAACACTCTACGCCCCGGTACTGTATGCCCCTCCACTCTACTCAACTCAACTCTACTTTTCTCAACTCTACTTTTCTCCAAGACACTCCACGACACTCTACTCCACTATTTTCCACTCCACTCCACTCCAACACTCCACTCTGTGCCACTATCTTCTATGCCTCTAATATTTAGCCATGCTGAACAGCATCCACGCTGTGGTACAACATGGCTAAAACACATTGGCAAAGCCTATAGGCCTTGCATAGATCGGCTTTGCTGATGCTTGTTTGTGGAAGAAAACAAATTCTGCCCAACCAAAACATGTCCTCTTGGCTTCCAACATGTGCGCAGAGCCAAAGACTCTCTCCTTGTGGTCTTTACATAATTGTCTGTCTACAGCCAAGCTGTCAAGCAAGACCATAAAAACCGGGAGCTGATGTCGGTGATTATTTGTTGCTGCAATCTTCTATCTTACCACTAGATGGCAGTCTCACGCTTAAATTCCCTCGAGGCTCCCGCGCTCAGTTCCACATAGCAGGGAATGGCTTTCGATGATGCGTGTTGGTTGCTAAATTTCTGTCAGAATGTTTTGCAAATGTGTTTGTCCATTAAGTCTTATCTAATTGGGTGTGCCTGCTTTAGCCCTCCATGTGAGTATCGTCTGTGTGCGTAATAAAGCAAGTCTCTGGAGCGAGAGACAGTTACTTGGTGATAACGATTCTGTCCTGGCTTCTTATTTACCAAATCGTTCCATTCTGGGAGTTATTTTAGTGGTTCAGTTGAAACAATTGTGCTGGACATTTACACTTCCCTGCAGCTGGAACATTAACCCTCTGAGCTCTCTTACTCTATTTTCTGATAAAATCGTCTGATTTGAACTTGCTAATACGTTTCATGATGTATTTTCCTGTGATGATGATATCATGGCAAAGGTCGCAAAATTTAATGTCCTGTGATGTCATCATGACGTTCATTAATATTTTTGAAACCTGAAAAGTCCTACCTCATTTTGGTCACAGAATGTTATTCATTAAGGAGAGGTGTGGTTGGGAAGCATACATACAAGGCATGAGCCGAACATGCGCCAGTCATAGTTTGGTTCTGGAACAAGTGATAAGATGCGGGCTATTCTCAGGCAGTAGCGGCTGCTACCGGACCCGGGTAGTGGGGCAGGGGAGGGGGGGCGAAGGACAGCCGACGCCTCTCCTGCGTCCTCCGTCATCTTCCTGCAGACTCCCAGCCAGCAGCAGGAAGCACCCGGCTCCCAGGCTCCCCTGAGCCAATCACAACGCTCCAATACAGCATTGTGATTGGTCTGAGCACCATGCTTTGGCACTCAGACAGTGACAGGGAGGCTTTGTATGTTCCTCACTAGGCTGTGTAATGCAGACAGATGGGGAACATGCAAGGTGCGTATGACTGTGGGCCGGCCAAGCAGTCGTGCGCGCTTCAGGAGTGCAAACCACTCCTGTCCCTGCTACGCCAACCCCGCCCGAGAGCCACTGACAGCTATAGGAAAAATAAAATTATAATAACTAAAATAAAATGATAGTAATGTTAGTTATCATTTTATTTTTCCTTTTGTTCAGTGGAGCGACTCTCCTCAGCCTTAGCGGAGGAGCCGCCACTGTTCTCAGGTACAGTAAGAACATGAGGAAAATTATTTTTCTCGGAAGGTAGGTAGCGCCTTTTTTCCTCTTCAATGGGAATAGTGGGAACCAGGGCTTTAAGTGGGCCGGGTCTCCCCGGTGCTGAGCACCAGCAGTTTTTTAAAGGAGGCCTCGAAACGGGACTCTTTCGGGCTCTGTTTTTTGCCCTGGCACATGCGGTCCGTTTTTTTCCGGACTGCAGTGACAGCAGGCACATCGATGTGCGCTGCTCACACTGCTCACTTCTCACTAGTGGAGAAGTTACGGCATGAGGTCATGCCAGGTGAGCGTTGTAGGGAAGAGAAATCCTTTAAAGAGAGCAATTTTCTCTCTGGATTTCCCTTCTCTTTTTGAAACTCAGGAGCAGCAACATTGTCGTGGTGTCACCAGGGCTTTAACTGGAAGCTTTTTCAATATTATATACAAGCCATAGTTGCTGCTTGTATATCTTATGCAGCTAACAACCATTGACAAAGCCAATAGTCCTGACTTGTAGGTGTAATGTTACTTGTTGTATCATATATCTGGATGCAATGACAGAAACAGCAAAATACAAGTCCGGCGGCACACTATGCTAAGCACAAATTTTTAGCTTATGTGTTTTTAAGCCACACCCTTAATTACATTGGCCACGCCCCTTTGAGAGACCCCCCAGTTTTTTCGTCCCACTTAAAGCCCTGGTGGGAACAAAAATAGTAACTGTTTTTGTAAGAGAACTGTGATGGACTTAGTGAAGTAATAAAAGTGCAGTTGCGGCCCATCCATAGGGACTGAAGGGCCATGCCCCCTCACCTTTTACCCCTCAAAAAGAGTGTGCGTCAGGCTGAGCAAAGGTCAGCCTGATAGACACTCTTCATATTCAGCAGGCTCCGGGCTGCTTGAGCTGAACTTTGCTGGGCTGAGGATGCTATAGCTCCTGTGGGCGTGACCTCAGCACAGCAAAAGGTCCTCAAGGCCCTCCCCCTCGTGACAAGGGCGAGCGTCACTCATTGCCTTTGCCCTGGGTTCTTCAGTTCAAGCCCAAAAGTGCTCATTGCAGAGTATCAATTAGTGACACCTTATCACAGAGTGGAGTGGGGTCAGCAGTCTCACTGACCCATCACACTCTGTGACAAGGTTGGGACTGCTGCCTCCCCTTATTGGCTGACCTAGGGTCAGCAAGTGAGGGAAGGCAGCAGTCCCGATCCTCCTGGGACCCCCGAGTAAGAGCTGCAGGTAAGTGTAATGATTTTTTTTAATTAATGTTTGGTGCGTGAGTGTATGTTTGTATATTTGGTAATGAGTGTTGTGAATGAATGGATGTGAGTGATTGTATGTATGCGTGTGTATCCAGCGGCAGTTGCTGCCAAACCGATGTGGGGGGGGCAGCGCGGGGAAAAAAATAAATAAACAAATGTACACTTACCTTTTACCGCACCAGGCCTGCTCTTCTGCTCCCGCAACGCTCCTCTGCTTCCGGCGCTGCAATCCCCATGAGCACAGGCTCCCAGACTCCCCAGCGCTGCTCTCATGCTATTAGTCCCAGCATGAGAGAAGCGCTGGGATTGGGCAGAGGGGGCCAGTTTCACGCTCCCACAGGGACTGGGAGCCTATTCCCCTGAGCACTGCTGATATCTCCAAGGTACAGCCTGGAGATATCAAAGTGCGCATGTTCGTTTGGCTGTCCTAAGATGGCTGGCGAAACCGACATGCGCACTTTCAGTGCCCACTACTCCTCCTCCCCATGCTGTGTGGCGCTGTGACATGGCCCAGCCCTAGACTCCGAACTGGAAGTGAAAAATAAAATGATAATAAAATAGTTTTATTGTCATTTCATTTTTCTTCTGTCTGCTGCCTTTCAGCAGTGGGGGCGATGCTCCTCTGCCATAGCGGAGTGTGTGTGTGTCCCGTCTGCTCCCCTGCCTAAAATTACCAGCCACCACTGTCAAAGTGTAAGAGCAAACAGGAAGCTTCAGACCTTGTAGACTATGGAGTTACCAAATATGTAGGGGTGCAGCTATGGATAATGCAACAGGTGCAGTGGCAGCGGCTCCAGAGATGTGAGGGGCCCACCTACTAAACTAGGGGATGGGGAACCCATTTTCCATGCTTGCACTAGGGCCTATGGCGCCTTTGCTAAGCCACTGCGAATAAGGGAACCAGGTCAGTCCTGTGGCCTTTCTCTTATATACTCTATATTATGTTGTACACGTGTATTATTTCCAAATGCAACAAACATCGTGGTGCTGCAGACTGGGCCAATGTCTACTTTGCCTCATGGTGGACACATACTCCTAAAAAAAGCAGACATTTTGGTAATAATTGCACTAGGACCAAAAAAGCAAAAACGTTTTTTGAAAGGAACAATATTTAAGACGTGGTACTTAGAATATGCACTGTTTTTGGAATGCTGTTCATATATTCAGTTATTAAGTGGCCCCAAGCTGAGATCAGCAACCAATGTATGCTTTAGGAAACAACACCCTGTCGACCCGCCCTCACCCCAAGAGGCAAAGCCGATGAGCTGTCCTTGTACAATGAGTGTGGATAGCAAAAACGTGATCAATAACTACGATTGGGGAGCACAACTATTGAAAGTTCAGTTAGCCGCATACACGCACCTCAGCCCGGTGATCATTAACTCCCAAAAATGTAATTGTTGCCTGACATTTGTGTAGTCCACTCTGGTGGCTTGTTGTGTTCAGTCATATTCAGTTAGGAGCAGGCTGGAGTGCCCATGTTTGGCACGCAGTGTGGCCTGCGTGGGCATAGTTCAGTGTCTTGTCTGAGGTTCTGAGCAGTGCTCCAGATTGTGTGCGGTGAGGATGCCCTTATGGTGGGCACGCGCCATATCATAGGAAGAATGCGTGTGAGCAGTAGAACAGCATATGTACCTTCCCCTGGCATTTCCTTTCAAAAATATGATACCATATCTGCTTATTTACTTTCACTGGCTCACACCTAGTCGCAATCCCACCCACGTATAATCACCTGCGAATTCACACAATCATGGCACTCATACTGTTTTTACCCTCACCTACAGACTTGGATATGCACAATCACTCAAACTTTCTAACTTACCTTCAGTAAGGTTTACAAGCCAATACTCGCCAAGATTTATTCAGCTTCACTTGTGTTACATGTGTTCATTCATATTCAATCTTGATTATAGCACCCACTTTTCGCTCACTCTCTAATGATTTGTTTTTGTTCCCCTGGCAGCACACCCTAAGGCACGTGCCTTCATCACACATGCTGGTTCACATGGAATCTACGAGGGCATCTGTAACGCTGTGCCCATGGTCCTGTTGCCCTTATTTGGGGACCAGATGGACAATGCCAAGCGAATTGAATCGCGTGGAGCTGGCGTTACCCTCAACGTCCTGGAGATGACTGCACAAGATCTCAGTAACGCCTTGAAGACGGTGATCAATGACCCCAGGTCAGTGGCGTGATCTCTGCGCTTAAGCCATACCCACAACCCTAACTTTGTACTCCAGCCTTAAACACTACTAGCACAGCTAGTACACCCCACTATATGCTGGACTTCCAACTTCATCCCTGCCTCATTTCCTATGCCAGCTACAAATCCAGCCCACAATTCCATCTAAGACACTTGCCCCACTCCTGACTCCTGGTTTCACATTTGGACCACATCTTCAACGGTACTGCCATTCACATATTTTAACTCCATCTCAGTTATATATCCCCCTTTTTAACATCACCTCTGAAACTGGATTTCAAACTTGTCTCCAACTTTTGTTTACGAACCTCACTTTCATCCTTATACCTTGTCCTAATTGCCTCATCCTAAAACATTGCACCTTAGGCTACCGTCCTGCCTCACTTCATTCCTAGAGCCATCACCACCCATGATCATAACAATGCCACTGAAATATGACGCAACCCCATCTCGTCACACTACAACAACAGCAGCTTTTTAAATAACACAACTAACCCCAGTTACACTCCATCTGCAAACCTGGTCCAGGGGCTGTGGCCTTGGGATGAACCAAAAAAGGACTGTAGATCTCTTGACTGGAAACGGGAAACAGGTTAAGGACTCCATGCATATCTCTGGATAGTAGTCTTGGACCGATTTATTCAAGAACAGCGGCCCTGTAGCAGGTTAGGATAGTCCTGAATATATCTAGACTGTGACCTTGGGCCAGGGTACAACAGACCTGACTACTAGCTTCTAGTCCTTGGCCAGTTTAGCAGGGACCTAGGTGGCCTTAACTTTGGCCCTTGGACACAATATGATAGGCCACCACCATATCCCGTGACTGTGGCAGTGTTAAGGAAAGGTTTGATACCACACGGTGTGGCCCTCGATCTGGTGAAGATAGAATCTGTTGTGCCTGTGACCCTCTGCATGACTAGGACAGGCCAGGATATCTCTGGGCAGTCTTGTGTTGGTCAACTTTGGCAAACATGGGCATCTTTGTACTGTTTCCCCTAGGTCGGGAAAGGACAGATATCCCTGTTCTGTGGCCCTAGGTCAGGTTAGAACAGGACACACTAGCTATCTTTGGACTACGGTCCACGAGACAGGACAGACCTTACTATTCCAGGACTATGGACTGGTTCAAGGTAGGTCAATCCTGGATCATGGGCTGGAGTACACTCAGTGCACACCTGGATATGCTTCATCTGGGGCTGTGCTCTGGTTTGGGCAGGCTTGACTATCCCTGGACTGCGGCCCTTTATCAGGTGACGATGAAGTGGGATTTCAGTGTACTGTCACCTTTGGTCAGAGGAGGACACCAGCTGGTTCCATACATAGACTGTGAACCTTGTACCACATAGTAATCCCTTCTCTTGAAGGTGCGCTGACCAACATACTTTACTTCAGTTTGCGCTGCCTTGCAGCCTTCTGGAAATGTGACTTTCCATCTTGGTGTCTTTTTCTTGTGCTTATGTATCTCTTTAATATTTACTTTATTTACTCTTTCTAGCTATAAAGAGAACATCTCTCGCCTCTCAGCACTGCACCTGGACCGGCCCATCCACCCCCTGGACCTCGCTGTGCATTGGGTAGAGTTTGTGATGAGGCACAAGGGAGCCCCCCACCTGCGCCCAGCAGCGCACGACCTCAACTGGATGCAGTACCACTCACTGGATGTCATTGCCTTCCTCCTTGCTGTTGTTTCTGTCACCCTCTTTATAGTAATCAAGTGCTGCTGCTTTTGTGGTAGGAAGTGCTGCGGCCAGAAACGGCAACCCCAGAAGTCTAAAACGCACTAACTGAGGTAGCTCGTGATATCCACTATGCCTCTCAGGAGCAGAAACAGTCTTTCATAAATAAGGTATTTGAGTTATAGGACATGGATAGCAGATTCTATTTCAAACATGTTTCAGTTCTAGGTCAAACCTTTCTGAATTATGGAGAGTTTTTATTGAATTTGGGGCCTTCTTGTCCCAGATTTGTATACACCACCCCAATTCCTTTCTTAAATTTTAGTCTGTTGCTCCTGACATTTGGCAAACATTTTCAGAATTTGTGATAACGTTTTCCTGCCTCAGATAAGACATTTTCGAATTCCTTTTAGTCTTTCCTGAATTCTTGGGCAATCTTTCCTGAAATCTGGGGTAGACTACCTGAAATGTCTTTCCTGAATTCCAGGATATTTCCCTTTTTTTAGGTCAGCCTTTCTGGTTTTCTGGGGAATTATCTGAAAGATTCTGGAGCAGCTCTCCAGTTTTGAGTATTCTTTCCTTAATCCTGGAGAAGTCTTTCCTGAGCCAGCAGTTTCAAAATTCTGGCAAATCATTTCTGAATTCTGGAGAATTCTACTTAATATTCTCTTCATTAAGACCAGTTTTCCTGAATAATACAGCCTGCTGAGTTGCTGGAGGAGCGTTTTCTTCATTTGTGAAGCTAAGTCAGTTTTCCTTAATTTTTGAGACGTTTCCTGAATTCTGCACTGCAAAAAGGCACTCACTGAATTCTGCACTGTAAACTGCACGCACAATTTACCTTATAGAGAAAGACAAAAATATTTCATTACTATAAAATGCACTGTAAAAATACAATTAATTGTCATCCCACTTTCCTTCCTTGCCCAGTAATGAGACTCGGGAACATTTTTTTCAAATTAATTCTGCCTATCTCTCAGATTTAAAATGGGCTAGATTCTGGTAATTATAATTTACAATTCTGCAAAACATTCAAATGATAACATCTTCTAGCAGCACATTGTTACTCATCTTCACAAAAAGTGAAAGGACTTTGCATATATTATCAAGCTCCTGGATTTTTCATTTTCTGCTCAATAAATGCACTGCAGAAATATTTGCACAGTAGTGCAGAATTGTATGCAGGGCTCATTTCAATATATTATTTTTGTAAATGTTCTCCAATTTGGCCTGCTGAATCCTGTAAATCTCCTGGTTCCTGAATGAATTTGGTGTTTACATTTACATACCTCATTTCTGCCCACATTTGGTAGGACACTCTTGATTTAAAGACCTCAGATTTGCTATTCTTTGTGCATTCTCGATTTCAAAATCATTGTGCGTCCTAGAAACCATTCTGCCTAATCCATTTCAATAGGGACCTCAAACGTACCTCTCTTTTTGACCCACTTCTGTTGATTTTTTTAATGTTGGCAGGTGTGCAGTGGGTGTCTGTTGAATAATCAGGACCACATATGGAAGTGAAATTAAAGCCATAGAATTAGTTAATGTTAAAATTGTAAGATCTGATTTTCTTAGATTTTCATCGGTTTAAGATTGTGCTAAGCGAGAAAAGATGGCCTTCACTTTCATGGGGTGGTGTCTTTGTTTAATGCACTCTTAAAATAGGCCTTCCTGGCATTAAACACTTTTGAGACCGTCTTATGCCGTTCAAAAAGTATTAGTAACTCAGACTTGTACCCTTTTGTTATGACTTCGGGATTAACTATCAAAATGGCTCATCAATAAATGTCTTAAGTCCAGCTCACACAAAATGGCTGCTTAACAGAATAGCTCCCAGTCAAAATAGCTACTCATGAAAGTAGGTACTGTACACGCGCTAACTGCGCAGGCGTCTGGCAGTGGAAATAACCTAGCAACAAGTAATCAAAAGCCTGGGAATTCGTCTCCACCTGCATATGGGTGAGATAAGTATCAGAAATGCACCCCTCGTTTCTGTGTGTGACTTTCTATCTCTCTCAGTCTCTCTCTCTGTCTCATTCCCCGATGCCATTGAGGGGTTCTGGTGACATCATAAGATCAAAGGCAGAATGGCTTTTAACATCTCAAAAATCCTGAGATAGAATAATATTGGCTTATATTTTCAAAGGAATTTCTATATTATTTGAATTTCAAAATGTGTGTTGTATTATGGAAAATGAATATTACATTTTTATTTCGGAAGGGGAACGTTTACTGAATGTAATGAGCAGAACAATGATGTATAATCATGGAAAACTCTTGAAGAGGCCAACAAAGAATTTGGTTATGAATATTTTGATATTGAAGCTATTTTGTACACATAAAAAATGATTTTCTGAATAAACATGCAGAAATTGGTGTGTTACAAGTTTTATATATTTTGTTTCTTATGTTTGTGGTGTGCTACATAGTCCACACAAACTGATGTTCTGCCTGTGACTTCTACCCTGACAAGCAAGGATGTAGCAAGGGAGGGTAAGCAACAATAACAAGCATTGGCAAAGCCAATAGGTTTCGCCTATCTATTGGCTTTGCGGCTTACAGTAAAAGAAAAAACGCTATGATGCGGTTAGCGCTATTATTTTCTTTACTGTCAGCCATGTAACACAGCAGCCTGCGTTGCTGTTCAATATGTCTAAAAAATAATGACGAAGCCAATAGACTTCATAGGTGAGACCTATTGACTTTGCATATGCTTGTTTGTGAAAGCACACAACTTCTCCTGAATCAAAGCATGTACCTCTGTTTCCCAGCATGTGAGCAGAGCGAATGTCTTCTCGCTTAGATAACATGTAATGAGTGTGTAATAAAGGTTTAAAAGGTATGATTGGAACCCATGGCCGCATGAATTTTCAGGAAGGGGAAACCACGCTACAGAGCAAGACGACTAGAACGGTAGGAGAGATTATGTACAGGCGCAATGCAAGGTTTAGAAAATAGATCTGGAAATGTGAGATTTCAAATGTTTCTAGGTGGGCACATGAGGTAACAACTTCTCAGGAGACGTGAGGGTAAAAGGGCATTCCATACTGCCGCGCCCTTTGAAGGAAGTTTTTAATCATTTTTTTTTTTTTTAACTGGACTGCAGTTGAGGGTTTGCCTTGCACAAAATATTTTATTTTACCTCGTTGTGAGGCACAATAGAGTTCAAGTACTCAGCGGATTTTTGTGAAATTTTTACAAGAATCTGGGAACTTTGAAAACAACTCGCTGTTCGACCGGCCTCTTTCATTTAATACAGCTGTGCACTATGGGACTTGTAATCACCTAAATTGAATGCAAGATGAAAATCTTTTAACTCGTCAGATGCAGCGACTTTTTTTTGGTAACCCTGGGTACGTCTGGCTCCGTCAATTTGTAAAATATAAATTGGACTTTACAATGTGTATGCCGCGTGTGTCGATTTAACTGGAGGCCAGGTAAGAGAAGCAATTTCCTTCACATTAAACTGATACAAAGCAAAGAACTTTTGACATAATCTTTATGCAGGTTACAGGTTTTGCATCCAACCACCTCACACACAGGTTCGTGGCCAGGACAGATTGGTGGGTTAATGTTCCTTCTCCACTAATATGGACACTCGATTGGGCTACTGCACCTGCTGCACAAACGTGCACCTGTTTATTTGCGGGAAACGTCACGTTTGTCTCGATACAGTGTGAATTGTAAGCCTCCTGGAGCCCCAAGTTGGGTATTGTTCAAGGAGCAGTGAACTAAATGAATTACTTGTGGCTAAAATCAGACTATTTGGGAACCTGGCTTCAAACATCGGAGGTTGGGGTGAAGGAGGTGGCGTACGTCTGCGTGTCGAATGCTGTTGATGCCACGTAAAAACCACGGACACTGCCAAACCCAACGCGGAGTACAGAGGGCCAGCTACTTAACCAAGAAAACATTGTTTGGGAGTGTGTAACGCCACAAACACCCCTGGAGCGTTGCCCTGCCAAGTTCCACGCATCAGGCGTTAGACTAACGCATTTTAATGTGGTGGTCCGCATCACCGCATTAAAATGCATTATCACGCATTTTTAGCACCTTGACCGGCTGGGCACTGAGCCTTGGTGAACTAAAAGCAGGTAGTATAAAGTTACAGCGCACCACAGTTGCACTGCACCGCAGCACGTTCGGAGACACTCACTGTTAGACCTCATCAATGTCGGGGCAGGCAGGGAGGACTGGGGGCAGAGCCGTGGTGGGGCTGCACAGTGACAGGCAGAGGCCAGAGCCTGCGCTGCAGTAGCCAGGCAGATGTGGCAGGACTGTCAGAGCTTGATACTTTGCTTATTGTATCGGCATTGTGAGGTTGTCAGCCCGGATTCAGCACCATGTGCAACTGGCGTGAAACTGACAACACCAAGAGGAGGGCCCAGCTTAATTTGGAGCCTGCATTTTCATATGGTATTGGCCAGGCAGCAGTAGCATTATTCTTCTTCTCTGTGCCCACACCCGCTGAGACAAGGTGGCGCTGCGGCACAGCAGACTGTGTGTGCTCCACTGCAGGAGGCACTACGGGTGCAGCATAGGATGTTTTTGCGGCACCACTAGCAGGAAGAGCACAAAGACATAGCACTCCCTTCGCTCCCGGGCCCCCAGCATGCCCGAACATCACACTTGCTTGTCAGCTAGGACTGCAGACCAGGATTCATAAAATGACTGTCTTATTAACTAACAGCTTTTGGACTTAACCTACTGCCCTCTACTACGGGTGTGTGTGTGTGCAAGGGAGTGGGAGGTTTGTGTACTCGCAACACAGGCGTGGCGCACTGGCTTAAAAGTGCCAGCGCTGGCCTGCCGCACCACCATTCACAGTCTCAGGAGCTCAAAGGCTGCTGACCCGACTGTAGCCATACACCAAATTAAGAGACACCCAGTGTGATACTGTCTGGCTAAATTGTGTTGATCATTGGCAAAATAATTAAGCATTCTTTTTCCTGTTGAGATAGTGGGGCTGCATCCTGTGGTCCACTCTGCGCCTCATTGGCTGTGCACTCTCTGTATGCTAGCCCGCCTTGAAAAGGATCATGGTGTGCGTGACTGATACCAGGCAGGATGTTTTTTAATTTGGCAAAATTCTGCTGTACAACAACATGCAGAGGGTTCCGTAACCATTGAAACTGCTGCCAACCAATGCAAAACACACCTTAGCAGAGGAGAGCTGCCTGTGACGTGACGTGCCAGCTCAAGACGTGTAAGCAAAGCTACTGGCCGAAGCGCTCAGCTTTGAGACACTTCGGCACTAGTGAAATGCCAGCAGCAGGTTGGTCACACGGTGTGGACTGTGTTCATTTGATAGCAGCATGTGCTTAACTGTATTAGGTTGACACAAGTGCAATGGCATGGGTGTGTAAGGCGTGTTCAATTATGATGTCTTTACCTTTATATTTTTGGGCACATTTTAATACTGTATCCATGGCAAATTGAATTCTATCAAAACAGCTGGAAAGGAAATGCCTTTTTGTACTGAATTTCCTCCTTCTGCGGCTATGGTTCTGTATCAAAAATGCACATACTGTTCCACTCCTTCAGTGGTTTAATAGATCTACATGGATGTTATCTCTTCATGAGCGATTGAACGTTTCTTCCTGTTTGGCTTACATGTTTTGCTGTTGTTAATATAGGTGTTGTAACTAACCATAGTCGCTGGATGAAACACTTGTTTGTCGTCCATGGATGACACTCGTGCCTTGCTGCTATACCCATGCTTTTGTAGGTTATAAGCAGATGCTCGCTTTTGCTACTCAGTGAGGGCTCCTGCTGTTCATATGCGTGGTTAAGGTAATGCGCGGTCTAGCTGCTGGCTGCTGGGGACGGAAGCAGGAAGAGATCCGTGGCGAGGTAAGTGGGGATAGGCTGTAGTTTACTGTGCTGGGGGTAGTTTTCTGGGCTGGGGGTCGGGGATAGTTTTCTGGGCTAGGGGGTCAGAGTAGTTTTCTGGGCTGGGGGTGGGTCGGGGTAGTTTTCTTGGCTGGGGGATGGGTCGGGGGTAGTTTTCTGGGCTGGAGGTGGGTCAGGGTAGTTTTCTAGGCTGGGAGTAGGTCGGGATAGTTTTGTGGGTTGGGGTAGTTTTGGGGGTTGGGGTAGTTTTCAGGGCTGGGGGTCTGGGTAGTTTTCAGGGCCAGGGGTCGGCGATAGTTTTCTGGGCTGGGGGTTTGGGGTAGTTTTCTGGGCTGGGGGGGTCGGGTAGTTTTTTGGGCTGGGGGAAGGTTGTTTTTTTTAAATTTTAAATTAGAGTTTAGGGTATTAGGCCTCAGGGCAGGGGGAGGGGAATGGGTAGTTTTTAGAACTTGGGGGAGGGCGGGTAGTTGTCAGGGATGGGCTGGGTCAGGTTAAGTGACAGGGTTTTAGGCCTCAGGGGGAAGGGAATGGGTAGTTGTGGTAGTTTTTAGGGTTGGGGTAGTTTTTAAAATAGGGGTTTTCCTAAGGGCAGTGGAAGGGGTTGGGGTAGTTGTAGGGACAGCGCAAGGGGGTCGGAGGCAGTCGAGGTAGTGTTCAAGGGTTAGGGACAGCATGGGGGTTGGGAGGAGGTAGGGGTATTTGGACCTTAGGGCGGGGACGGGGGTTTGCAGCTTAAGGCGGGGGAGGGGGGTCACGACCTTAGCCACAAATACCCCTTTACCATTCATGCCTTTACTACGAAATTATGTGGTACAGGCATGCGGGGTAAAGGAATGCGTGGTTAAGACGCATTCGTGGTTTAGGCTGCGTGGTAGAGGCATGCATGGTTTATCCAGTCGTGCCTCTATCATACAACCCATTTCAGGGGTTTTGAGCAGTTCCAGATATTTTAATGCTTCCCATTAACAGGCTTTAATTTCTAATATTTATCTCTTCCCAAGCACTTCATTGCTTGCTCGCGAGAAATTGTCACTCATAGACGTTGAATGTCACTCATAATTACACTGAAATTATGAAAATGTCACACATAAGCAATCTGACATCTTGGCAGCTATTGTATATGAATACCGATTTGAGCGCACTCTGTCGCCTGCTTCCACTCCTACCCCTATTAACTTGTGATTGATTATACTTGCATGGCGTACCCTTCCCTCAGGCACAAGTCCTAAAAAAAGAAGTGGTGGGACTAACCAAGTTAGGCAGTATGCAAATGACATCACAGTGCGTGACATCATGGCGTGTGACATCATAGGAAATGGCATCACAACCAATGACTTTACAGGAAATGACATCACAAGAAGTGACATCAGATCTTAAGACCTCACACTTATGTTTAGCAGGTCTATCATGAGTACATTTGAGCGCATTACTAAAACACATGCAAACACTCCTGATTTAGGCAGAAGACTCACGCTTTTGTAAACTACACTTAAAACAATGTTGTCTTCTGTCAGCCTAAAGCTTCCTTTACCTAAGGATTGAATAAACGAACTCCGCTGCCAGCCTACTCCACCAGGCTTAATATTCCATATGCAGCACATTTCCAAATAGATATGATTATTTAAGCTCCCTGCACTCTCCCAAGGTGAGATCGCGCTCCTATGCGAAGTATGCTTACTCAGCCTTACCCACCACTAAATGTGTCTGTAGTGGGAACCCACACTTATTTTAGGCTATTGGGGCTCGTTTTTCACCAACAGACCATGACCTAAGACTAGATTGAAAGACAGAAAGGGAAGAAACGAGAAAGAGATAGAAGAAAAACAATGATAAAGGCAGAAATGGGGATGAAAAAAGTTAGTGTAGAGTAGTGAAAGAAAAAGGTTATGGCAATGTTGTCATTCAGCAATAGAACCTTAAGGAAAAATTGGGACTCTGCATGTATGTTTACGAATTACAGTCTCCCAAAATGTTACCTCCACATTTAGCAGCAGACATCGCTCATGTTCTTATTGTTGGCATATCTATATGTAAACCACCCTCGCATTCACCAGCGCAACCTGACAGCTCACCTTGGATTCAGTACAACCAGAATAACCACACGAAGAATGGACCATAAATTTCACAGGAAGAGGTATCCACTCAAGATCAAAATAAGTGCAAGCCACCCAGTATCCAAGGATGAGAAGGAAATGGTGATGAAGGCAACTGACAAGAAAACAGCACGTGCAATTCCAGTCCTAACTAGCACTTTCAAGAAAATAGTGACATTCAGAAGGAAATATTGTTAGTTTGCATAGAAAAACTACCCAAGTAGAGAGACGTAGGAACAGCGAGAGGCACCTCAAACTATGGCCAGTAATCAGAATCTACACTCGTTAATAAGCCCTTTGCCTATCCTAAACATGCTACACTGCCAACATGGTGCACTGGAGATTGTTTGCTTGACCTACTTGTTTACAGTAACACTCACCTGGTGCTTCACCCATTCACTGCAACCTCATCCTGAAGGAGCCAGCCCTAAGTAAGTACACATGATCTTTCATTTCATACATAGCAAACTCTGAATTACATCAGTCTCTCTGACCTAAGAGCATCATAACAACAAACTACCGTGTCATTGTGTTTATAACAAAATACATTGCAATATTTGCAGCATCGTTACAGTAGGTAGGTGTGAGAAGGGCAAACAACAGGAACAGCCATACCCCAGCAGTGTAATAAGTTGGCCAAATTTAACATGGTCATATCCAGCGCTCCCTAATTTCCAGAGCTACAAAAAAGCAACTGGTCTTCCTTTTGAGAAAAACAGCTTGTTAGCATTTAGTGATTGGAACTGGTAAATAAAGCACACAATTTCCAATGTTTGGAAATCATTTTTTGTTCTGGTGATACAGATTTAGATATTTCTGCACAAAAATTTAATATTTGGGTCATGGAGGAGCAAGCAGGATTATGCAAAGCAGTTCTTATTTGAAAGTGAAAAATGCACAGTTGCACCATCTACCTGCCACCCATGCTCCAACCTCCTGTAGAAAGAATTAAAGAAAAAGCATTAATCCTTGATGTAAAACAGTAGAATTAAAGAGATGCCGATCTAAGGGCTGAAATGAACAATGTGAAAGCAGAAAACATGGGTCCAATCCCGGCTTCTCAGCTGGACAAAATTACTTGATCTTAGGCAAATCTCTCTTTTGTGTTTGATAGGCTGTAATGTTGCACCAGGTATAATAAGAATCATCACATATAGGACGCCTTTAACAGTCGACGTTCATGTGTCTTCTGCCAGCCAGCCACACTCAAACCTCATGCATTAACCTTTGATGTGAAATAGGAGAAATAAAGAGATGACTATTTAGTGGCTGAATTGCACAAAGTGAATTCAGAAAACCTATGTGCTGCTCATGACCTCTGTATGCCAGATGGGGGCCGCGGTGATGACTGAGGGCTGTCGCCCTGGTGCATTGCTCTATCAACATGACTCCAGATAGCCTCTATGCTACCTTCAGCAAAGTCAAGTCGGGATCACCTTTGGATCCTGCCCCGCCACACATTCTAGCCAAAGTAGCAGAACACATCTTTCCCACTTCACTAGAAATGTCAAACCTCTCCTTAGCAGAAGGAACTGTACCTGGGGCATGGAAACATGCCATGATCAAAGCACTACTAAAAACGTGCAACCTAGACCCTCTTGATCCAGGAAATGACATACCGATCTTGCTGCTCCCGGGAGTGAGTAAAGTATTGAAAAAGCATATTAACTAGTCCCTCTCAGAATTCATTAAGGCCCATAACATCCAGCACCATACTCAAACGGGGTTCAGACCTAAACACAGTATGGAAACTGCTGTTCCGGCAGTAGTGGAGGAATCGAAAATTTTGCTAGACCAGGTAGGCTCGGCGGCCATCATACTTCTTGATCTACGCGCTGCCTTCGACACTGTAAACCACAATATTCTTATTGACAGAATCAACCGTGCGGGAATCTCAGGACGAGCCCCGACCTGACTCAACTCCTTCCTGAAGAACAGGACTTTCCAGGTTTTTGAGGAATGCTGTACCTCGGACACATTTCATCTGAAATGCGGAGTACCACAGGGCTCGTCACTGAGCCCAACACTATTTAATCTTTATATGCGTCTACCGGCAGACATTGTACTGCAATTTGGGATCTTAATAATCTCATACGCGGATGATACACTACTGGTCTTTTCTCTCAAGCCTAATCAAGACCCCTATCCCCCTTCTTAGGCCCATGCCTAGAGAAAGTAGCCAGATGGATGAACAGCTCCTGCCTCAAACAAATGGGGCTAAAACTGAGTTCATGATCCCTGACAATACTCTTACTCCCCATGCAAGCCTGGGCAGCCGGATTGCCTAGGCAGCCATCCTGCCCCCAAGATGGCTATAAAGAGTCTGGGGTTATGGCTGGACAAATCCTTGACCATGAATATACATGCAATAAAGCTCACAGCAATTTGTCACAGCATCCTGAGGATGCTCTGGAAATTTTTTATACCTGCTCCCCTCACCCTCCAAAAGGCTAGTGGTCCAGACACTTATGTTTTTCTTGCTGGGACTACGGAAACTCACTTTACTTAGGAGTACCAAAAAATGTAATAAGGAAACTGCAAGTAGTGCAGAACTCTGCTTAATATTCCTGGGCACAAGTCAGCCTGTCAGGCCTTGGTCTTCCTCCACTGGCTACCAGTTGCCCAGAGGATCAACTTTAAAGTGCTTTTCATGGCTCATAGGGCACTCCTAAATAAGGCCCCCTGATCTCCCCCTATAACCCAAGTAGAACCCTTCGATCCACCAACACCTGTTGGGCTGTGGTTCCTACCTTCAGAAGGGCGAGAAGTGGAGGGTGATCCTTTGGCCACGATGTGACCAAACTATGGAACTCCCTTCCCCTCACTTTGTGGACAGTCAACTAGGAATTACCATTCCGGACACTTTTAAAGACCTGGCTATTTGAGAGCAGTCCCCTCTAGAATACTCTGGTTAGTTGATGTTGCACTACTAGCGCTGGATTGCCCAGGAGTAGCTAGACGCTCTACAAATGCTACACAGAATTAGAGAAGGGGCCCATTGCCCTGTGCAATGCTGTGACCTGAAGGGTCAGTTTCCCTGTATGCGGCATTACAAACCAGGTATGCCAGAAGGGGGACAAGATGAAGTGAGAGGGCAGTCGCCCTGGAGCGTGCAGCTGTGAAGGAGAATCAAGCCATTACCTACGGAGGAAGAGAAACAATTCAACTACCCAACAATCTAAGAAAGCCCAAAACCTGGCACCAGATTCAGGGAGGCTTATCACAGAGGCGGAGGAGTGTGTCTCTGCCTGCTGCTTTTACCGTAGCATCCAGACTTCTGATCACACTTGGAACCTCCACTCCTACGGGACGAGTAAGAATGAATACTGGGCCGCCAGGCCTCGGGGGCAACATTGCTTTGATTGACATGCTACGGCGCTGAGGCACTTTGACTTTCTCAAAGCCACCTTGTGTGGCCCTGAATGGCTTGATATATCTAGAGTAACGCAGCGCAAACTGCTGTATTGCGTTACTCTGCCCCAGGGTATGCGGTCTCTGGGTGGAGCGTGGGTATTCCAACGCATCCACCCATTGATTTTGGCGCATTCAACGATTTACCAACAATGGTAAACCTGGGAATGCATCAAAATGCTACGCCTCCCCAGTGGAGCTGTTACAAGGAGAAATTATTTCTCCTCTTTTTTTCCTCTTTCTGTGTGTGCTGCATTCCGTAGCACACATTGAAAGAGTAAAATGCCTCAAGGGATTGTCTTTGTGCAAGAAGGTGTCCCTTCCTGCACAAAAACAATCCTGCTTACAACTTAGTCACCCTTGCACCCACGGGTGCCTGCGTTGGAGCTCGGCAGCACATTGTGCGCTAGCACTGGGAAATTACAGGAATGTGCTGTATATTGTTAAGTACAGCACATTCCTGTCCTTTCCCTATCACGCAGTGCAGCAGGGTGATTTGCTGCGCTGGATGATTTCTTCATAAATAGGCCCTCTAGTGTATCTACCTTAAGAAGATTGTGTATCTTTATTTGTACATGGGTGGATGAACATGAACAGCCATGCATCACCCATGTAATGTCTTTCTGAAGCACGGAAATACAAGGCAGCCCAATGCACTGTCTTGCGTTACTTTTTTTATTTTATTTTACTGAGTCGTGCAAAAACTATCCAAGGAGGCTATTTCCTCTTTGTATGTGTGCTGCAGAATGCAGCATTTATGCAAAGAGGAAATAATGAGGAGGAATAAAACCATTTCTCCTTGTTAAGCCAGCCTTAGGTAGACTCACCAGTTTGGTGCAAACCCATGTTTACAAGTCTTGTAAATATGGGTTTGCGCCAAAATAAATGGGTGGATGCACAGAAACACACAAGCGTCGCCCATCTAAAACCTACCTGATGCAAAGTAAAGCAAAGTAGGACAACGTTCTGCCTTGAGTTAGATTTTTTTTTTTTTAATAAAGCCACGCATACGGGATTTGTGTGGCAGTGTAAATCCCAACATTGATTTTGTGTCAGGGTTGTGCCAGAAACGTGACGCAACCCTGATGCAAAATCAGGGCCTCAACTTATACAGTTAAATTGGTAAAACTTTGCCACAAAGAAATTGGCAACAAGGAGAAATGGGATATTAAATCTGTACTGCTTAGTTGGTTGCAAAGTCTGAATTTTAAAATATATTATGGGGTTAAGGCACCTGCGGCAGAGATCTTTGTGTTCCCAGTAAATCTGAGGGAATAATAATAAGGGTTGAGATAACTCTGGTGGTTAACGCTTTTGCTGGAAAGATCTGTGTTTTGTCTAGTCTCAGTTTTGACCCATAGTAGCACAGAGGGCAGTGCTTAATTTGAGCCAGTGGTTTCTGGAGCTCAGCACCGGCACTTAATTGTCAACACCGCACTTATGACAGTCTGCCACATAGTGGCGCTGCTAATCTAATTTAGAAATTAGCAGAACAACAGTTGTTTCTAAATACAATATACATTTAAAAAAATGACTAATACCTGCCTCCCCAGCCATTCCTTTAGCTTTGGGGACCTGGAATAATCTGAACTGCCGCACTTGCAGGCGAGAGAGATGGTTAGTAGTTGTTTTGGCAATGATGACGGGGGCGTTGGGTAGTGCAAGCTGCAGTAACCTCCTGGTCAGGGCCCTGGCACTTATTATTTTACAAATTAAGCACTGATCGAAGGTTAATGTGTCTCTTGCAGAGCACATTGTGTAACTTGCAGATGACAGATTTTTATTTTATGTAGATAGGTGAGCGGGTTACTGCTTTTAATACAGAGATCCTTGTGTTACTTGCAGTTACATTGTATTCCTTCTAATATAGCACAGTGAGCTATGAAGGGTGATATGTGACTCCTACACCTTGTACCCTCACTGTCTTATGTAACATATCCTGTACAATGATTTACAAACTTGTATGATTTATTGTGAATGTAATGTGTACATATGATAAAAAAGCGCTCTGACAACCTGCATTGGAGGAGTAGCGCTATAAAAGAAATAAAAAATAGTGGTATTTAAAATTATTTTCTGTAAATACTGTAAAAAAAACAATTCATCTAACATTTTTACAGTGCATGCAGATCTCTTATATACAAGGACTGAACAAAGTCAAAAGCACGCCCTCTCTTAAGTACCTGTGAAGTAGTAACAAGTTGTGAGCCTTTGTTTCTCCTCCACTGCATTTGCATCTAGGTGTGATGGCCCTTTAAATTTGGTCTTTTTTAAGGGCCCAGCTGGAATCTTATAAGCTCTGTCGCCTGCACTTTGTTGCTCGGATAAAAAGCAGACAAAGTGCAGGCGCTGCTGAATGTGTCCCAGTGTTTGAAAATTCCACTGGGACGAGTTCAGCACCTTCTACAGTGGGGCCCAACTTCTTTGTAGAGTGGACAGCATTCACCCTGTGAAAATAGGGGATGGACACCGTACACCTGCGTGTACCCTCGACTTGTGCCCTGCCTTCCCTTAAGGTGGAACACAGAAGCGCACATTGGGTGCAAGTCTCATATTTGGGAGCGCAGTTTCACTCGTATGTCTCAAACCACGCTCATTTGATGAAAGCCCCACTCTTTGCATGCACCATCAAACTCACACAAACAGGCATCTTAGAATAAGTTGTGACTTCTCATTAAGTGTATCATTCTAAGACGCTGAGTCTTAGGTCCTGAAGTACAAAGATTCCTGTTAAGGAATCGTAAATTGCGACGTTTAACGATTCCCAATTTGCGATTTTGTAACAGGGATGTACAAAAATGGATTCGGTAAAAGCACACCGACTTTTACTGAATGCAATTGTATTTTGTAAACTGACCTATATACTAATATGTCAGTTCGCAAAATACAGAATCATAGTGGGTCAGTAATTCAACCTACCTCATTAATTTTCCTGAGGTAGGTCGTACATTGTGCCCTACTATGATTGGCTACATTCACCGGCATTGTGGCCTCCCGGGGTCAGCAGATAACCATGACTGTGATTTCTTTTGAATAAAGTAATTTTTCTTTTAAATGCAGCCTGTTTCCTTTAAGGAAATTGGACTGCATTTAAAAAACAAATGGAAAACAACACATACCTTTTTAGGTCTCGGGCCTAGCGTTGCAGAGCGCAGCTCTGCTCGCGCAGCCCGAGACCTCTTGTATGGGCTTTTGAAAGCAGACCACACGCTCGTGCGTGTGGTTTTGCTTTCGCCGGCTGCCATTGGCTTTAGCGTGTTTTTAAAAAAAAAAGTAATGCACGCAATTGGGCAAAGGCGGGCGCATGTCCCGCCTTTGCTCCGCCCATTCCCGTAGTTGGCTAGCACGCGCAGCAGCGCGCGTTCGCCTCGCTGCCGTGCTCTCTTTCCCCCCGCTCCTCTGTGGTGCGCGCGCACCACTGTTTTTTTTCTATCTTTTAACTTTTGTTAGAATCGCGCACCCAGGCTTTAGCTTTGAAAATCTTAAGCAAAAGCGCGGGTGCCGCGATTGCTTCAAAAGTCAAGAAATAGAAAATAAATGTGCATTTTTTTCTATTTCTTGTCTTTTGAAGCAATCGTGGCACCCGCGCTTTAACTTAAGATGTTTAAAGCTAAAGCGCGGTTGCCGACATTGTAACAAAAGCAAACAAATAGAAAGAAAGAAAAAAAAACACGTCTGCCATTTTTTTCTGTTTGTTTACTGTTCTACCACCTGAATGCACTGAGGATTCGCTCGTGTTACCCGCGGGGACTGTGCCCTCTTCAGAAGCCGAGACTCGCTCGGACTTCATATTCACGGAGACCGCGCACGCGGCTCCATTGTAATTGCGGTACCCTTAATGCAAAGGTGTGCCCTTCCTTAATTTCGCGGTCCCCGCAGCCATTGCGCAAAGCACCACTGTCTTGGGTGCTTATTAGGCACGCCAGACGGTCCCTTCATTATCCGCCTAGGAACCCACCGGCATACCAGCTCCAATAATTTGAGCAATTGTATACAGGCATGTCACCCTAATGTCCTGAAGATGATCCCACTGATTAAAATAGGGATCGAAACGTCGTCGACAACTGTACACCATATACATTGACTATACTACAATGTTAAACTTGTAATGGTGTGCGCAACGTATTCTGTCTGTTGTACTTATATCCAATGTAAATACAGACACGCTTTCCTTGCCTGAACCCCTCCCCTCAATTTTGTCTGTAAGTCTACGTCAGCAGGACGCAGGTTGTGTCCCGCTTGAATTTTTTCGTTTTATTTGCTTCATAAAGTTATTGTACATTAAAAACTGTCCGGCTGGACAGATAATATAGCACTTATTGGGTCTATATTAATTTACACTATACCTAATTGTCTAGGGATCATTGTCCTTAAAAACAGTTCTTGCAATGGCGGCACACGCGCTTTAGTTTTAAACATCTTAAGCTAAAGCGCGGTGCCACGATTGCTTCAAAAGTCAAGAAATAGAAAAAAAATATTCTATTTCTTGACTTTTGGATCAATTGTGGCACCGCGCTTTAGCTTAAGACGTGTGAAGCTAAAGAGCGAGTGCTGCGATCCACTTGTTAAAAGCAGGTCTCCTGTGCGGCGTTGAGCAGCTTGGGCATCTGGACCGTCTTGCTATAATGGAAGAGATTGTGTACCTTGATTCCTTGACCTTTATCAACCTCAGTGGACGTGCTAATCTAGCGTACCGCAGTCATTTCAAGAACACCGACATCTCCCCCTGCTAGCGTCCACCTGCCCCACCGGTGTTCCTGGGACAGAAAAGGGCGTGGGTGTAAGTGCTATGGTGGTTGTACTTTTAACCACTCTTGTGGTGGTGACGTGAGAGGACGTTGGAGAGCGTGTAGGGAAATCACAGTATGCCTTCGCTTACACCTGGTTCCTCTATGATGACATCAGCGGTGACCTACAGCTTATGAGGTTGAATCTTTTACAGGGCCAATTTATCTGCTTATGTTTCAGAGGTTGAGAAACTGAATAGCCTTAAATTGGATAATAGTTCATTGGTCAGCGCACAGCACTTGAAAATGGGTAAATGTGATATTAATTGCTACATAAAAACTAATTATTGTGCACCATGACCTTTATCAACCTCAGTGGACGTGCTAATCTAGCGTACCGCAGTCATTTCAAGAACACTGACATCTCCCCCTGCTAGCGCCCACCCGCCCCACCGGTGCTTCTGGCACAGAGAAGGGCGTGGGTGTAAGTGCTGTGGTGGTAGTACTTTTACTACGCTTGTGGTGGTGGTGACGTGGGAGGACGTTGGAGAGCGTGTAGGGAAATCACAGTACGCCTTCGCTTACACTTGGTTCCTCTATGATGACATCAGCGGTGACATTCACACTGATTGGGCGGGTCTTTACTACTTCTGCTGAGCACACGTTTATTTTTATTCAGTTTTCTATAGCGGGTACAGGTGTTAAAGTGCTTGTCTCTCCTGCTGCTCTGGAAGAGACAACACTGCTCGGGATGACGTTACCCATCCGTGGGCCGAAGCATCATTCATCCACATTCTGACTTGGATTCAACAAATACAAAAATAGGTTTTTGCGTGCGGCACCGCTGCCAATTTCGGTTGCACTGCATGGTGTCATTAGCATTTAAATATTGCGTCTCGATATTGTGATGGTGAGTGTTTTCTTTTGTTCGGGTATTTTGGGGGTACATCTTGCATGCAAATAAACTGAGACGAGCAAGATAAATCGGGAAACAATGAATTAATGATGCTTCGTTCTTTACAATAGCCTGAATTTAAATAGTATTTTTACACACACATCAAATCATTATTTTTCAGATTGTGTCAGCTGTTTGCCTATGATTCCAATTACTATAACACCGAACATATTTGAGCCCAACTGTTGTATCATTTCAGCTCTGTATTCCTCGAGGGAAAATATGTTTTTCCTAAAGCCTCAGTTAAGGCAGGAGTTCATCTATCTGTCTTTGCCTTTCACTGCTTACCGTATCAACAAACACTGCTGCCTCAGAAGCGTTTTATATGCTCCTAAAATTATTTTGGGGCCCTGTCATCATCTGAACAGTTTTCTGTACGAAATACAGAAAGAAACATGGCATGTGCTGGATGCCTCTCTTACGTTCAGCACATTGCTCGTCTGCTCAGCTATGCCTGAAAGAAACCAAAGGACTGCAAAAACCTGTTCACAAATGAAATTCTTGGATTTATGCACGTGCATTTCCAAGCATCATTCGAATATCTTGCTGAAAGGAATGGCCATTGTTTACTTTAGTATTTTTTTATATAGCGCAGAACAGCCTAGGTTTGCTTCCGAGTGCTAAACAATGTAAAAAAACAAAACAATCACTGGCGTAAAGATGCCATTATTGTATCTCCCATGAGCAGAGACAGAATATTCAGTGTCAACAAATACATAATTGGTCATCAATTCCAGAACCAGGTACAGCTGTGTAAGTGGCAGTAGGCCACTCTGGTACCAGGAGGCGAAGGGAATTGACATTATGTGTTATCAGGGTCACATAGGATATATGGAGAATATGGTTGGACGGTTATAGAGAGATTCTTCTTCAACATGTTGGGCTATGGTAGCTTATAGGAGCCATTTCATAGGAGACATTAAATCCAACCTGATTAGCATGCTTTTGTACCTCTGAGTTACCATCATTGACCCAAGATTAATTATATCTTCGATCTTCACCCCCAAACTCGGTCATCATACAGCAACCACACATTCAAAAATAATAGACAGCGTCCCTGTTACTTGGAGATAAAGTGTACAGACAATGCCCTATAGTAACAGGCTTAAAGGAGGCAATCAGCATAACCATGCTCAGTACAGGGAACGTAAGATTCATAACTAACTGCGGAATGGACACATGCTGCTAGGTAAGAAGAGGGCTGATTTGTATTCATACTTCTACCAATGATTGTGAATGATAAAATAAAAACAACATAGACAAATAATTCATTTAAAAATATCTCTTTTTTTATGATAATGAATAATCTCATGCTCCAATCAGTAAAACTTAATTTGCTTTGACTATTAGGGCTCAGTACAATCAAACTTTTCTCGTCATATTTTTCGGTTGACACAGCCTTTCATTTCCCTAGCGCTTAGCCTCTGACAGCAGAGTCTAAAAATGGTGACACATTGTGACAAACTCCGGGACGGCGGTGGCATGTGAACATATACCCACAGGGGGCACATTGGTACCACAAATTAATTTCACCACTACACAAATACACCAAACAATACCACCCCACACAATTCCACAACTAACAATTACAATCTAACCCACATAATTCCACTCTACACCACATACATCTACAACACTGCAAACAAAAAAACACATGGGTAAAAGACATTATCATTTACAACACCAATAGCTCTAACTCTCACAAATGCGAGACCTATTACATTGCAAATGCTTGTTTCATTCTATTGCCTCCTCTCCCCATATGTACTTTCTTGGCCTCTCCTACCTTGTACTCTATCCCTCTTTTTCCATAATACATTACCCATTTTCTGCTGTGTCATGTGTTTGCTTCTCTTGTACTGTGTATTTCCCTTCTATTAATTTCTTGCTCTCTTCCACTGTTGTGGATGTCTTGCTTCGATCTGTCTTTCAATGCATATTTCCTTTCCCCTATGTATTTACCATTTCCTTTTCTTTTGTATGTATTTATACTTTTCTGTATTTTTCTACTGTTGTCTCCTCTTTCTCTATGTACCTTCCTACCCCTTTCTCTGTGTATTTGCACCTCGTGTTTGCACATCCGGTTTTCTCCCTCCCTGTTCTCCATTGGACTTCTCAGCCCACTGCTTTTACTGTGTATATTCTCTACTTTCTTCCCTCCCCCCTTTATATTTCATGCTCTACCTTCCCTTTTCTTTCTGACTCTCCCCCATCCCTTCTCCTCAATTGGTATATGGCCTGCTCCCCTCTTCTGTATTCTTTGGCCTCTTTACTTTTTATTTTTATTTTAGGTCTGTCATTAGTCAAGACTTTTTGATTTTATGAAAATTATATGTACAATATACTTGAAAGGCCTTTTAGCCACCTCTTCTCATCCATTGGTCTGCTGTTGTTATTCACATTTTGCTTCTGCCTACTACAGCATGTGGCAGAGGATCAGCCTACTTATTTATTTATTTATTTAATTTGTAAGGCGCAGCAGCTACCCAAAAAGGGTTTCCCGGCGCCAAGCAGAAACAAAGACCAGATATTGAGACTTAGTAGCAAAATCATTTGTTAAAGAGCCAGGTCTTTAATGCTTTACGAAATTGAACGTAGACTGTTTCGTTCCGGATGGCAGTGGGAGGGGCATTCCAGAGTGAAGGACCAAGGAAGGAGAAAGAGCGCCCACCCATTCGAGAAAGCCTGAATCTGGGAACGGAGAACCTACCCTGAGAGGATGAACGTAGGCAGCGGGATGGGACATACAGTTTAGCTAGGGAACATAAGTAGTGAGGTGCAGTGCCAGTTTTGATCTTGAACATATAGGTCAGAGCTTTGAATCGAATTCGATTTTCCACCCTGAGCCAGTGCAAGTCTCGCAAATGGTTAGAAACAGAGGTGGTCCTAGGTAATTGGAGGAGAAGTCGGGCTGCGGAGTTTTGTACCATCTGCAGCTTGCGTGTCACCTCTTTGTTAGCACCGAGATAGAGAACGTTGCCATAGTCCAGTCTTGATGTAATTAGAGCTTGGACTACCGTTCTTTTGGTGGACTCTGGTAGCATCCAAATGATCTTCTTGAGCCACTTGAGGATGGAAAAACAAGTGGCAGCTACCTTCACCACCTGGGCGCGCATTGATAGCGAGTCATCGATGGTGAAGCCCAGGTTACGGACTTGGCAGGCGGGCTGAGGCAAGACACCCATCTCACAAGGCCAATGTTGTGGGCTCCAAAGATCCTTGTTTTTTCCGAGGATAAGCACCTCAGTTTTCCCCCCATTTAATTTGAGACAGTTCGACTGCATCCATAATGCAATTTTTCTCAGGCCAGATTGAAGAGGGGACTGCCCATTTGTTCTCACTGCAGAGAGGGAGAAGATGATTTGAGAGTCATCTGCTTAGGATAGCAAAGTCAGACCTGCCTCTTCAGCTACTGCGGCTAGAGGCCTCACATACAGATTAAAGAGCAGAGGGCTAAGAATGGAGCCCTGGGGGACTCCATACGGTGATGCATGGATTTCAGAGCTGGCCTCCTCGGAAAAGACTTGGAAGGTACGGTTGGCCAGAAATGAAATTAGCCATTTAAGAGACGGACCGCAAATACCTAATGAACTCAGAGTGTTTGCAAGGATGGAATGAGACACGGTATCAAAAGCTGCGCTTAAATCCAATAGGATAAGGGCAGCTGTCTCTCCATCATCCAGATGTTGCCGTAGTCTTTCCGTGACTCCCAATAGTGTAGTTTCAGTAGAGAAACCAGCTCTGAAACGTGATTGTGATGAGTGAAGTAAGCCTTGAGCTTCAACAAAGAATGAAAAATGGGAGTAAATGTGCTTCTCAAGGATCTTAGAGAAGGCTGGTAGTAATGAAATAGGTCGATAATTCGATAACACAGCAGGATCTGCGTTGGCCTTTTTTAGAAGAGGGAGCACCATAGCATGTTTCCAATCAGATGGAACTCGTGCTTCTTCTAATGAGAGATTCAGAAGATCCATGATGGTTTGCAGGGATGACGACTCTAATTGTTGGAGCACCGAGATAGGAAGAGGGTCCCTAGGTGACCCAGATTTAATGCTATGTAAAAGTTTGTTGAGTGAATCGAGGTTGAGGAGGGGCCATGAATGCAAACAGTTTAGAGATGGTGTGATCATGGGAGTCTGATTGGAAAGAATCAAAGCCCTCAGGATCGGGGTGGGTGTACATTGAGACAGGGTATCATATTGCTTTAGGGGGAGGCCATCAGTATGTTTATTAGCTACTTCCGAGTAGATATCTTCAAATTTTTGCTCAAAAAAGTTGGCCCGCTCGTCGCATTGTTTTTTATTTAATGGGGGAGGTTTGGGTTGTATTTTTGAACCTGCCAACTCTTTCACCATATTAAATAAAAGTTTTCGAGGAATTCAAAGCATTGGTAATGGTGGAAGATACATAGTTTGCACGAGCTGATTTGCATAGCTTGTGATAAGCTTTAGTTGCTTTTTTGTAGATATTTTTAGATTCTAAGGCGTAGTCCCTTCTCCATTTCCTTTCCAAAACTTTACATTTGGCTTTTTCAGTTTTTAATTCTTCATTGAACCACGGTGCCGGGATACGATGATTAGAATTTCTTTTTAGGGAAACAGGAAGGCAGGTGTCAATGGCATTCAAAAGCCAGTCTTGCACTGAAACGGCAAGTGTGTCCACCGTATGTTTAGAAACCGGTGGATGAGAGTGTAGAAGTTCATTTAAGACGGTGATGTTCAGTTTTTTCCAGTTCCTAGCAGAGGTCTTCTGAATGGGAACAGGAGAACCGGCATACTCTGGGGATCCTACGCTAAATTTAATGATGTAATGATCAGACCAACATAATGGAAGTGCCGGAGAACAGTGCAGGTCAGGTAAGTTTGAAAAAATAGGGTCCAATAAGTGACCTCCTCTGTGCGTAGGACCAGAGTTATGAAGGTGAATATTAAAAGCTTCCATGTCTGATATAAAATTTACGCTGGTTTTACATGCTGAATCATCTAAATGTAAGTTTAGGTCGCCCAGGATAGAAAAGTTAGAAGTATTCATCAGAAAGGGGGCAATAAGTTCAGGGAAGGATGCTGCCCAGGAGATCGCAGACCCCGGAGGACGGTATGCGAGAATGCCAGTAAAAGTGACATGAGGGGTCAAAGACAACTTAAAAAGCGCTGCTTCGCAGTTCTCAAATGGTAGGTTGACCAGTTTACACTGATAGTTGTTTTTAAAAATGATAGCTATTCCGCCGCCTACTTGATTGTCTCTATCTTTCCGGACAATGGTGTAATTAGAAGGTAGGGCGGCAACAATATCTGGGTCAGAGCTTTCATTAAGCCAGGTTTCGGTTAGGAAAAAAGCATCGGGTTGCTCACTGGTTAGTAAATCAAAAATGTCACATTTGTGTTTGGGGAGAGAGCGACAATTCGTACTAAGGAACTGAAAGTCCTTAATCATTTGTCTGTCCTTATTCATGGAGTATTTTTTACTGATATTCTTGTTTGGAGGCCTGTTACAAGTTTGGCATGATTACGGGGACTAAAATGAGGTGTCTTATATATAGAGTGGCGTGACTTGATCTGTTGGGCCGGGGGTAGTTTAAAGCCGCATGGACAGGCTGGATTAGTGTCATAAGCCAGCAGCCGTATGCAGTGGGAGGCAGAGGCTGTACTATTAAGTTTTAATAGTGCTTCTCTGGAGTAAGCCAGAGTGTCAGTCCGGCATGGACCAGGGGTTTTGGCCCTAGGCTCGGACCAGGCGCGGACGGGCGCAGACGGGCTTGCCTTTGGCGCACCTTCGGCGCACCTTTGGTGCGCCCGCTGCGCGCGTCCGCTGCGCGTCCGTGGCATCGGTCCTCTTGTAGCCCCCGCCTACCACCTTGCGAGTGATGTCAGCAAGGGGTGAGCACAGGAAACGCAGGTACGCCCTCCACACAAACAGCAAGGCTGCGGTGGACCGGGGTCGGAGTGCGGGCCCTTTAAAACAGGTAAGAAAATATTTACAGCTTTTAAAACAAGTCCGTTCGCTCCAGCGGCACAGAGTTAAAAAAACGATGTTTTGCGCTACCCCACCTGTGTCCCCAATTCTGAAACGCAGCCCTCAGGACCAGGAGCGGCACTTACAGTTGTCCGCTGCGCGTCCGTGGCATCGGTCCTCTTGTAGCCCCCGCCTACCACCTTGCCTAACCTCACGTTCAGTGACTGCATTTAGCCCTTTCAGAAAGATCACATCCACACACAAGGTAGTGCCCTTCAGTGCCGGTGTTTTAAAAAAAAAAAAAAAAAACTTTGTTATTTATTTTAGTGTTGCCTTTGTGGATCCTGGTGTCATAGCAGGATGCTTTCTATCAGATGTGAGCACAGGGAACATTCAAGCTTTATCATTTCTTGTCTCCTGCCAATGCTGTTGTAAATTCTTTTTGAAGTGGTGTTAGACTTGGCTTTTTCAGCGGATTTACCCGCAGAATTTTTGCTTTTTGGCCTACTGTGTTTGACCTTGTTTTTGTTGGTTTTAGGACTCTGGGCCCTTTACCACTGCTATTCAGTGCTAAAGCGCACATGCTCTCCATGTAAATTGTGTTTATGGATTGGTGTTGGCATAATTGGCTTATTTGATTTACTACTAAGTCCTTAGTACAGTGCACAGTGTGTGCCCAGGGCCTGTATATCAAATGCTACTTGTGGGTCTGCAGCACTGGTTGTGCCAACCACACAAGTAGCTTTTCAAAGGTGTCTTGCCTGCACTTGAATGGACTGATGCTGCTTCTCACAAAGCTGTCTCCCCCTCCTGTGGTGAACCTGGCCTGAGCCAGGCTGAACTGGTTTATGTGTGCCAGAGGAACTTTGTTTGTACCAACTTTAAAGGAAAATGTGGTATAAATATTGGGCCCTGACCCCAGAACTTTATATTACTGCTGGACTATAGGAACCTGCCAGTAAGAAGAGCTGCCAGGAGGAGTACTGCCCCTTTGCTGTTGTTGCTTTGTTGGGTTGGCCTGCAGTTGCTGCTTCTGTCTTGGGTAGGGAAAGGACTAGACTGTTCTTTCTGCATACTAAGTATCTTCAAGGGCTTGATGTAGAGCTTGCCCCCTGTTCAAAAAGTCTCAGAAGCAGGAACGACTTCCACGTCTTCTGGGTACCGGCTTCTGGAACCTGAGGTTTCAGCTGCCACAGAGGAGACAGGTAACCCAACGCCGTCACCAAGACTGCTGGTGGTTCTGCGACCTGAAGGCACCGCAGAGGGCCCTGCCACACTTTGCACCGCAACCATAGTCTCACGGACGTCACCGAGCCGCTGCTTGCATCGCGACCTGTGGGCACCGCACTCCGCACCGCTTCGCTTCACACAAACGCTGCTGCAAGCTGACATCACCGCCACTGCCTGCATCGTGGTTTGGGGGCACCGCTCGTACGTAACACGACGCACCGCCCCACACCACAGACTTGATCCACCGACAACAGCCCCAATGACTCCAGACCCTCAACTGGCGCCGTGGCTTGCACCATAACCTGTCAGCACCGCAGCCATGGTCTTACCGATGCCGCTGAGCAACCGCCACTGAGCCGCTGCCGTCATTGTGACCTGATGGCGCCGCACCGCTCCCTTTTACACCGCAGCCTCAGCGCCCGCCACAGCTGGCCAGCACCACCGCGGCCGCCGTATTAAAAAGGTACTGTTTTGAGGATCTTCTGACACCGCCGCCGGCCCGCACCATCGCGGTCGGCCAAAACAGTTGGATTTGGGTATACACGATACTGCGATAGCCCCAGACGGAGCTATCCACTTCAAGGAACCGCATTTAAAGTCTATTTTTGCAGTATTGATATTTTGAAGAACTGTATGTTGGATTTGTATCGTTTTGATCTTGTTTTACACAGATAAATATTGGATATTTTTCTAAAACTGGTGTGTCCTTTTTTAGTGCTTTCACTGTATTACTGTTTTTTATGTGCAAATGCTTTACACCTTGCCTCTGAGATAAGCCTGACTGCTCGTGCCAGGGGTTATTTTAAACGTGTAATCCCCTTATCCTGACTAGAGTGGTGGATTCTGCCTGGCTTAGGTGCTTACCCTAGCCAGCCAGAAAACCCATTTCTAACAAGTGGCCTTTGTTTATATGACTGCAGATTTTTCTCATCATATCAGCAGCCCACACTCACTCTGGAAATAATCTAATGAGGGTGCTCTATCTTTGCAACCGTCATTTCTTCTTTCTTTCCTTCCTTCCTCCCTCTTTCTTTGTCTCGCTTTCTGTTTCTATCTTCCTTTCTTGCCTTCCTCTTTCTTCTATTTTATTTTCTTGCCTTCCTCTTTCTTTCGTTCTTCCCTCTCCTTTTCATTTATCTTTTTCTTTCTTTCTTAAAAGCAAGAGGCTTGCAGCCAATGCTAGACTGAGTGGCTTTTTTTAAGCCTGTGTTAGTCCAGACCTTTTGCGTTCACTGCCCTTATTTCCTTCAACCTTTCTTTCTTCCTTTCCTTCTTTCTTTTTTTCCTTTTTCTTTCCTTCTTTTTTCCTTTCCATTTTTCCTTTATTTTCTTCCTTTTCCTTTCCCCTTTCCTTGTTTCTTCCTTTTTTTATTTCTCTCGTATCTTCTTTTCTTTCCTTTTTATTCCCCCTTGCTTCTTTTTTGCCTTCCTCCTTTGTTTTTTTTGGCCTTCCTCTTTCATTGTTTCTTTTTTTGCCTTCCTTTCTTTCTTTCTATCTTTTGTGCCTTCCTCTTTCGATCTTGCCTTCCTTTCCCTTTCTTTTGTTTGATCTTACCTTCCTCTTTTGTTCGTTCTTGCCTTCCTCTTTCGCTTGTCTTTCTTCCTTCATTCCTTGCCTTCGTTTCGTTCTTGCTTCTTTTCTTTCTTGGTTGCTTTCTTTCTTACATTCCTCTTTCTTTTATTTGTTCTTTCTTTCTCGCCTTCTTTCGCAAAGGCAAGATACTGGCAGCCAATGCCAGACCGATTGAAAAAAAGTTTTTTTCTTTTTTAAAGTCTGTGTTAGCCAAGACCTTTTTTGATTTTACTAAAATTATATGTATGTATGTAAGGGTTTTTAGACAGATTTCGTCCATTAGTCTGTGGTTCTGTCGATCACATTTTATTTCCATCCACTCCAGCATGCATCAAGGGTCAGTGTGTCAGCCCACTACAGCCAGTGGCTGACTTCACTAAGAGCTACGGCTGACTGCACTTTCACATAGAGCACATCAACATACAAAATAGTTCCCTTCAGTGCCAGGGAGTACTATGGCAATGCATGCTTTTTTCCCCCCAAAACTTTTAAGACCAAAGCAAAAAAATGTGCCTTTAGCTAATGCTTGCGTTTTAATGATGAGGGCCCTGGAGCTTCCCAAACAGTAAAGTTTTGCAAAAACCATGACAAAACAAGAATTGCCAAAAGGCTGGTGGCAAATGCCAGACCTATTGGCTTTGCCAATGCCTTTTTTGCTTCCTTCTTCCTGACTTCTACCCTTGGACGCACTTATCCGTGCATAAATAAATATATTGTAAGATATATATACAGGTAAATGTAATACCATATGTTGCCATCAAGAAGTTTTCCTGACATAAAAGCCAAAGGTTGTATAAATGTCATCAAAACCCAGAGATGACAGTTTAGAACCTTTTACACGTTATGCAGTATGTATTTTTATACTATGTTTCTTCTTTCTTACATACTGGCGTACACCTGGAAGGCACAAATGCAATTGGTAATAACAAAATTTGTACTATTCTGTGATTCCACACGTCTTCTGATAACAAATTAAACCCCACTTGTTTGGCTGGGCCTAGCACCTGTGACACAATACACCCAAAAATGCGACTTAGAGACATCTTTTTTTACCCAGTATAATCCATGCTTTTTAGGTCTCGCCTGAGCCAGCGCTTAGCGCTGCTCTCGGCGAGAGTTTTAGTAAGCGGGTTTTGGAAGTGCAAACAGCAGTGGCTTTTGCTGGCGACCAGCTTGCGTTCACGCGAGCGTGCACGCGCGCAGCCGCCATCTGTATTTCCTCCGTCACGGGTCATTAAGTGCATCGCGGCACCGGCTCTTTACTTTTAACATTAAAAGTAAAGCGCGGGTGCCGCGATTGTAGCAAAAGTAAAGAAATAGAAAAATAATCTATTTCTTTACTTTTACTATAATCGCGGCACCCGCACTTTACTTTTAATGTTAAAGCGCTTTACTTTTAATGTTAAAAGTAAAGCGCGGGTGCCGCGATTATAGCAAAGTAACAAGCAAATGGTGTAGCCAATAGGTCTCGCTTTTGGGACCTTATAAGTATTTAGTTATGCAACTGTTGCATGGCTAAACACTTATAAGGTCCCAAAGGCGAGACCTATTGGCTATGCCAATGTTTGTTTTTTTTTATTTACAATATGGGTAGCTGCAGATTTTAGTCCCAAACTCAGCTGCTACCTAGGAAAACATACCATACCAAGACATTTTTGAAAAATTGATACCTTGGGGTGTCCAGGGGGGTGTCACTTGTGTGGTTCTATCAAGGTTTTTTACCCAGGACCCCTTGCGAATCTCAAACTGTGCCTAAAGGGAAAGTTCTGGAATTTGGAGAGATCTGCCAATTTCCTACCACCCAGCAAGCCCACCCCCCCCCAGTCTCCTGATAAAAGTAGTACCTCACTTGCGTGGTGGGCCTAGCCCCTGCAACAGGAAAAGGTCCAACATCCAACATGGACAGATCAACTGTTTCCACTGCAACCCAGCCCTTTTTTTGCAATTTGGTTAGCTATGGATTTTGGGTCACAGTTCAGCCAGCAACTACGGAAATCTTCCAAACCTACAAATTTACGGAAAAAGATACACCGGGGGAGTCCAGGTCGCATGCTTTACATGGCTCTCAACAGGTTTTTATTTTTTTGTTTGCCCAGAAATCCTTGCAAACTTCAAACTTTGGCTTGGCCTAGTGCCTGCAAGCTTAACAGGTCAAATCAAGGTTACTGGGAGTCCTTGCAAGGGTACTACCATTGACATTTGTTTGTTCCGTTCCTGTCACGGGCACTAAGCCTAGCCACACCAGTAGGCAGCTTTTTTATAGGAACAAGTGGGCTAACGCTGGCTGGTAGAAAATGTTGTAGATTCCTGCTGATTTCAGAGGTTGTCATCACAGAAATGTAAGGAAAATGCTTGATTTTAGGCAACGTTTGAGGTTTGTAGGGCATTGTGAGTAAGAAAGCATTGTGGGACCCACGCAAGACACATCACCCTGGAATCCCCTGGGTATCTACTTTTCAAATAGGTCTGTGGTTGGTAGGTTTCCATGGGTGACAGCCAAGTCCGGTCTCAAAGATTGCAGTTACCCCTATCGGTGATCTCTCCACATAGATATTTAGGGCTCTTTATGTTGTTTCTCTTGACCCACTGTAGGAAAGCAGGATCTGCTTTCATGGTCACCCCCACTTTTTGCTGTTGTCATTATGTTTTTCTGACTAGTCTGACTGGGATCCTGCTAATCAGGACCCCAGTCTCTGTGCTTCTCCCCTAAATTGGACATGGTGAGTACTTAGGTTCACTCCCGATTGGCTACTGGTGTACCTTGATAAGTCCCTAGTATATGGTACTAAGGTACCCAGGGCATAGGTACACCAGGGGTCTCCCATGGGCTGAAGCATGTATTATGCCACCCATGAGAGACCACTCAAATTGTGACTCCAGGCATGCCACTGCAGCCTGTGTAAGCTGGTGCTAGCACCACTTACGACAGATATATGTTTTCTTATATCTGAGGTCACTACACTTAAAACCTAGAAGTCACCCCTAAGGCAGTCCTTTCAAACCTCAAGGCAGGGTGCTGGGTCCTAGCTTTGAGGGTGCCCCTGCATGAGCAGGGCACCCCTACAACCTTCAGAGCCAATTCTCCCGAGTTGTAAGTGCATCAGCCATTATAACAAATAGAGGGGCCTTGCGTCATTACGCGAATACCATCTCTAAACTGGCTGTAACGAACCCTGTCATGTTTGGTTGCAAACATGTTGGAATCATACCCCCAGGTGTGGGAGGTATGATTCCATGCACTGTAAAGCTCCTCCCGGAGGCCCTCAGTGCTCCTGGTACCAGTCTTCCAGAACCGGACAGCAAGTTAGGGCTGCTGCCGGCCAGAGACGTGTTTCTGCCCTCCTGCTGCTGAGCCAAGCTCAAGCAAGGGAAGGCAGAACAATAGATATCCTGCCACAGGGAGGTGTGACCACCTCCCAGACAGGGTTTAGTGTATTTGAGCAGGGTGGGGGCGTTTGCCAGCGCCACTGAGACTGCTTGAAGGGCACATTTGGTGTCCAGCCCCTCCTCGGGGAGGGACCCCTGAATCGTCCAAACCCTTTCCTAAGGGGTTAGCTGTGGGTGGGTCCCTAGATTCGTCGTGGGACAAGATTCAGATCATACACCACTTCAACTTCGACCGTCTGGACACTCTGGACTTCGCTTTGGGAACCGAGACTGCAACGGGGAAGATTCCTGCTGCCCCTGGTGTCGACGTCCTCCTGGTTTCTGCAACGTCTGTGCCCGTGCTCCATACAGGTTCTTCACCAGGCCTGTGGACATCCGAGACACCTGAAGGAATCTCCCTTGGAGTGAAGGAGTCACTCCCCTGCATCTGCAGGCACCGCAACGCAGCTGACCAGTCGGCTGATCCTGGGCTCCCACGGACTTCAAAAGCCTCAGCAACCCAGGAGGTGGTTCTGCAACTCCCTCGATGCCTGCACTGTCTTTATACTGAGTTTGAGGCCAGGATCCCTCGTCGGAACCGCTTGAACAGAACCCCTGTGCACCGCGTCGACTTGCCTTTGCCAAGGCTTGTTGACTCTCTCCTCCAGAGATCTTTGGGCTTCAACAAGCTCCAACCTCAAGCAACTCCTGCAGCCAAGATCTTTGCCTTCACCGCTTCCTCTGCACCGTGGGCCTTCTTCATTGGTGAGCTGCTTGACGTCCCCTTGTGACTTCTGTGCCTTTGGCCCGTGGGTCCTCTTGAGGGTCTTCTTGGGCTTCAGTGGGCTCCCCTGCTTGCTCGGGGCCAGCTCAGACTTATCTGCTCGTGGTGAGTCACTTGGACCTTGCGGGTCCCAACACTGCACCTTTTTCAACTACTATGTTGTTTGCTGCTGCCAAGGCTTGTTGGTGCCCCTGCCGGACACTGACCCCTTGGCTCTCGACATCTGACGTGGGACAGCCCATGAACAGCTCCTGGTCTTCCACAGCGTTGCTTGGTCCGCACAGCTGCAACTTCAAGGGCTCCTTCAAACTCCTGCATCTCCGACATCGGTGGGCATTCGTCTTCCGTGCCCCCTGGTCACTCCTGAGTGGCATAAACTCTGTCCCTCTGCTTGCAGGTACCTCTCATCTTGAATCCACCTTTGGGTTCCACCGGACTCCTTCGTCTTCACCTCCAGCGGCATCTTTCCTGAAGTCCTCCTTTGTGGTCTATGGCGGTTTCCGACATCACTTGACACCTATGCACCCGGCTTCCTTGGTGTAGGTATCCTGGTTCCTGGGGTATCCACGGGTGGGGTGACTCTCCAACCTACCATCTTCCGCGGGGTTTCTTCAGGGTCCACTGGGAAGGGTCCTTCTTCTTTAAAATTGCAACTGCAACTTACCTATTGACTAACATTGAGCACGTGGTCGTGTTCCCACTTTGCACACAACCTCCGTGGGGTTCCTAGATACTCACCTAGGGTGGTTCCTTGGGTCCCAGGCTTTTCTACGTCTTCTGGGTCCATTCTTGACTTGAGTTGTAGTTCGCATTCCACTATTTTAGTATATGGTTTGGTCTCCCCTGGAGACCACTGTGTATTTGTGCTACTTATGTGCTCTATTTCCTAAGTATTGTGTGTATTGTGTTTATATCTCCAGGTAGGAGATAATACATTGTGTTAGTGAGTGTTTGTTATAAAATACCTATTTTTATAACTACGCTGTGTGATTCTTTTTCACTTAACCTATACCATAAGATTAGGTACTGGTAAAAATAAGCTGCTTTACACTCTGTCTGGACTAAGCCTGAAGGTTGCTCTCTACAGCTACCACTTAGAGAGCTTTGTAAGGTTGTCTAAGACCACTAAAATCACCATATGTGTTGTCTGGATTAGTGCAGGGTGCTACACTTACATAAGTGAGCACCATATACTAAGCCAGCCTCTCACACCAACCCACACAAGTGAGGTACCGTAGTTATCAGGAGACTTAGAATGCTTGGTGGTAGGAAATCTGTGGCTCTCCCTAGATTCCGAAACTTTCTCGCATTGAAATGTGAAGAAAATATGCGTTTTTACCTACAGTTTGAGGTTTGAAAGGGCTTATGGGTAAGAAAACCTTGAGAGATTGAGAGTGCGTATGTCATACCTCCCTGGACTCCCCTCATTGTCTAGTTTTCAGAAATGTGCATGTTTTGTAGGCTTCCTGGGTAGAGGCCGATCATGGGCTCTAAATCCACAGGTACCCACACTACAAAATAACCTTGGTCTTGAACGGGGAAAAAAAAAAGATTATCCATGTTGCGTTTCGATCCTTTTTCTATTGCGGCTGCTATGCTCACCCACAAAAATTGGTTTCCATTTTAATGTGGAGACGTTGGCAATTTGTGGGTCACTACTGATTCCGGAAATTTCCATCACGAAATGTAAATAAGTGTGTGAACTTACCCATTTATGCAAAGTTTGAAGTTTGCAGGGCATTGTGGGAAAGTCAGTGAGATCAATGCAAGTTACAATACCCTGGACACTTATGGATTTTCCGTACTCAAGATTGTCAGGGTTTGTTACTGTTCCTATGAAGTGAAACCACCACTTACACAGATTGGTTTTGGCATCTCCAGAAGTGCAAGCTTCAAAGAGCAAATACTAATAATAGTATCAGAATACTGAAGCCATGACTACCAGCGGTGAGCTGTCAAGACACCAAACACTTTACAGTTTGTTGACATGCCTTTTGCACTTTGCATGCAAAGACTTTCATACCGCTAGCCACTGGCCTAGTCCAGTACAGCTCACATCAACATACTGCCGACATTCAAGGGTCCATCACATTCATACGCCACAAGACAGAATCCCCCAATCGAGCCACCTCTCGCCCAGTTATCAACCAGCTTCCATATAACACACCAGAAGCAAACCTCTACTCACATATGGCCAGACATGTTGTCGGTTGGTACCTCAACAAGCTTCACAACTTTACTGATGAAAAGAAAAATGTTCTTTTAACTACCTGTCAAGTATCCGCCTCCTTCAACGTTCTGAGCAATACTAAACGCGGCAAGTTAGCTTTTACTAATGGCTCCCATGAAAGCCACGTGAGACTCATGAAGACGTATCTTTCATGCGCCGTTAGCGCACTCGCTGTTCTAAATTCAGCTTGTTGGACTTGGCCCTTTTTGGCTACAGTTCCTTTAACTTTTTGCTTTCCCCCTAGACCTTTTTAGGTCTTGCCTAGCGCAGCGCGCATGCGCTGCCCTAAGCAGAGGGCCTCTTGGAATCACTACAGACTTCTCCAGACTTTCACTAAACTTGTGCGTGTGGCTTTTTATTTCCCACACTTTCTATTGGCCTTTGCGTGTGGCTTTCAGCACGCAATTGGCCAAAGGCGGGTGCATGTCCCACCTTCTCTGTAAATGTTCACTCCTATGGCCTACAGCTGTCGGGAGCGAGCATTGACGCCATCTGTTGTGGATCAGGTTACTACTTTGTCTGGGGAAGCCTGACAGTACCCGCCCATTCATTGCACTAAAACCAGCACGCGCTGCCTGCTTGCCCCGGCCGTCTCGTGCACCCTCGCAGCAGGCATCCGCAGACACAACTCCCTCCCCCCTTTGCCCCCCGCTCACTGCTCATCAGCACACACAAGACGCACACCTCGCGTTCATTCAATGCACACCCAGCCTCCATTACCAGCATCGTTCCCTGCTGACTGGCCACAAGCGCCAGTCACTGCTGTTTCCTGACGGTTGGTCCATGACGCAGGAATGCCCCCAAAACATTCATAAAGTCGTAGAGAGTTCAGGCCGGAGAAGCTGTCTTTTGATGATGCCGGTGTTCCGGTCGTTTCAAGGTCCCCGTCTGGCTGTGCCTCCTCCACGCGTGTATATTGCTTAATGCAGTCTTTCTGTGCCTCTCCCTGCATTCCATATTAGATTTCGGGCAGGCTCAGGCAGTGCTTTAGGAGAGGCATAGACAGGCGTGCAGGCACAAACATACAGAAAGCAGGGTATTTTTAAGCTTCCCTCTGACGTCAGGGGAGCACAAACAGACGGGGGTGCTCAAACAGTTAGAATACCGGACTTTCGCTGCTCCCTCAGAATGGCCTGGAGAACCTTCAGTTGGAGAACTCACTCACGGATGTGGTACTACAAGGAATTCTGTTGCCACTGTGTGGTCCTGACAGCAGCCAGCCATTATTTCAGGTGAGTTGTCCGTTGTTTCTTAAATATTTGTACAAAGTTGTGATTTAATATGAGTTTTTGATTTCATAACATATAGCATATTAATTTGAACGCAATAATCCATTAATGGTTACAAAAAGGTTGCTTCAGGCAGTGCGTGAAACAACTTACAAGTAAGGTATTATCGGCCAGAAGCATTGTAACAACTTTGACTTCCTGCTGTTTCCGTAGTCTGTCTTAAAATATAATACTTCTCCGTTGTTTATTGAGACTTTATAATAAAGCAGCAGAAGCTGCCTGTTTGAACGATGTTGGTCACTCTACAGTCCTGCAGCGCACACTGCCTGTTTGTCACAGAGTGGTTTTAAGTTCCCACGGCGCTTGGTTTACCCCTGCATATTATGGATGTTAAGGTCGATGATTTTATCTATCTGCCTTCCTTTACACCTTAGCATTTATAATGTGCTACTGCTTAAGCGATTTGTGTTTTTTTTACTCAAGTTTTATGTCACTAGATACACTGAGTCCTTTTTTCCGTCACCCGGTGCTGTCATCAAACACTTGCGGAAGAATGCTTTTGGTGTCCTGAAGTCCTTAGCTGTGACGCCTGACACTGGATAAAGTCATTTGTTTAGGATTAGAGGGGGCAGGACATTTTCTAGTTGTTTTGGGCAGCCTGAATTACATTTTGAAAATGGAGCACACTCCTTGATGGGCCTGGTGATTCGTCCTTGGGTAGGCTGTCTTTATAGCACAAGGTTTAGGTTTCTGTTACACACTGACTGTTCTTTAAGCCTTTGACCCTACTGCCCTTTACTATCGAATGGTAGGGTTGGCAGAGGTGATCACCTGCCCCGTTTTCAGTCCAATCCCCCCTGCACTGACAGCAAGCTGTCTTTGAAGTGTGTCATACCTGGCTCCTCTAACGTCAGTTGTCTTGGAAAGTGGTACTTAGGACATTAAGAAATCTGTTCTGTAAAGACAGGTCTTACCTTACTCCCCTCTTTCTGTATGTACATGGAAGGAGGAAGTTGACAGTGCCTTGTGCATGGTAGGATCTTCCACTTACTGGCTCAGTCCCAGTGCACCACAGAACGCGCACGTATCATTACATACAGGGTGTGTGACTGCATGTTAAGAAATTATACCATCATGTACAGTTAAAGTGACTATGTATTGTACGACATTGTGCTGATTTATGCAGGCCAAGCAGAAGCCCACAAGATCGTGTACTGCTGCACATGAGTCCAGTGTCAGTATGGCAGGATCTTGCATTGGTGTGACTGCATACAAGCTGATTCCTGAACATTTAGCCAAGTGACTGAATGAAAGGACCTTGTGCTGATTGTATATTTGTGCAAAGATACATTTTGTAAAGGCAAGTCTGCGACTGTACATACTTTGATTATTCTACAGTGAAGTCAACCCTTAAACACTTTACCAGCACTTAAGTACACTGATAGTCTGAGGATTGTGAGAGTGGTGGTATACAAGTGCTCTCAGTTGTCCTATTTTACCACAAACATTAATATATTTAATGGTTAATGTAATATCAATAATATGCTGCATAACTAAACACTTATAAGGTCCCAAAGGCGAGACCTATTGCATTGCAAATGCTTGTTTTATGAGCAGGCAGTGGTACCATGGACCACTGCCTCCTCATAAAAAACATTTTTGTGACTGTTCACAAATATGAAGGGTTCCCACCTTCTTTGAGGAGTTGGTAAAATATTAATGTTTTGCGACCAGATTTCATTTGCAAAACATTAATACATACCTTAAAGATTCGGCATCTGGAAGGGACGCCCTTAACACAGCCCTTTCAAATAACAAATCGTTATCTATTCCCAAAGTCAATTAGCAATTTGGTAACATCTTAACAAATTGCTACTTGGCTTTGGTGAATTTAAAATGCCATTTTGTGGTAGGAAAGGCTCTGCTTTTATGAATCGAAGCCTTACCAACTACTAAATGGCATTATACGTGAGGGTCATAGTTCTTAATTTGAGCCGGTGGTTGCCAGTGGGGGCACCAACACTTATTTTTGGGGAACGGCGCTTATTTTTTTTGCGTCATTTATTTTACTGAGCGCAAGAGGAAAATTACACAGATCGGAAACACGGAGGCAAAAAAGTTGCAAAAGGAGAAAGCAGGAACCTGGAGGAGTCATATAAAGGGGGAGGGGTTGTCTGGTACTGGATTAACGATGTATGATGTGGTTTCAAAACTACCATCCTTGATATTTCGCACGCAAACGCTGCATAGCACAAGCTGTAGGCTTCTGAGCAGTGTTTCGGACCCTGGCACTCTTTCTTTCAGAAACTAAGCACTGGCAAATCTCTTGAAAAAAGTAAAGGGAAAAAGGTTCTATGACCGACCAGCGCAGGCCGGGTCATAGCACTTTGTTTTTTGGCAGACAGGAGAAGCAAGAAAGAAGGGTCAGGGAGTTGGGGATGGGAGCAAGTAAAAAAAAGTCACGGGAGGTGGTGGGAGGGACGGGGCAAGCAACAGGGGTGCGAGGGACGGGGGCAGGCAAAAAAGGTCATGGAAGGTGGGGTAAGCAGGAAGTGAGTGGGAGAAACGGGGAGGGGTAGAGAGGGCATGCAAACACATGCCCTTTTATGGAGTGCATGACTAAAATTAAAAAAGTGGAAGGGCCGCAGACAGGAAGATGTACTTGGTCCATGCTTCACGCAGGGTTGAAAACTGAAACTCCAAGAGGAAGCAGGAGGCGCTGACCAATAAGAAGCAAGGAAACGAGTAATGTTGTAGCCAACCAATGGTAAGTAATGGGCAGCCTCTAAGCCCGTTTTAAGCATATTTTATTAATTTACAAAAGGTTTTACGGACAGCGCATGCACACTGTGCCTGGCGAAACCTCAATAGGTCAGTGTTAGTGCAGTCTTTGACTTCAAAAAGCCTTGGTCCTACCAGTGTGCCTTGCTTTTTCAGCAGCAAGGTGACTTCACAGCGTAAATCTTCATGACCCCGGTCACTCTCCCACCGTCCGTTCTTCAGCTGCACAAAACATTTGAACATTTTTTGCAAAATTCCTCCTCTTAGTTGAGTCCATTTAATTTGTGAGACTGCCTTTTTAGGAAAAAAGTACAAAACCGCATTTCAGACTCAGCCGGGCATATGGTGATCTTTGGCAATTTACACCGTTTATGGCCCATTCACTGTCAAGCACAGAAGATCTTTTCACAGGAAAGAGCCAAAACCACTGTAACACAATTTAACAAGTCTTGGTTTTAACTTTGATGTGTAAAGCATATGCTTTATTTATGACATCTTTGGCAACTTGTTATGGAGAGATGGATAAGTTTAAAGGCACTTTTTATGAAAACGTTTGAGTTTACTGTGTAGCTACACAATAATTATGTATTTCGTTTACAACTGCCTTTTTCAGAACACATATTATTGGATATAAACGATCTCATTTGTCCTTGCCGGCACTAAGGTCACGTTTCAATGGTGCAGCAGGTGCAGTGGCACATGGGCCAAAAGATTTAGGAAACCCACTGAGCACGAATAATTGCGATATTTTACTACTAAACAAGCTGTCATGAGTGCAATTACCTTGCAGGCACTAGGGCCATGATTTAATTGTGCAGCAGGCGCAGTGGCACAGGGGCAAAAAGGTCTAGGAAGCCCACTGAACCCAGATTATTGTTATATTTCACTACTAAACAAGCAGGAACAAGTGCAGTTACCTTGCAGTCACTAGGGTCATGATTTGGATGGTGCAGCAGATGCAGTGGCACAGGGGCCATCAACACTAGGAAACCGACTGAACATTGATTAATCCTATATTTTACTACTAAACAAGCAGCCACAAGTACAGGTGCTAGGGCCAATAATCTGATTGTTGCAGTAGGGGCACAGGAGCCAAAAGCTCTAGGAAACCCACTGAACACCAATTATTGCTGTATTTTACTACTGAACAAACAATCAGGAGTGCGTTTTTGGTTCTTTTGTAACCATTGCACCCAAAGTAACACATAGCCTACAGCATCACTGTAATAAAACCTGTAACCTATTCGACTATTCTGTCTATCTACAACTTATGTTACATTCAGCACATTTATATGGCCCAGTTCCACAGGCTTTGAATGGTCCTAAAATGCTTCTGAATCTGGACACACTAACACCTTGGCAAGGACATTCTCCATTCTATAACATTAGCACTTCAGCTGTTTTAAACATTAAATAAATACGTATAACTTACCATATGGCATCCCATACCAAGCATTGGCAAAGACTATAGGGCTCACCTATGTGACATCTATAACTTTGTCAATCTTTTTTTAGCCATATTATACAGCAGCGCTAGCTTCAGTGCAGCATAACTGAAAATAAAATAAACAAGCATTGGCATAGCCAATAAGTCTCGCCTTTGGGACCTTATAAGTATTTAGTTATGCAGCACAATATCCCTGGTGCAACAACATGAACTGTTGCATGGCTAAACACTTATACGGTCCCAAAGGCGAGACCTATTGGCTATGCCAAGGCTTGTTTTAACCCTGTTGTGCAGTTAATTTTTGACTAAATATTGTGCTTCTTTTGAAGTCAGTGGAAGGACTGCTAAACATTGGTTTCTGCGAGTTAAATGCGGGCATGTGTTTTTACTTGAAATCAGTATGGGAACTGCTGTGCTCCTGCTGATCATATGCAGGTTGCACAATGTGTGTTTTTGTGCAGCAGTATGAAGTATAGTATGAAGAATAACCGTGGGAAATCAGTTTTGTTTTGACGTTTTATATAGCGCGAACTCGACCCGAAGGTATCAGAGCACTTTAGATGAGCACCAGTTGCATTACAGACTAACACATTCATTTTTAGGCACGGGAAGATTAAGTGATTTGCCCAGAATCACAGGATGTTTGAGCGTCCCTGCCGAGACTCGAACCTGGTTCCCCAGCTTCAAAGCCGGCCCCTCCCCCATCCTATGTCTAGTCAGGGTGTTCAGCCCATTGACCAGAAATTAAATGTGAGCGGTCTCTTGTTGCCTGTGGTCATAGTCACTTAAACAAGGCTGGCCATTTCCACAAAATTGTTCACATGATTGCGCCGTGAGAGAGCGCAATCTGCCCTTGCATCGCACAGTACCGAATAAGGGTGTGGCGTAAGGCCAGAGCTGCCGACTTTGGAACTGGTGAACCAGGTTCGAGTCTCGGTGTCGACTCAACACCCTGTGATTCTGGACAAATGACTTCATCTCCCTATGCCTACCAAAAATGAATATGTGCTTGTGTAATGTACCTTGTCCTCATGTAAAGCGATCCAGTTCCTTCAAGCCGAGTCTGCCTTATTTAAAACGGCAGAAATAAAGGCGTCTAGCGCACGTTAAACGTGGTGTCTTCAGGAAGAAGCAAACGGCGCTATCTGTGCCACTAAAACGCAAGTAGAGGCATTAGCTTTAGAGGCGTTTATTGGGGGTGGGTGAGACACTATACATTGTCAACCCACATGATACGCTGTCCTGCTCAGGAGTGACACTCCACAGATTGTGGCATTGCACACTGATGGATCGTTCGCAGGAGACAGGGCTCCGTGACCATAACACCTCTCGGGAAGACGGAGGGGTGGTGTAGGAAGGGGGGAAACATGTGCTTGCCACACCCACTCACAGGGAGTGGGAGAGAACGTTCACTGTGTGACTGTCCCTCAAAGACTCTGTGTGTGTGTGGGCCATTTTAGCTGATGTGCCCTCACAGTGCAGGAGTCCCCAGAATAGTCAGTGATGCTAGCAAGCGTAGTTAGCTGCGTGTGAGGTGCCAGTCTTACTTCCTCCATTGTGTCCTCTTTCAATTGTTCTCTCTGCCTGGAAACCCAGGCACCGAATTTGCAGAATAGTGCCACAATCTGTGGAACACTCCTAATATGTCAGAAATGTACAGTAAAGTGAGAAATCTTATGTAATGATCTTTTTTCTATCCCTTCTTAAATGGGGCTTAAGATAGCGGGCACTGAAAGGCGCAGTAGTTACTCTAAAGGGAATATTTCCGATTTTCTGACTGGTCTCTGTCTCCGATACGTTGGCAGAATTGGGGAGGGGTCAGGCGCATGTCAGATGTATAGCTAACTCTACTTCAGCCCTACCGTTTTGGATGTGACTGAGCAGAAATAACATTACATCTTCAGTTGGTGGAGCCGGTTTTGAGACTCGATGCAACAGATTCCTAAAGGAGAGGTCTTCAAATTGTATGGCGCGCCCGCCCCCTGGGGGGCCCTGGTTGTATTCCCAGGGGGGGCATAAATGATTCAACAAGTACTTCTGAATGAAAATGGCCTGGAAGCCTGACTTCGTTTATTTGGCAATTTTCCAGGATGTCTTAAATTACATGCAGTGGTTGAAGTGCTTAAAAACATCTGAGAACGGTGATCCTGAGGGTCGTGGTGTCTAAGATATGGCTAAAAAGAACAACATTCTGTTAAGACTCTTGTTTTGTCACCTTCAGGTATCTGCATATAAAATAACGCACAAAATGAACAATAAATGCAAGTTAAAGTAATCTGTGAGAAAGGCACTCTTACCTTATGAAACCTCATTTGGGTTGTGTGTGTTTTTTCCCCCCCAGACTATTACAGAATTGAATCCTGGTTGGCACAGTGGGGAATAGTAACTTGTTTATTCATAGCACCGCGATGTGTGAATATAGTGTTTTTTTGGGCAATTCATATATTTGCTCTATTGTACGTCACACATTTAGTGTGGATAATGAACTACAGAACAATTACACCTAAAATGGTCTCATAAGACGACCTGTCTGCGCTGAGACCTGCATCTCCCACAATTCTTCGCATAAAGTTTAAGAGCGGGCTGCCTTCAAAACTTTTTGTTAGGGTGTTCAAATCGATAAAGGTTGAATACCTCTGCCCTAAACGCAAATATACAGCAATTACTGTTCAGATACCTCATTGCCTTCTGACACAAAAGCCATTTACAATAAAAAAACAAAACTGATGCAACAGGCTAGATGGGTAATCCGTAGGGGGTTCCTGAGACCCTGGGAGCTGAATACGTGTTACCTACCACCATGGGCACAGAAATAGTGGGATGATGCAGGGGACAGTATGTATCCTCCACCCCACAGATTTTTGGGTAGAAGCTTATTTTCAGCAGTGTCAAGGGCGTGGCCAGGCAAGATGGCCGATTAAACTTTCCTTGTGGAGCTCCTGCTGTCGAAATAAAAATCCAGTGCTAATCTCCAAGCATCTGGAGCGGTCTACCTCCCCTGTGCACCCATTCTGCGAACCACGATGTTGGGGGTCCGTGAGACGATCTCCGGGGGTCTTAGGAGGCATTGAGCCACAAGGAATCGAGGGCTGCAGAGTGGGCCGTGCCCCTGATCCTGGGCCCAGGGGCTGTCGCGACCCCTGGGTGTGAAGACAGCGCTGCACGGCATGAGTAGAGGCAGCACCGCTTGCGCCAGAGATACTCCCTGGGCCAGTGAGTGCCTGGCAAGACAGGGTATGACTGGAGGTGTTGGGAGAGCATGGCGGACCCTCCGGCAGTGGCGCTGTGATGCCCGCGAGGTGAGCCAACAGACAACTCTGAACAGGCCCGGGCTGACAGCCTGCATTCTCCTGTGGCCCTGAAGGGGATCACTTGTGCGGCTTCTGATACGGCAGGGTAATGGGACGGGTCCCAGTCCCCAGAGAAGCGGTCCCATGAGCAAAAACATTTGGAGAGTGGCCGAGAGAGAACACAGCCCAAAAACGAACCTGTGCATACATACCCGACGTGGTTCTGCATGAGACCAGTGCCGAGGACCTGCATGCCTCCCGCAGGGCCCCCCTCGAGAGAATCCTTCGGATAAGGGCTGGGCCAGGGTCTGAAGCTCCCATGTAGTAAGGGTGCAGTCTGGGAGGGATCGCCTCATTCTGCCCATGGGTCGGGCGCATTGGAGAGAGCTGGTTGCCACGTGGTGAACGGTCTCATGAGGTAGCGCACAAAACCAGGGCGACTGTGGGACACCTTGGCCTACTGCCTTGGGGATCATGAAGCCCCCCAGGATGCCTGGCTGCTGATGAGGCCATAGCGAGATTGCAAGAGGTGCATGCCTGCAGGAATGAATACTGCTCGTGGAACTCCCTCTGGGAGCTGAGGATTTCTTGGAAGGCACCAGGCTGTGCAAGTTTGTATTGACCCCGCCCAGCAACCGAGTGGCGGAGGACAGGGGACAGAAGTGCCTGGCTCATCAGCAGATCGAGGAGAGAGACAGTGTGAGCCTTGCCGGAAAGACTAAGACGCCTTCTAGTCAGGGGACATAGGCTTGAGAAGACGTATGTTGAGTGCCAGTTGCTGTTGATTCAGGTGGGGGTGATATAGCTGGCCCCAGCAGACAGCCCCTGGGTTCTGCGCTGTGCTATTTTTGGCATGCTTGAATGGCTCCTGAGAGCCCCTGCCTGTCATCGTGGGAGTGAGTGTGTGCGCCCCATGATGTTCAGTGGCTGATGTGGCTTACAGAGGGTAAAAGAATTATCAGCCTGACATACGGTGTCTCGGTTTTATCTGGCAGAATGTGGATGGTGTCCTGTATGGTCTGCACAGGGACTGAACCGAGGGGTATCGATATCAGGGCCTTCATTAAATCGAGGAGGAGGTCCCGTATTATAATTGAAAAGGACAACCTCTGCTGGTTGAACAAAGTAACCAGGCGGAAGGCATCTCCCGATTGCTCCTAAAGTAAAGAAATAGAAAAATAAATCTATTTCTTTACTTTTTCAGCAATCGCGGCACCAGCGCTTAAAACCATGTTAAAGTAAAGCGCGGGTGCCGCGATTGTAGCAAAAGTAAAGAAATAGATTTTTTTCTATTTGTTTACTTTTTCAACAATCGCGGCACCCGCGCTTTAACTTTAACCATATTAAAGATTGTAGCAAAAGTAAACAAATAGAAAACATCTATTTCTTTACTTTTTCAAGAATCGCGGCACCCGCGCTTTACCTTAACATGGCTGAAGGTAAAGCGCGTGTGCCCCCAAAGTGAAAAGAAAATAAATAAATAAATAATAATAAGCATTACAGAGTAAAACAAGTGGCGGCAAAAGTGAAAGCAGCTGGCGGCCAAGTGGCGGAAAAAGTGAAAGCAGCTGCAGCGTCCCGCAAGTGGTGCGCACGCGCGCTTGGGAGAGCAGTCTGCTCATTTTCAAGCACTGCACTCATGCTTGTGGCGCGCCGCTGCTCACTCCCGCAAGGTGGATGCCGCCACAAGCACGAGTGTGTGCTTGAAAATGAGTAGAGCGACGGCTAAAGGCCCTCCTATGCAGCGCATGCGTGCTGCGTAGGCGAGACCTAAAAATTTGCTATAACGTGGACAATGCTGATTGTGACCTACAGCTTTTTTCCATTACTTTCAGCCACTTGCAACATAGCTAAAATACATTAGCAAAGCCAATAAATCTCACATAGACAAGATCTATTGTCTTTGCCAATACTTGTTGCTTGTGCTATCCTCTTACCTCAGACACCAATCTCCCTCCACCCACACTCCTGCAGCAGAGGAGGTGTTGCCAGTGCAGAGCTGCGTTTGTTTCGGAGATTGGCTGGTGGTGAAAACACCGCAGACTGAATGTCATACTAATGATGTTTCTCTGAGCATTTTCACAGCACTCTGCAGGGCCTGGATGGTCAGCCCTTTGGGTATGCTCGCCCCACCAGTTTTAATAACAAGCATTGGCATAGCCAATAGGTCTCGCCTTTGGGACCTTATAAGTGTTTAGACATGCAACAGTTGATGTTGTTGCACCAACGATATTGTACTGCATAACTAAATACTTATAAGGTTCCAAAGCGAGACCTATTAGCTATGCCAATGCTTGTAATTAAAAGGTAAACAGTTACCACTAGCGCCGAATCTTCATTTTAGAAGCAGTCATGGCGCTATTTGTAAGCTGCACAATGTTGCGGTCTCTTTTATAAAGATGTTCAGTGTGGTGAACACCCCGCCATGGATTTGTATCTCAGTGACTGAGAACGTGACCTCTTCAAAGACAGAGCTCAATAAAGAGACTTTCAAAAGTAACAACTTTTCTCCATATTTTTATTTCCACGGATGAATGTTGCACAATTGACATTCACACATTACCAGCGCTGGGAAGGGCGCTCACAAAGACAGACCCCATCAATGCTATAGTTAACTCCAAAGAGCTGCGCAGCGCTTTACAGATCTCTGTTTACATAGAATGACAAGTCATAAAAGGTCATATTTCACCCTCGTGTGGGATGAGTTATTGCGCAGGGAAGGTGAGACCAAAGCCAGCGCTCTTCTCATCTCTAATTCTGTGGCGCTGTTAGCAACACGTAACTTTCAGACGGAGCTTTAAGTGGGAGGAAAAAGTGAGAGTTTCCTAAAAGGGGTGTGGCCTGCCCATTTCAGGGCGCGGCTTAAACATTTAATCCAAAATTCCCATAGAGTGCCACCTTACCCACACATTTGCAGAGCATCACAAATGCAACTGGCATACCGGATCATTGTTCTGTGCGCGCTGCAGAGAGGCCAAGGATTGGATGTGCACGTGTTCTTGAACACCTTTTTGACCCACCTACAGGCATTGAGTGAAACTCACACTGCCTTCAGCCTGAACTCAGCTGTTGTCCTAGAATCACCCGGATGTATTGTATTGTATTGTAATTGCATTTGTATAGCGCTTACTACCCCTGACGAGGCGTCGAAGCGCTTTTCGGCGAGTAGCACGCTACTCCGGGACCCATAGAGGATTAGTGTTGAATTAGTATAGTGAAACATGCAAGTAAATTTTAAGTGGTGGATATGTTAGTCAGTTATTTGGATTCAGAAGGATAGAAGAGAAAAAAAGGTTTGTATTTATATAGCGCTTCTTACCCCTGATGGGGTTTGAAGCGCTTTTTTTTGGTGAGTAGCACGATACTCCGGAAACCCATAAAGGATTAGTGGTGAATTAGTATGGTGAAATATGAAAGTAATTTGAGTGGTGGATATGTTAGTCAGTTATTTGGATTGAGAAGGGTTGGGGAGGGGTAAAAAAGGGAAAAAGGTTTGCATTTATATAGCGTTTATAACCCTGATGAGGTGTTGAAACGCTTTGTTGGCGAGTAGCACGCTACTCTGGAACCCATAAAGGATTAGTGGTGAATTAGTATAGTGGAATATGGAATTAGAGAAGTGAACATGTTAGTCTGTTATTTTGATTGAAAGGGATAGTGGAGGGATAGAAGAGTGAAGGATTTCTTTTTTTAGGTCATAGCAATAGGAGGATGCTTTTGGATGAGTAAAAAGGGTTTTTGGAGGGGAAGAGTTAGAGGGAAGAGTTTAGAAAGGTTTGTTTTGGGGGATCGGTACAGTAAAGGAGGTGTCAGAAGATGCAAGGAGGGGTAGAGTAGGAGAGAGTCAAGAAAGGGTTATTTTGGGGATCATAGTAGTGGTATGGCGTTTGGGATAAATGAGAGAGTGAGTGTAGAGGATATAATGATAGATATATAGGGTGAGAGATAGGGTAGTGCATTGGAAAGAGTAGTAGAAAGAAGTTTGAGATGAGTCAGAAAGCTGGCCTAGAAGATATATTGAGAGAAGTATAGGCTGAGAAATAGGGTAGTGCATTGGAAATGCTAAATTAGAAGAATGTGATAAATATATAGATCCATAAGTACACTGAAAGTATATAGATGCATAAAGGAGGTAAGTATACGCACATTAAAGATATTGATAGAGGTACAGGATGAGAAATAGGGTAGTGCATTGGATATGCTTTTTCAGGAGAAAAGTAACAGACACACAGATCCAAGTACATGGAGGTACATAGATGCACAATGGAAGCAAGTACATGTAGACCAAAGATGATTTTCTTTTTTTTTTTATAACAATTATTCTACATGTTTATACAAAGCAATATACAAAGATAGGTACATATCTATAGTGAAAATAAATGCTTATATACAGAGGGACACATACATAGGGTGGGTATTAATGAATGGGAAAATGGGCAGCATTTCTGGCCCAGGTCCCGATCAGTCTCGAAGAGGCTCAAACAGGCACTCACCCTTGTCCTCTCCACCCTTAGCCTCGACGCCTGGGCTGATACGCCCTAAGCCTTGGCCGTTTATAGCCCTAGTAGTCAGGTGACCCCTTCAGCCACTGGGAACCCTAGCCCTAACACTATCCAATCACAACACTAGCCCTAAAATCTAGAACCAATAGGAGACCAGGACCTTACAGCCAATCTTAGCCCTAGTCCAAGCACCCAATCAGTTTCAAAACCCTGATCTCTACGTCCAATAGAGGCCCTAGCCCTACCAGTAGTCCCAACCGTAGTCCAAGCAACCAATGGCACAGGAAGCCCTAGTCCCTACTTCCAATAGAAAGCCTAACCCTACTCTTAGTCCCACACCTAGTCCAGCAACCAATAACACCAGAAGCCCTACTCACTACTTCCAATTAAAGGCCTAACCCTAGCCCCACCCTAGTCCCAACAACCAATAATACAGGAAGCCCTAGTCCCTACTTCCAATAGAAATCCTAACCCTAGCCCTAGTCCCAACAACCAATAACACAGGAAGCCCTAGTCCCTACTTCCAATAGAAATCCTAACCCTAGCCCCACCCTAGTCCCAACAACCAACACAGGAAGCCCTAGTCCCTACTTCCAATAGAAATCCTAACCCTAGTCCTAGTCCCAACCCTACATTGATTGAATCACAGACCCAGAAACCAATCAGAACCCTCAAATACCCAAACAATGAGGACACTAACCCTAATCCAATAGAAACATCAGATACAACCACCAATCAGTGTACACATGTACCAAAGAATATCAGACTATATAAGGTCCCAGCTACCTCAGACAAGGATTGCTGGCCAGGGAGTTGGAAGCTGCTCCTCTATTCAGAAATCTACTAGGAGACAGACAGGCTCAATCCAGACTTTGGACTTCTACAGGTAAGGCCCTAACAAACTTGTCCTCTAACAACACTATTTGTATAAAGCTTTACTCCCTCTCCTGGCCAAAAAACGAAGTGCACAGTCCCTATTAAACACAGTTTAAACAGCTTACAGCAGATTACTGCTGTCTCAGGGGGGGAGGGGGAGGCTGGTTTCACTGACTTGTTAACACAAAATGGTCGCTGGGGGTGCACTGCTTAACATACAGGTCTTAGCACAGAGCAAAGGAGACATTTGGAAGGAAAAACTGATAGTCACGGGGAATGAGAGGAAAAAACTACAGAGTTTGGACTGCAAATCCCACAATTCAACAGGTTAAATGGAAGCAGTCACGGGCAGGAAAAACCACAAGTTGAAACACAAAAACATGGGATAAATTATGCAATCACTGGCAGGTTAAAACTACAATTTTAAACTGTAACAACCACAGGCAAAGACAGGTAAAGACATTTAAAAAGAAAAAATAAGATGATGCAATCACAGGTGGGGAAAATCGTTTTTTTAAACTTTTTTAGGAAAGAGGCAGCACTAGTCTGCCTCCTTACCACTTCCTGGACTCTGCTCACTGCAATCTGGGCACAGGTAGGCTGCAACTCACAAGATGGAGGAGAATGATTTGGGGTGCACCCAGCAAAGCCTTAAGGGGGGCCTGGGCAGGTGTGAGAGGAGGGCTCAGATTTGCTTGGAGCTGGGGAAAACCAATAGCAGTCCTAGGTCTGCTGGCCTGGGGGTGGGGCTGGGACTGGGGAGCTGCTCTATTCAGAGATCTCCTAGGAGAGAGACAGGCTCAATCCACACTTTGGTAAGGCCCTAACAAACTTGTCCTCTAACAACACTATTTGTATAAAGCTTTACTCCCTCTCCTGGCCAAAAAACGAAGTGCACAGTCCCTATTAAACACAGTTTAAACAGCTTACAGCAGATTACTGCTGTCCCAGGGGGGGGGAGGGGGAGGGCTGGTTTCACTGACTTGTTAACACAAAATGGTCGCTGGGCGTGCACTGCTTAACATACAGGTCTTAGCACAGAGCAAAGGAGACATTTGGAGGGAAAAACTGATAGTCACGGGGAGTGAGAGGGGAAAAACTACAGAGTTGGGACTGCAAATCCCACAATTCAACAGGTTAAATGGAAGCAGTCACGGGCAGGAAAAACCACAAGTTGAAACACAAAAACATGGGATAAATTATGCAATCACTGGCAGGTTAAAACTACAATTTTAAACTGTAACAACCACAGGCAAAGACAGGTAAAGAAATTTAAAAAGAAAAAAAATAAGATGATGCAATCACAGGTTTGGAAAATCATTTTTTAAACTGTTTTAGGAAAGAGACAGCACTAGTCTGCCTCCTTACCACTTCCTGGACTCTGCTCACTGCAATCTGGGCACAGGTAGGCTGCAGCTCACAAGATGGAGGAGAATGTGTTACAATTCAAAGCATGCACTTACCAGAATGATATGCTGTCTGAAAAACGTATGGTGGCACAACAGCCTGTAAATAGCTAACTGTTAGGAAATGCAATATTAAGGAAAGTATGTGAAATATAAATAGGAACGACATAGATTACCTTAACCTTTTTTACACGCACTTTAAAAAAAATCTATCAGTGTTTTTGCCTGTAAAGTTGAGGACATGAATCCAGGGTCCGAAAGGGACCCGTATCAATGTCCGTTTTTAAATATTACCGGGTCTGAGACCCGGAGAGACCCGCCCCACTTAAATCCCTGCTTTCAGCACTTACACTTAAAGCACTAAGGTGACGCGCGCTAGGGTGAAATCCTCTCACTGCTTCAAAGGCACCAGCCCCGGAGTTGCAGAGATAAGTGTGCGTGTTTGTTTTACACAACTGGGAGCACGTGCCGAGTCCGACGCAGACTCCCAAGCGTAAGGGGGTGAGTGTGCGCCACACACACAGCATGGGGATCTGTCACCACCCTGGGTGGTCTATGACGCTCAGATTTCACACACGGAGAGGAAGGAAGTGCTTTGATGATGTCAGAGCGGGCAGCTGCGTGGCAAAGCTCTGCGTTGCGCACACTTAGTATTCCAGGTGCTGCATGCGGTCAGAGGCGCAGCTTGAGTCAAATTTCGGGGGGGGCTAAGAAAAAATTTCGGGGGGGGGCTAATTCTTCCAGCAATAGGGAGAGTGGAGATGCAGAGGCTTTAAGAAGGGGTGAAAAACAACAAAGCCTCATTAACAAGCAAATGGTCTTTTAAAGACCTGTGAAGTACTCGGGTGCGGCTGCGAGTGCGCCCGGGAAGCGTCTCAGTCCGGGCTGCCACACACGGGGGGGCTGAAGCCCTTTGAGCCCAATGGGCGTTGCGCGCCTGCATGCGGTACTTTAGAACTTGTACCAAAACCCTGTCGATTACAGAGAAAGCAAGGCAGCACATCTGAGAAGAGTAAACTGTCCAATCAACATTATGGAGGCCCGGCTGTGAGGCGCTAGCTAACACGATCCCCTTAAAGGAACAGCAGCCCAGCAGAGAAGCCCCTGTGAGCACACAATACATGATGGAAATACGTGTCTGATAATAAGGCTGGTGTCACCCGAGAGGAGTCTGCCTAAACAATCTTCATGGGCCTGTTCTTGATTCTCAAGTAGAAACGGGTCACCTATTACCAAAATAAGTGGCTGACAGACTGGTCACCATACTATTGTTTAATATCAACTGTCTGGAACAATATTGATTGAATCCACAATATCATGACGGTGCTTAGATGTGGAATTAAGAATTATAAAAATACTCTTCCGCATGTATAGTTACCACAAGCATGTGCTTGGAGTCGGTGTTCTCCAGACTATATTTATCTAGGTTGGTATTGACCTATTATTAGAACGTTTAGCCACTGAAATGCAATCCAACAGTCACCCAAGTCCGCGCACACATCAATTTCAATGACAAAAAAGGTGTCAACTTTTAATGTGGTCACACATTAAACCACGCGCTCTGCCTCCCCCTGTACACATTCCCGCATACCTTGGACCCCCTCTCAGTCTGCACGTGAATGGACGGGTCTGAAGCTTCCAGGGGTTTCCCACACTCACCCCGGTCACAAACTGAAGAGACAATGTGAGGCGGAGTCCGGCCGAGGAACAGCTGCTTGCGGGTGGGGGCGCAATGACTGGAACGTCAGGAGGAGGCTAACGACGTGGGAGAGTCAGAAAGATGGAGCTGAAGGGTTATGCGCCCGCTTGTGTAATTTGAGATCAATCCATAGGAGAGATTTCTGGGAAGGATTTCATCCTTTAGTGGTACACAAAAATGATTTGTTATTTAAGGGGCCACACAATTTAACAAGTCTGGAAAAAAAAGTATATGAAGAATTATTATCAAAGCCAGTAAGTTTTGTTTGTTTCATAGTGTACGCTCCAGTGTGTTGACTGTGATCCTGCTGTGTTTGTTTTAAAATTGTGAGGGCCTATCAGGGTGCTTCGTTTTTCACAACTACTTAGAGTGATTAAGATGCGTGTGCGTTTACAAGCAACAGCAAAGCGCGCACTACAAAGAATTTAAGGAATGCAGCAGGCACGGTGCGGGGCCGCTGCTCGCTCCCGAGCTCCCTAGGCCATGGGAGAGAGAAGGCGGGACATGCACCCGCCTTTGGCCAATTGCGTGCTGTCTTTCTTAGAAAGACGCACGCAAAGGCCAATAGGTGTAAAAAGCACACGCACGAGCGTGTTCTGAGAGTGGAAAGTCCTTACTAGAAGCCTCTCAGAGCAGCGCATGCGGGCTGGCTCAGGCGAGACCTAAAAAATACAAAAAGCCTACAGTATGTAGACTGTGTAAGACGGTCTACCAGGCAGCTGATCTCTGCAGTCACTTGTGCCATGTGATATCCTAGGCCTTTGTTTTGTTAAAGCGCTGATTGCCTTCACTGAAAGGGTCGAGCCACTCCTGAAATCAGCCTGTTAAATCAGGGGAAACAGTTACTATCAACGTTAAAATAGTGTAACCCGCCTTCCCTTAACTTTGTCATTTTTTCCAGAAAGACGTCTTGGTTCATCTTCCTTTAACATGCATGTTAACACTTGTCTCTGAAAGAATTAACGACAAAGCATTAACCTTTGATCAAGACGGGAGACCGAAAGAGATCCCTTTGCTGATTGCATAACCTGATAGCCAGAAACCTGCGTTCAATCATGGCTTCCCTGGTAGGCCAAATTACGAAATCCCAGGAAATTACCTTATTTTACCGTGCTTCCTTCTCCTTTATCATCACGTTTGAGAGCACCTTGAACTACATTTGGATTGTGCTGGACTAAAACCCTCTGTCCTGATAGACTACAATGTTGCCTCATCTAGAACAGCAACTTGGCCACATATGCAGGGACATCTTAAGGATTTCGGGGGCCCCGGGGCAAACGAATTTTTGGAGGCCCCTGTTTGGAGAGCTTTGAATTTATGATTCAATTTCAGCTCTTTCATGCCCTCTTTGTCCAGGTCACTGACAACGCACAGTCGCACTCGTCCAAATTCTAAATGTGTTTCCATCTAATATTCAAAGATAGTGACGTGTGTTTTCAACATTAGATTAGCAGCAGTAATATTAGTGAGATGCTGCTGGGTTACATGTGACACCCTCCCATTTATCATATGTGAGGTCCTATTGTGATCTAAAAGAAACTATGGGGCATATGTACAAGCCCCCATCGCCACCACAACGTCACTTTTACGGACGTTGTGGTGGCGATGGGGGCTGCGCCTTGTGTACAAGGCAGCGTTAAGCCACTTAATTTGGTTTAACGCTGCCTTGTACATAAGGCACCCTTTCACGCTATGGTTAGCGTGAAAGGGGCGTGCAGTGGGTGTTGTGGTGGGTGTTCCACCGCAACACCCATTGTATTTGACGCTGCCCCCTATGTAGAAGGGTGGCGTACATAGGAGGCAGCGTCAAAATTAAGACCAGGAAAATCCTGGTCTTAAGTTGGCGAAGCGAGGAGAAATGCATTATTTCTCCTCGTTTTTGCTTTTTCCATGTGTGCTGCCTTGTACAATATATTAGTGTGGAGTTGGGCTTCCATTGACCAATAACCAATAATATTTGATCCAACATAATACTAAAAGCAAGGAACTGATGCTCTGGCCATGGCAGTGGACCCTCCCCTTTAACCCAAATCCCATAACATTGACCCTTCGGTTACCTACCTGAGCCACTTCGGTGTCCAACAACACAGTTCGAATATTTGTTTTTGTACTTCGACCATTAGTCAAAATGTGGGGCCCTCGTGACTCCTCATACAAACTGTACACCAAGAACTCTGGCATCTGGCCTGGTGCTAACTATCAGAAAATGTCCAAAAATAAGGAAACAAAAATAATCCATAACAGTGACTCTTTAGGCATGATTTTGTCTAAGGGGAAATCAAAGCGAGTCCCGTGTAAGTTGGTGCAAGAAAGCAAAGCACACAGGACAGGTAATGGGAGCAGCCCTTGAATCTCCCTCATCCACCAACTGCCCCCCTGGAACAGGCTCAGAAAGAACCCTCAAGCCATTGTATCATGCTCTTAGAAGCTAGCACGCTCAGGATGGGAGGGCAGCAGGGACTAGACACACACATCTTCCCTTTCAACAAAAACTACTTTCTTCTCATGAGAACCTCCTATCAGAAAAACGGCAAACACCAAAACAAAACTACAAATGGAAAAACGTTGCTTGCCATCCCAAAAACGTAAAGCCCAGGTGATGATTAAAGCTCAAAGTAAATGGTAACCATCAGTCATTCGGAAATCTAATGCTGAAATTATGCAGGTCTTCTGCAAATGCTCTTCTTCATGCTCCTTGGGTGGCCACCATTATTGTATACCTTGCTAATCATTCAATGTCGATGCAGGCTGTGGAATCCCAACTCAATTCTCATTTCTCTAGTGCAAAACAACAAGAGTCATTCCAAATGTGTCTATCTTGAGTTTGACTGTCCTTCAGTGTCGTTTGACCACGCTTTACACCCATAGGTGCTCAGATCTTGTTCATATCTCAGACTTCAACATCAACACTCCACACTCTACCTCTCATCAACATAACACTTTGTTTTAATGATTTTTAATCATTCCCTCACTCTCCAATCAGCTACCACAGAACTATCAACCCAATCTTTTCTCTAGTTTATCCAGCCAGGTACGGGTTTTGTGTGCGGCTTTTGACCACAAAAAAGCTCAGTGATTAAGTTGGGAGAACCTGTAAGCTATTAGATGCTCTTGAAGAACTGTCATCCAATCAAGCCTGTTAACTTTTGCCGGTTGTATGTCCTTGGTCAATGTCCTATTGAATCGTTTAATCGAACGTTCGACTCAGGGTTGTATCGTGAAAACTTCTTGTATCTGATGCCACAACTCTCAATTCAATTTTTCACTTCTCAGGAGCACAGTTGGAAGCCCATTGGTTGATAACACTGTTGGAAATCCATCATGTCTGACTAAACCCTTCGAAAATCTTACAATAGATACTGATGTGATATCGCCAACATATAAAACATTGGTCCTCTTTGAGAACATATCCATAGCCACCATATCAGGTACGCAGTAGTTCCTTCACTCTTGAGTGAATGTCAATAGCAACTTCCGTACATGGGCCACAAGGTAATACCCTGCACACCATGAGAGGAACACAAGGTTTGCAAATCCTGTCACTGGCACTGCACTTACCACAATTGCGAATAGCCCTTTCTACCTCTAAATCTAGCCAAGGTCACCAAAACGTCATCCTATAACTGTTCCTTTGTATTTACAACTCCAAGGTGCCACTGGTGGGCAAGACCAATTATTCTATCTCTAAGGTAAGAGGGCATAATGAAGAAAGTTCCACAAAACAAGAGTTCATCTCTTTCAGCCAACTTAGCACTCACATCAAAGAAAGGCTGCTGCTTCAAATCAATCAATTTCTTGTCAGGCCAACCATCCATCTTGAGTTCGCAAAACTTGTTGAGCACTACAGCCTGCTGTATCCCCTCCTGCTCCTCCATAACGGCACCCGGAGCAACCACACACTTGCTCTTGACCCCGTATCTCATCTTCTACCACTTCCACTCCTGAATAAGCAACATGTAGACGAGAGAGCCAGTCTGTAGCATATTTTCTGTGGGATGCTTCTAACCAATGATTCCTCATCTTTAGAATAACCCCCACATCAGACTGGATCTAGAAGGTTTTTCAGCACAGCCCCTGCGCACCTTTAGGTCCATCAATCAGTCACTCAATCAGAAGCTTGTAGAGCGAGACTACTCACCCGTATTTTCTCAAGGCACTGGGTACGGGGGGACTGCTGGTCCGTCAAAGGTGCTATGGTTCAGTTGAAGAGTCTAGTCTTGAGGTCCTTCCTGAATTGAGGCAGTGATGGTGATTGCCTGAGGTGGAGAGACGGTGAGGTGTTCCAGGTCTTTGGTGCTAGGTAGGAGAAGGATCTTCCAGTAGGTAGTGTCATATAGTCCAGCGTGGACCCTGCTCCACCCCAGAAATGACTGGAGCCACAAATAGTTGCCACCCAAGCTCGCTGACATACTTTCCTTTCTTTATGTGCTTTCATACGCTGACTCGGAGCAAGCTTCTACCTTTTCTTGTCATTTGACAAGTTTTTTTTTTTTAATCACAAATGACTTCATTGTGTTACGAAAAATATCCCCTCCTAAAAGTACAGGGTTTAAACCCTGTAGGAACTGTCGCAAGCAGATGTCTGTTATAGATCCCCATGAGTTGTGTCCCTTGTTTTTGGGCCATGCCTCAAAGCCGTGTGGGGTGTGTGACCTGATGCACCTGAAGGTGATCTGAGAGTGCGAAGCCAAGCTGTACACCGCAGGGCACCACAGGAAGTCATGTAAGATCCTATCCTGCTCTCAGAGCAGCTCCCACAATTGTTGTGGTCCAAGTCTTCAGAAAAGTTAACACTTAAAAAAGAAACCTAAGAAGTTCAAGTGGGCCTTGTCACAACCTCCACATGCATATTGGTTCCTATCACATTGACCCCAGCACCAAAGCTACTGGGGGACCCCAATCCCATTGTCCTGTTCAACTCTGAACTGAATACGTCTTGTCCGCAGCCAAAGTTGTGCCCTTGAACAGTTCCAACAGGCTCAGTCCCAGTACATGCTGACTCTGATAAAACAGTACCTTCACCTAGGAGCTGTTCTCTAGTGCTCCGACAATTTTTTGAATCATCCTTTGACAAGAGTCAACCAGCTTTTTGTGATGATATCAATAAGGAAGATTTCCCCCACAATATGATGACAATTTTTGTTTGGGTCTTCAAGAATCCAGTGGATTGGACACTTCCGTTAATGTGGGGCTGGGCTCCCCCAATGGCTCTTCCATGGACGAGTCAGCCTGAAACGCCAAAGTCTTCAGATGAATGGGTGAAGTTCTGGACTTTTACTTACTATTGGTTGAGGTGAAAACCAATATCCTCACAGAAGTCCTCTAACCCGGTCAGACGTCTGCGGACGTTTAACAAATTCATGACTGGCAGTCTCATGGATTCTTTGGCTAAACCCTGCTCCTGCCCACCTGTGAACAGACAGGTGGCACGAAACCACAGACCCACTCTGGGTGATTTTGCCTTCCTAACACAGCACCCTACTGCTGAGAACCTGGTAGTTCAGGCATCCAATAGCAGTGTTAATCCCAATTCTTACCCTTTGACGACCCCCCCCCACAGACAGAGAGTCTAAAAGAATTGAGACATCCAGAAAGAGGATGTTCCCATCAGTTAGCCTCACCCTTAAGTCAATCAACACCAAGTTTTTGCCGATTAGGCAATCCTATGCATTAGGGGACATGGTTGCAGAGGTCTTGCCGGTAGTCGCAGAGTAATTCCGTGCTAGCTTTACCCAAACCATTCAGGTGGACCAGGATGGGGCTAAATATGTAGTTCAGCCAGAACTAGCGTGGTGATCTGGCGCCTTGCATGGATGAGATCCACAGAATTGCCCAGGCATCGCTCATTGATATGCCTTTTGACGGATCTTGCCTCTTTGGTGAGAAGTAAGACCCCGCCCTTGAGTGTTTTAAAGAAAGTAGAGTAACTGCACGCTGCCTCAGTCTTTCCACACCACACAGCAGTGTCCCAACAATTCCCCTCTTTTGAAGTATCACTAGGGGTTTTGCTTACAAGTAGGGTCAATTCCCACCACCTCAACAACAGGTACCCAAGTCCTTTGGGGGTCAGGGTAGAAGATCCATCAGGCAGCGCCCAAGCCCATGGGGACAGCGAACCTTCCAGCCACCAGCCCCACAGCAACAGCCTCCAAGCTGCTTTAGTTAGCTCTTAGCGGCGCATGACCAAGCTGGGAGAGGCAGAATCAGTCTTTTTCTCTATGACTGGCAGGCCATAACATCTGACAGGTGGGTCCTGTATAGAGTCAAATGGGGTTTGGCCTGCCATTCTTTTCTGTACCTCGACTTCTTGCCTTCAAGGCAAGAGCGGCCTTTGGAGGATCATTTGTCCATTTTGCTGTAGTAAGTTTAATCTGTTTTGGCAAAAGGGGCCATAGAGAGAGAGTCCCAGCATCAGAGATTGGAACTGGGTGTTACTCCTATTTCCTAGTGCCAAAAAGGGCAGAGGTCTTCATCCTATTTTTGATCTTTGACCTCTCAATTTCTTCCTGCGGAAGGACAAATTCAAGATGCTCACGCTGGCTTAGGTTCTATCTTCTCTGGATGCAGGAGACTGGATGATATAGTTGGACCTGCAGCATGCCTATTTCCATGTTCCCTTCCCCACATGTCAGCCCGGCCGCGCAGCATTAGGAGACAGCGCGCTTGCCTGCCAGCGCTTGCATTGTATAAGGGATACTTTTAAGATATTTTTAAAATTACGGGCTTTGAATCCTGTTCTACTCACGTTTTGCGCATTTGCACTCAAGCCAGTCCCCGGTCCACCGCAGCTTGTGCTGTTTGTGTGGAGGGACGTGGCTCCGCCCTCCTCTTTTCATTTCCGCTACCGGGGGCATATTTAAAGCACATGTCAGTCCGGCCGCGCAGCGGGCGCGCCAAAGGCAAGCCCATCTGCGCCCGTCCGTGCAAGGCCGTCGCCAGACGCTAGACATGTTGCTAAACCTACAAAATTACAACATACTTATGCCCAGAATGAGTTGTTAGCACTTAGGACGCCGTCTGCTGGGTGTCAGGCCCATGGTCTCGATGGTTTAGAGGGTCCTTTTAGCTGCCGAGGCTGTGGCTTTTCATTGTTTACCCCAGTAGCTCCACATGCCCGTCCCTCTCCTCCAGGCAAATCTACGACCATTTTCCTTCTTAATTGTCGTTCTCTGGCCAAACATTGGGTTGATGTTTATGACCTTTTGGAAACGGAATCTCCAGATACCCTGTTTCTGACTGAGACCTGGCTCTCTGAGGATTCAGTGGCAATCCCGGGGTTAGCACTCCCGGAGGGTTATGTTATTCACATTTTGAACAGAGAAACGAGAGGTGGGGGTATTGCGGTTATTGTTAAAACCGGTTATCTCTGTACCTTTATCAAACAGCCCATTGTGGACTGTGAATGTGCTTGTTTAAAATTGCTTTTAATCCCAATTATACCATGACTGGTCTACTGGTATATCGTCCCCCGGGTCCATCTAAGGCTTTTAGGGAAGCCCTTGTTGAAACAGTCAGTACTTTGGCAGTTAACACCCCTAATCTTACAGTCTTAGGAGACTTGAATTTTCATTTCGATAACCACTGTGATGCGGAGGTGGCTAACCTAGTGGCGGATTTGGCAGCCTCAGCTCGTCCAGCGTGTTTCTGGCCCTACGCACTCGGCTGGTCATCTGCTTGACCCTGTTTTTACTAACATTTCGTCCCTCACGGTCCAACCGCCGGTTCCTGTGGGTTGGTCTGACCATTTCTTAATTTCCTTGTCTATTCAGGACACTGTGCCTGTGCGCCAAATAAATAACCCTCGGTCCCTTAAACGCCCGTGGCACAAACTAAATTGGGATCAATTTCAAGCCCAGCTATCCGCTACAGCTCCAGTATTACCAATGGATCCTGACAAGGCTAATTCGGCCTTTTCAGACTGGATCTAACAACCGCTGGATAAGTTGATTCCAGCTAAATGGTCCCTGAACCGCACCTCCAAATCGAATCCGTGGTACAACGATAAATTAGCTGCGCTGCGGAAAACTTGCAAAAAATATGAAAGATTTTGGAGAAGGGACTTTGACCCGTTATCTAAAGTTCTCTATCGGGATGCTGTAAAGCTTTATCACAAGGCTATTCATATAGAGCGAGCTGCTTTCTATGCCAAAGAAATTAGGAACAGCACCAACCCTGCAAAGAGTATTTTTTCTATTGTTTCAAGTCTTAAAACTCAGAGGGGGAGCGCTGGCCCACTGATTACCTCAGACAAACAATGCGAGGAGCTTGCCTTATTTTTTCTGAAAAAGGTAGAAGACATTTATAAATTTTTTCCTGCGACCCAAGCCGGCCGCCCTGCTATACCTATTAAGGATACGATTACCACTTTAGAGGCTTTCCCTCAGATTCAGTTGGACCGCCTACTTGCCCTCTGTGCTAAAATTAAATCGGGCTCACTGGCCGACCCACTGAAACCTGACCATTTTAGGAAAATGTTACCCTCTATATCTCCTCTCCTAGGTCAAGTGATTAATAAATCGTTAAGCCTAGCTGTTGTGCCCACAGCATGGAAACAGGCTAGGGTGTTACCATTGCTTAAAAAACCTTCATCGGACCCTAAAAAGCCAGAAACATTTAGGCCAATCTCATTACTTCCATGGTCTGCTAAGATCACAGAGGCATATATTAATTCCATCCTTTCAGACCATTTGACCACCAACGATATTCTTGATCCCTCGCAAAATGGCTTCCGCCCCAGCCATAGCACTGAGTCAGCGCTCCTGGCGGTGACGTAACAGCTATGGACAGCCATGGACGCAGGACAGACATCGGCACTGATCCTTTTGGATCTTAGTGCCGCATTTGACACTGTGTCCCATGCTGTCCTGTTGCGCCGTCTGGAAGAGGCTGGCATTGGTGGCCTTGCTCTGAAGTGGCTGGCGTCATTTCTGTCCGACAGGACTTTTCAGGTGACTGCTCCCCCTTTTACCTCGCCCACCTTCTCTATCAAGCACGGGGTACCACAGGGCTCTTCATTGAGCCCTCTGCTCTTTAATTTGTATGTACAACCTCTGGCTGTATTAGCCAAGAGCAGAGGACTGACTGTGGTCTCCTACGCCGACATGCAGCTGGTGGTAGCCCTCTCGAGCAACGCTAAGCACGACGCCTCTAAGTTTCAAGGCGATCTTGCTGCAGTTGCCGGGTGGATGACAGGCAACTGCCTCCAGCTGAATGCTAACAAGTCAGAGGTGTTGCTGGTGGGTAGGGATCATGGGTTATGGAATGAGTATTGGTGGCCCATGAATTTAGGCACCCCCTCCTCCCCCTAAACAGGTGGTGAATAATTTGGGGGTTTGGATGGATGCCTCTCTCAATTTCCAGACCCAAACGAAGAAGGTGGCGGGTACCTGTTTTGGTTTGCTGCGCGGTCTCAAACCTATTTTGGGCTTCTTTGATGCCCCGACCAGACAGATTATTATCCAGGCCCTGATTAGATCGAGGCTTGATTACTCGAACTCTCTGTATCTGGGGGGCTAACAAGGCGGAAGTACTCAGGTTACAGAGAGTTCAGAACGCTGCGGCAAGATCTCTTCTGGGTCTGCGTAGAGTCTGCTCGGTTGCTAATACAATTCGCCGCCTTCATTGGCTGCCTGTAGCTCAACGGATCGAGTTCAAGGCTCTCTGTTTTGCCTTTAAAATCTCGAAGGCCGCCTCCCCCAGCATTTTGACGGATCTGCTATCCTTTTATGTCCCCTCCCGTCAGCTTCGCTCTATGGGCCAACATCTACTAGTGGTTCCTCGGGTCAGGAGGACCCAGGCCGGTGGGCGTTCCTTCCGGTATAGAGCAGCTATTCTTTGGAATTCATTGCCTCTCTATATTCGTGGTCTCAGTAATTTTGTCAAATTTAGGAAAGCTATTAAAACTTTTCTCTTTCCCACTGTGTAGGTCTCCTGGCTCCCTCTTTGCGCTGTGGTCTCCTAATTTGTTGTTTAGCGCCGGGACGCCTCTTGGCCGGGGCAGCTGTTGCGCTCTATAAATCTCTCAAATAGAAATAAAATAGATCCACATGCACTACCTGACGTTCAAGGTGGGCACAAGTTTTTTTCAGTGTGCGGTACTCCCTTTTGGATGCACCAGTGCCCCTGGGGGTTCACTAAGGTTATGGCAGTGGTCACAGTATACCTTCAGAGTTGTGGTAACAGGATTCCCCTAACTCAATGACTGGCTGTTAAAGGGGAGCTTGCCACAGTCAGTTGTTGATCACCTCCAGACAACGGTGAACCTCCTTACACCGTTGGGGTTCACAATCAACATGCCAATGTCACACCTAACTCCTTCGCAGAGACTCATTTGAGCCATCCTGTCCTCTACCCTTTTCAGCACTTGGAAATAACAGGAGTAACACTCATCCTGAATACAAGGCATTTTGGGGCCTTCCCACTGGCTCAATGAGCCCAGGACACTCAGGCTATGCTTACAATGTTTCAGCCTTGATCCTAGGTCTCAGTGAGGGTGGGTCTGAGGCTTCTTGCCCTCCTGCTCATCGACCATGCCAGATGGCATATGTGGGTTCTGCGGTGGGATCTGAAGTCTTGTGGGCCTAGCACCAAGGCAACCGGTCTAATTCCATCCAGGTGTCAGACGAGACTGCAAAAGATCTGCAGTGGTGGCTGCTTGGCCGTAATTGGATCAGCGGCAGAGCCCCCTCCCTACTTCACCCAGAGCCGACGGTGGTGACCGATGAATCGCTGCTGGGTTGTGGAGGTTACCTGGAAGAGTAAGAGATCAGAGGCCTCTGGTTTCCAGTGAAGACCAGTCTCCACATCAACCTGTTGGCGTTGCGGGCCATCGGCATGGCGCTGAAAGCCTTCCTGCCCTCTATCAAGAGGGGGCTGCTTCAGGTCCTCATGGATACATCACCGCCATGTGGTATCGCAACAAACAGGACAGAGTTTGGGTACTGAAGCCTTTGCCAGGAGGTGCTGCGCTTCTAGACTTTACTGAACCATCAGGTCCTTTCCCCGATAGTGCACCACCTGGCAGGATCTTTAAACACCAGGGTGGACAAACTTAGCTGGCAATTAGCTGGCAATGTCTAGCAGATAGTGAATGACAGTTACATCCAGAGGTGGTGCAGGGCATTTTCCTTTTGCCTTTCTGCTGCTACCTCTCCTACGCAGAGTTTTGAAGATGAACAGGAATGACTGGGTCCAAGTCATCCTACTGGCTCCGGATTTGGCCAAGAGAGTGTGGTACCTGGAACTTCAGGGCATGAGCATCGGTCCTCCCATTAGACTGTCGCTTCTGGAGGACATTCTGTCGTGACGGCAGGGTGTTGCAAAATTTACACCTCCATATGTGGAGATTGAGCAGCAGCAGTTTACTACATTCAATCTCCCTCATGAAATACTGGACGTCATCCTTGCAGCCAGATGTCTTTCTACAAAGTCTGTGTACACAGGACGCTTGGCCTGTGTGACACATAAAACAAACCGGTTGCAGGTCAAACTGTTGGATGTCTTGTTGGTAGTTTTATGTTTGGCCCATTAACTACTTACAGTGAGTGGAAACGGTTAATGGTTATTTGTGGACCCTTTCAGCCTTTTTGTGTTTACCAGACCAACTGCCCTTGCTCAAATTAACTACTCTTACTTTTCTTATACGTACCCCTTTTGAGCCATTGAACAGCTCCCTTCTATGTCTCCTGACCCCGAAGACGGTCTTTCTCATCCTGATAACTCCAGCTTGTCGCATGAGTTAGCTTCAAGCTTCATCAGCCCAGCTGCCCTACACCATCTTCTTTCTGAACAAAATGGTGCTGAGAACTAAAGTAGCCTTTGTACCAAAGGTTGTGACTCTTTCATGTCAGACAGTCCATCACTTATCCGACATTCTTTGCTCCACCTCACCCTTCGAAAGAGGGGTAGACTTGTTTGTACCTCAGAAAATCAATGAGTTTTTACATTGATTGTACCAAAGACAATAGGATGGATAATCGGCTCTTTTTGGGATTCTTTGGGGTTAAAGAAAGGCAAGGCAGTGCAGAAGAGGACTTTATATGGGCTTCCGGAGTAGCGTGCTTCAACACCCCATCAGGGGTAACAAGCGCTATATATATATATATATATATATATATATACTAACCTTTTTTCCTCCTCTATCCTTCTGCTATCATTCCAAATCCAAATAACTGACTAACCTATCCACCACTTAAAATGTACTTGCATGTTTCACTATACTAATTCAACACTAATCCTCTATGGGTCCCGGAGTAGCGTGCTACTCGCCGAAAAAGCGCTTCGACGCCTCGTCAGGGGTAGTAAGCGCTATATAAATGCAATTACAATACAATACAGATGGATAGTTCTCTACATTAAGATCCACTAAGCGTTGCCTAACAAGCAGCCTCCAGAAGTATTGAGACCCCATTTGCACAGGGCCAAGGCTGCTACCATTGTGCATGCACTTAGAGTGCCTCTCCTAGACATTTTTAAGGCTGCAATGTGGGCATTAGTGCACATGTTCACAAAGCCCTACTGCCTTGATGGGAAGGTATGTTGGTTGTTCGGTCCTATAGGACTTCATGGTCTGAGTCATTCCATAAACCCACCAGGCAGGTACTGCTAATGTATCTATTGTAAAGGGGATGAATCTGTGGTTACCGATCAGAAAAACACATGATTTACCTTCAGTAATACTCTTTAAGGTGGATACTTTATCTAAAAAGTAAAAAGATGCCTCACCACCCTCCCACTCCTTCATTCTGTGAAATTGACTCTTGTCCATCTAAAAAGGTCCCACAGTCGAGATCTGCACTCTGGCTCGAATAATTGGTTTTTGGACTCTGTGTCCTATGGCATGGACAGTGTCCAAAGGTAGTACCTATATGCATTCCCTGTCGGCACTTCTGGGGTGGAGCGGAGGTAGATGCGGAGCTGCTCAACGCCACCTACTGGAGTGCAGAGGCTTTGCTAAAAACAAAAAAATGGCCCGGATCCTGTTTGGTGTCTGGGGATGTTGTATAGGCGATTCATCTACAGTCACATCATGCGTTATCGAAGGTAAGTAACTTGTTCTTCTAGTGCCAGGAATGTACATGTGTATTTTCTAGTAAAACCCATTTCCACATATGTGCCAAAATGTTGTCCAAACCCTTTTGCATAAGTATCTCTTTTAGTGGCTTGTGGATGGTTCCAATGGTAAATACACACCCCAACATGAAACTCCAAAATTTCTTGATCTCCCCCAAATCACTGCCAGAGTCTCTTTCCTTAATGATTGAGTAATTCAGCTGATCCCGTTTTAACTTTTACCATAGGTGATGCACCAATTTGCACTCCATCAATGTCACCATTCTTCTGTTATACAGTCGGTGGTCAGCAATAGGCAAATGGCGCTCTAAGGTCTATCACAAGTACAAATCAGTTATGGCAGGTAATCTGGCACGGTGCATAAGGTAGGGAAAAACCACCGGATCCCCACGTGTGTGGCCAGCAGACCACTTATGCTATATATACAAATCCTCTGCACACGTTTAAAAGTAAATACATAAAATATCACAATGATGCTTGTCTTTATATTTTCAGATGTCTTTAATTCAAGATCTTTAAGCCTTCTTAGCCACTGTACACTAGCACGAATAACTGTTTTCTGGACTCTGCTTCCTAAGGCACGTACAGTGTCCAGAAAGATACTGACAGCGTGCTTCCTCGCTTGGGTGGCGCCTATATGCAGCCCCAGTTTGCATTTCTGGGGTGGAGGGGTTGATGCAGAACTACTCAATGCCACATACTGGCACGCAGGGGCTTTGCTAAATAAAAAATGTTTTACGGATCCTGTCTGGGGCCTGGGGATGTTGCACAGATGGGGAATCTATGGTTATATAGAGCATTACCGGAGGTAAGTAACGTGTTTTTCTAGTGCCAAGAATGTACCCAAACCCTTCTTCGCAAGTATTGCTGTTAGTGTGTGTGTTCATCCTCAAAACCACCCACTAACAGAAATTCTTGCAAAGAAGGGTTTGGGCGAAGTTTAGGCACATACCACTAGAAGTGGTTTTTACAAGAAAATACAATGGTTTGAAGGGTTGAACACACACTTCCACATGAAACTCCAGAATTTCTTGATCTCCCAAATCATTTCCAGAGTCTCCTTCAATGATTGAGTAATTCAACAGAGCCCCTTTTACCATAGATGATGCACAGGTTTGGACTCTCTCGATGTCCCCATCCTTCTGCAGCAAAACTGCACCAAGACCCTTGCCACTGGCATCTGATACTACAATAGCCTCCCTGCCAGGAACGTATGCTTTCAGGTCACCATCAGCAGCTGCCTTTTCAGCAGATCAAACCTAGCACTACACACTTCATTTCAACTGAACTAAACTACTTTCCCACATAAATCCCCTATGACAACTGACTTTAATGAGATGTATTGTATTGTAATTGCATTTATTTAGCGCTTACTACCCCCAACGAGGCGTCAAAATGATTTTTCGGCAAGTAGCACGCTACTCCAGAACCCATAAAGGATTAGTGGTGAATTAGTATAGTGAAAATATGAAAGTAATTTGAGTGGTGGATATGTTACTCAGTTATTTGGATTGAGAAGGATAGTGGAGGGATAGAAGAGGGGGAGAAAGGTTTGCATTTATATAGCACTTGCTACCCATGATGGGCTGTTGAAGTGCTTTTTCATGTGTTGAATAAACCAACTGTACAACTCCACCATTCTTAAAAAGGACACAACCTCCTCCTTGTTCTTTGGAGACTTCAAATTACAGTATTTCAATACATTTCTTGCTTGGACTTCCTATGTGAGATGGTATGAGCCAAGTAAGAGATTTCCTCCCTTCCATATCTACATTGGTCTACCCTCAAAGGCATGCCCACACCTTTCAGATGGTTTAACACCTGAAGGACTCTAAGATTGTGTTCCTCCACTGTTCTGCCATCACCCTGGAAATATCTCACCCTAACCAGGTCACTAAACAAATTACACAACACCCTCTGAAAGACTGATGCAGTGGAGGCAAGTCCTAACAGAATCCTAAAACACTGATAAGATCTAATAAAAGTAATATAAGCTTGTGAGAGCTTTTATGAAAGCATATCTGGTGGACACCAGGTAGAAGGTGAAAAATCCACCATTTGACACAATGGATAACTTAATCAAATTATGAAGAGGGAACCTGTCCACTACTTCCTCCCTAAAAGCCGGAGTTCCACACACAAACTAATGCCCTTGTTGGCCTTTCACCCTACAACCATGGGGTCCAGTCACACAGTTGCCTCAACTGGTACTATGATGACCCCTCACACAACATCAATGGCTCCTTCATGACATACTAAACATTGAATAGCATCCTCCTAACCCAGGCAACTACAGGTGTGACAACCTTCTTCATCTTAATGTTATGAGTGTAATTGGGAAGGCACCCCAGTCTAGAGCTTAAAACCTTTTTTTTAATATTGTTTTTATTGGCATTTAAAACAAAAAGAAACCATCAATCACAGAACAGCAAAGGAATCACAATCCTCAAATATCGCACGACTTCTGCAGAATCATAATCTGACGTTGTGCAAGTGTACATAAAATCTAAAGCTGGTACAAACATTACCATTACAGCACAGTGTCATTACATTGGCTAGCATAGTTTTTTCCAATGACCAGTCCGTCTCAATATGTAGGGGGCTGTGTGGTCGCGCCTCTCAGTGATAGTAAATCATTTGTAATCTCTAGGCTTATTAAAACTCGGCAACATTTACAGTATTTAGCCAGTTTACATACGGCTCCCAGATATCCCGGGGGCGAGACCTCGGTGGCAGCAGTCCCCAATATGTCTCCAGTTGTGTCTTGCAATATGTTACACTGGTAATCCAATCCTTAGTGGTCGGTGGTGAAACCGCCCGCCAATGAAGGGCCACTTGGAGCTTTGCCATGATCAAAAGCATAGCAATTAATTTCTTTCTTTTGGTGGAACAGAAGTATTGTCGCCCAGCAATACCACCAGCGGCGTGCAAGGCAGGTCGTGTCCAGTTATGTCACGTATGTACTGTAGTGTACGTACCCAGAAGTTAGCTATCAGGCGTCACTGCCATGTTACGTGTAAAAAATTAGCCTGTGTGTCCCCACATCTCCAGCAGCGATCATCAGGGCGCAGTCCCATTCGGTGCAATTGCACCGGGGTCAGATAGAAGCAGTGTATGTACTTAAAGTGAATTAATCGCAGCCGGTAGTTAGAGGATAGAAGCCGTAGCTGGCCGCAAATCAAATTCCATTGGGCGTCCGATATGTCCACCCCCAACTCCACCACCCAAGCCTCCCTAGCCCCTGGGGCAAGAATCGGGGATTCCCGTTGCGTGGTATTGTATATTCGGGTGATTGTGAAAGGCAGCGAGTCTTCTAAGACCCTCAATGCTGCCCGGTGCAGGGTTCCACCTCTAATTCACTTTGGGTTCGCTATCAAAATAATGAGGCAAGGCGCTGGAAACTGGAAGACAAGAAAAAGGTTTTTATTTCTCATGAGGAGATCACGTCAACTGAGACACCGGGATGTCTGAGGGAGGTGTTCTGCTGACAACTCCCTTGGCTCTTCCTTTTATACAGGTTTGACACAATGCATTTGTTTGATCAACATGGTTACAAAAGCTTGGGGTCCCCGCCCGGGCAGGTTGTCACACAAGCCCAACAGTAATTCTCTTCCCACCCAGGTCAAACAGACAATCTTATCTTGCAGCTGGACCTTGCTTCAGGGTCTAAAACATGTGAGACCGGTCAGATCTAAGAGTCCGTTCTGTTGATAAAAACAGGTCCCATTGTTGGTAACAACAAGTCTTGCTGTTTGCAGTGCAATAAATCATTTTGCAAGAGTCTTTTTGGTGTTTGGAACCTGTTTGTGTAACTAGGTGTAGTGAAGGGTAGAGCGTCCAAAGGCTTGTCTGAAAACAGGGATGAGAGGAAAAACGAGTTTGTGGCAGCAAGTGGCGCTGAGGTTTGTTGTGGCAATAGAGTTTATAGCCCCCAGCACACATACCAGGTCGGTCAGAGGGTCAGAGGGATGCTAGTAAGGGCAGGGTGAAACAAAGGTGACCAACAGAGTACAAAATGGCTGTGATAGATCAAAATGACTGCAACTTATGTGCACATAGAATTCCACCAGACAAGATGGCGCAGGTAATGTTCATAATTGTCATTTTGCTTTTAACATGATCAGCTTGCGGCCATGAGCAATCGCGAGCACGTTTTCTAATGCTGGTAGCGTAGAGGGGGGGTTTGGAAAAGTATCAAATCGGCTTCTGCAGGAGGAGCGCAGCTGATAGTAAAGTAGCATGTCCGCGGCCGAGGGGGGCGCTTGGTCGCACATTTGTTGAAGTGTCAGGAAGGTGTCTGCAGGGAAAAGGTCCTTGCCCGTATGTATCTTATGTAATGCGGCTCTCTCCCTGGCCCTGCGGTCCCCCAGTGGAGGTATCTGTGGGTGACTTGCCAATTGCATAGAGGGGGCCTATAGCATATTTAGTTTTGCTCTCCTGCGGTGCCCTGTCCATGCCCAGCGCAGCGCTTCCACTGTGTTCACTTCATCCCGTGGCCGCTTGTATGTGTGAAATATTGCGGTTGTAAGTGGCGTCGGCGCCGCTCTATCTATTTCAACGGCTACGTGTGGCTGAAAGGGTGTAGGGTGTACCCAGTAGTGTAGGAAGTGCGCCTGTGCGCTGTAGGCATTCAGCACAAAGTCGGGTGCGGCGAGACCTCCCTGGGACTGGGGTAGGGTGAGTATCTCCCACGATATTCTGGGTTGGCGCCCCGCCCATACTAGTTCGATCATCAGGGAGCGTAGTGTTTTGAAAAAATGAGTTGTTAGGGGAATTGGAACGTTGACAAAGAGGTACAACAACTTTGGTAAAATAATCATTTTAGCTAACGCGATGCGTCCTATCAGGGACAGGGGCAATGTTTTCCAACGGTGGACCCTCTCCGTTATCCAGTCCATCGCTCTGCCATAATTTTCAGACCATAGTTCAGCCAGATCGTTGCTGAGCCAAATCCCCAAATAGCGAGTTGGCCCTGTTGCCCATGTAATCGGGTATTCAGTTTCAAAGGGTCTGGTGCCGGACGTCAGGGAGAGAATCACGGATTTACTCCAATTTATTCGCACCCCAGAGAGTTCCCCATAGCGAATTAGTTCCCGTGTCATGGGTGCTAGATTATCTTTAGGGTCAGTCCTATATAATGTGAGGTCGTCTGCGTATAGCGATATTGTCAGGCTCCGCGTCGTGAGCCCTATGCCACGATGTGAATGGTGTTGCCTGATGCGCGCGGCCAGTGGCTCGGTGGCGATAGCAAAGAGTAGGGGCGACAAGGGGCAGCCTTGCCGTGTTCCCCTAGTGATAGCGATGGGTTCAGAAACCAGGCCGTTTACCCGTAAGCGCGCCGTAGGCATAGTATAGAGTAACCTTATCTGTTGGATGTATATGGGACTGAAACCTATCCTTTGGAGCAGCGGGAAAAGCAAGCTCCACTCCAAGGAGTCGAACGCCTTGGTGGCGTCGAGTAAGGCCGCGATGGCCGGCACATGTGTTGCCAGATAATGCATTAGAGCGAACAGTGTCCGGAGGTTGTGGGACGTGGATCTGCCCGGTATAAAGCCAGACTGGTCCGGCAAGACTATCCGGGTGAGCAGTGGTTGCATGCGGGTGGCTAAGAGCTTGGCGAAAATGTTTGCGTCTATATTTATTAAAGAAATTGGGCGATAGGAGTCGCAGTGAGTGGGGTCTTTCTCTGGCTTTAAAATTGTTATGATTAGGGCCTCACGCATTGAGGCGGGCAAGTGGCCTATCTCCATAGCCTCCTGGTAAACCGCCAGGAGGCGAGGCGCCAGGATATCTGTATATTCCTTATAAAATGTGGCTGTTAGGCAATCTGGCCCTGGGGCCTTGTCTGCTGAGAGGCTCCCTATAGTCCGTTTGATATCCTCTAACGTGAAAGGTAACTCCATGTATTCCCGATGGACGTTGTTAAACCACACCAGGGCTATGGAATCAAAGTAGTCGCGTAATAGCGCCTCTGTTGGGTCAGAGGCGGACGTGTACAATTGTGCGTAGAAGTTGCGCATAGTAGATAAAATGTCGGGTGGGGAACGCACTGTTATGCCGTTCGTGGTGAGTAATTCCGTGATAAAGGGGGAGCCCCTGGGTGTACGCAAGAGATTGGCAAGCGTTTTGCCCGGTCTGTCTCCCTCTCCGTATCTACGCGCTATAGCATGTTTATGTAAGAATTTGACCTCTCGGTCAGCCTCTTCCTGATAGGACGTGAGCATGGTGCGTATATTTGCCAGGAGGGAGGGGGGGAGGGCGTTGTGCAATATTGTGCCTCTAGATTTCGCAGTTCCTTTTCCATTCTATGTAAACTGTTACGTATATCCCTAAGGACCCCGGACTGACCCGCTATACAGTGCCCACGGATTACCACCTTGAATGCCTCCCAGAGGGCGCCCTCAGTTGACACCGATCCCGTATTATGTGTGAAGTAGTCTTGGATATGTGTACGAAGACTTTCACAAAAAGCTGTATCTAATAAAGCGTTAGGGGAGAGCCTCCATGAAAATGGCTGTCGATAGTGGTGTGGGACCAGCAGAGCCAATGCCACCGGAGCGTGGTCCGATAACGTTCGCGCGTGGTGAGTGGCGTCGTGTACCCATACTTGTAGGTCCTTAGTCAGTAGCCAGAAGTCTATTCGAGACCAGGCTTGGCGGTGATGCGTAATGCAGGTGCCCTCCCGTGTCCCGGGGTGAAACGCTCGCCAGGGGTCAGTCAGGCTGTAGTCTTGTATGATGCTGTGCAGTGTCGCTGTGGCCTGCGGGTGGTGAGTTCTGGACGCCCCCTCCCTGTCCATGTGTGGCGACAGTACTATATTGAAATCCCCACCCCATATTATTGCAGAGTCTCCCAAAGATTGGATCTTGTGCCAGAGGTGGCAGAAAAATGTAGAATCGTCCGTGTTAGGGCCATAGACATTTACCACAATTATTGGTCTTTGATACAGGGTGCCCTGCAGGAGGAGGAACCGCCCCTCTGGATCTTTTATTAACTGGTGTGTCTGCCAGGGAATCCCCTTGCGGATGAGAATCGCTACCCCTCGGGAGTAACTTGAATAGCCTGCAGTGTGAACCTCGCTCCAACGAGCAGCCCTCAGTCTTGCGCCAGCCGTTTCAAGGAGATGAGTCTCCTGTAGAAGACAAATATCTACCCCATGTCTGGACAGATAAGATTGTACAAGGCGAGATTTACGGTGGTCATTTAAACCTCTCACATTCCACGTGAGGCAGTTGAGTTTAGACAGTTGACTGTCGCAATATCTCGAGGTCTACGAGCAAAATGTCTCCAACTGCCCCCCGCCTTGTCTCAGTCTCCGGCATGGCCAACGTCGCGTGGTATGGATGTGCCTGTACTGTGCAGTAGGTATATGTGACTGTCTACGATTAGGATAGTGTCGTCCGATGTCAAAGCTGTCCCGTGACCAATTACAACATACAATAACATTACCCCCCACCCTCCTCCCACACCAACCCCCCAAACAGGTTGTGTATCCCTTGCTGAACAACACCCCTCGTAGGGGAGCCCAACGAACTTAATGTAACTGGGAATCATCCCCAAGGGGCGTGGGGTAGCCTGCTTCTTCCCTGTCACTGTTGGACAGGGTGGCAGAGCGAATGTGTGCGACCCTGGCTCAGAAACGTAATATCAGTTAGCAGTCTTGGTAACAGAGCGTAGTGCCCACCCTGTGTGCACAAGATCAGTCATTGTCACTCATCTGGTTACTGGAAGCAGGCGAAGACCCTCTCTCCTGATGGCGCTGTTGTTTGGCAGACTGTTTGGCGTACTTCAAGGCAGCGCTGGCGTCGGTGAAGAATAGGGGTTTCCCCCCGGTCTGGATTCGTAGTTTAGCCGGATACATCATTGCATATTTCGTGCCTGCCTGTTGGAGTAGTTTCTTGGCCGGTATAAATTCCCTTCTTGCCACCTGCACGGCTTGAGTAAAGTCTGGGTAGATTGCTATTTTATTACCTTGATATTCGGTGTCCCCCTTTTCTCTAGCAGTTCTCAGCACAGTGTCCCGGTCCCTATAGTTGAGCAAGCGAGCCAAGATCGGTCTCGGAGGGGCCCCCGGCGGTGGACTGGGACCCAGAGTGCGATGTGCACGCTCCACCAGGAACATTGAAGTAAGGCCTTCTGCACATAAATCCCTAAGCATTTCTTCGACATAGCGTTCCATATTTTGAATATTAGTGGATTCCGGCACTCCCGTGATACGGACGTTGTTTCTTCTGGACCTCGCTTCCAAGTCTTCGTTGCGAGCTTTGATCACCTGAAGTACCTTCTCCATATGGAGCATGCTGGTCTGTGCTGATTCTTGCCGATCCTCTGAGTTCGATAGTCGCTGCTCCATCGTGTCCATTCGACTTTCATTCTTATCTATTCTTTGGGACATGTGGTCCATACGTGCCGCCATAGTATCTAATTTGGTATCGATCGCTCTGAGGCTGCCTCGCGGATCAGTGCTCTGATGTCATCTTGGTCCGAGTCCATTTGAGTCTCAGGGACCACAGTGATTGAGGTGGCGGTGGGGTCCTGGAGACGTGTTGCCCTTTTTTCGAATGAAATCTTGGCTTGTTTGTTGTCAGTTTTCCCCATGGCTGTGGGTGCTTCTTTCGCTGCCGCAAGATAGCTGCACAGCGTATAAGGCGGTCCGATCTGGTAGCCTCAACGTGAGTTGCCAGTGAGTTCAGAGGAATGGTACAGTGCCTGTGTACAGCTCCCGTTGCTCCTGTTTGTAGCACCTGTGTATCGTCAACTGTTCTGGCGAGGTACTGACACCTGGGAGCGGCTGCTTTATCCTGTGCCAGAGGTTGCCCTAGGCTATTATCACTCTGTGGCCCTCCAATGCTCGCGTAGGCTCCACTGTCTATCCACCGTTACTAGGGGGTCCCGCAGGTCTCATGCGATGTATCACCTCCCCACCACCTTGCCTGTGATCCTTTCCATGGGTCCCGGAAAGAGGTGCAGCACACTATCTCAAAATGGCCATCTGTGGCATCCGCGTTAGCTTCTTCACACCGCGGTGCCTCTCGTTGCCTAGGTCTCGTTGCTGCCAGAGGACCGCAAATCTCCCTGTAGGCCCAGGGGCTGCACTCAGCTAGCGACACCAGAGTCACGCTGTTCCACTGCTAATCGTCGCCGCCGGGGAGGACCGCACCGCACTCACAGCGTGCGCGTCGCGGATTCCCTTCTGTCTGCAGGTAGCGCTACCCAGATTGTTGCCGCAATCGATTATCCCACAGATCACCACCGCAGACTTTGTCGGGTGCAAGGGGGATACAGGCGCCGAGTTCAAGCGGCGAACGTAGGTGTCGGATTGGGCCGCCGCTTTTTCGGGATCAACTGTACCGGCCCTTTAGATTGTTCACGCCGGCTCTGGGGCCCCCCTCGCCCGGCGTCCGCTCCCCAATTGGGACACCTCCCCTGCTGGTCGGCTGCAATGTGAAGCGGCGGGGGGGGATGGGGGAGGCGCCGTCTGGCAGAACTCACCATCAGCTGTCTTTCCGCTCTCTGCACCGCTGTTATTGCCGGCCGGGTTCCAGCACAAGCGCGTCGCCATTTTGGGACGCGAAGGTCCTCCACCACACGCCCTTCAACCCCGAATAGCCGTGGCCCCCTCACACGTCTCCCGCCCGATCTTCTCCGTGGACGTGATGGGTGGGGGGGGGGGTCGGATCAGCAGCTATGTGTGCAGTCCCGGGGGTCCGGCAGCCGCGCAGGGCGAGTGATCGCACTCACCAGCTTCGTCCGCGATTTCACGGTTCGTGGCAGGCCTCAGTACGCCGCTCCCGGACCCGCGGTCCACAGCCAGATCTCAGCGCCCGGAGCTTCACCGTTAGCGGCGCGGAGGTAGGCTGCACTGGAACGCTGTTTTTAACCTGCTTGAGAGTTCGCCAGGTCTCGGATAATTGTCGGATTTTGAGCTCTGCCGGCAGAGCCGCCTCACTGTGCGGCCATCTTGCTGCTCGGCTTGGCCACGCCCCTCTAGAGCTTAAAACCTTGACATACATTCTAGGGATATTGCACCCTTCAACGACCTGATGCATACATACTCGAGTGTTGGCATTCAGGATCAATATAAACCCACAACACCCTCTGGCGCTGCACCAAAATATTATCAATCTTGATGGCCACATACATTTCCACTTTTACAAAGCGATCTTGGAACTCGAAGGTCATGGAAGTACCAAATCATTCTAGTCAGCGGGCCTCCATATCCTCATTTGGGAATATCCATCTTTTCCAAACATACCAAGCCCTCAAAAAACTTCTTGTAAATTTGCGAAGATTTAATGCTTAATTTTGAAATACATCAAACATCAAGACTAATTGAGTGTTCTTAGTTTTCACTTTGACTGATAGATTACGTCCCACTTGCAGCTCCACTTCCCCACTAGTTTACTTCACTTAACTCCTCCAACACTTCACAAAATGGCCACCCTTCCCACAATTGGCTTTCAAAGCTGCATAGTCTTTACTACTAGCCATGTGTCCATTTAATCCACAAGGAAACATTTACAGCCAAAAATCGGCTTCGCTTCAGCATTCATTCCCACAGCATTCACCTCCCCTCTCTGACTAACATCACTTTTCAGCTTCTCCACTCGTTTAGCAGTAGCAACTATGTCACACAACTGAAGCTCCATCCTTTAACCACAGCTCCTCTTTGATCTTATCGGACTTGCATTTACAGCAGATTGGGCTCATATGTTCCTCTACAAGCCTTCCAAATTTGAAAGTAGAAGATAGTAAAGGAATAGATCATAGCAGTTAGGAAACTGATTCATGATCCCTTTGCACTCTCCTCCCAAAATCGAACCTCTCCAGGATTGTGCTGCCTGTAGGGAGAAAGTGCGAGTTAGATTTCTTCAGAACCACTTCAAACTCATTCGATCCTCGACTTTCTTCCTCATTTAACTCCCCGTGATTTTCCAACACTTCATGCCCCTCCACCACAAAACGGTGCGGCAGGCAAGCTTTATTTATGCTCCAATATTTGCACCCCATACACTTGCATTGTTCAGCAACACTTAGTTTACACTTGTCCCAACAAATATTTGGTTCATCTGGGTGAGGTAGGGAAAATGGAGGGGTCATGTTCTGAACATCAACTTACAAATAGGACAACCCTAGTGCAGTACATAGCATGTACAAACACTCTACATAGGTAACAGCTTTGTAAAAATTGTGCGTACCAATCTTGTTAGAAGTATGGACAAAGAGTAGACAAGAAACCTACGAGTCCTCACACTTTGCAGACCTCCACTTGACATATTTTTAAATGCCAGCTGGTGCTAGTACATGGAGTATTATTATTGCACAAACACCATGGAGAATAGTTTTTTTGAGAGTTCCACAAAGACTATCTTCACTCAGCCTACCTGGGTATGGTAGTTTCTCCCCGATACTACATCTCAATGAAAAGAACACATCACGGTCAGCACCTCCCAACGGTGTGAATCCCTCACAGCCACTCTCCAAGAAGGTGAACGTCGCCACCCACTGCTGCCCTTGTGGTTGAAAGAGACCATGGGCCACCAAACTTGTTCATCAGTACCCCAATCACATGCACCATCAGGGATGCTCCCTAACACAGTGTTTAGGTTATGCTGCGGCTGAAAGTGCATCACCACGCTTGAGTATGCCAGGAGCCACTGACATGGGAACTTGTAACACCACTGAGCATTGCCACGTTCTAGTGACATAATAATGCTTATGCGTCGCATGATGTGGTTATGTCAATGGCTGGTGCCCATGCCTGGACCTGCGTGTCACTGATCCTATCGATCAACACTGCTTTCCAGTGTTGCTTTGCTCATGTGCCACTTGGTGCTGCCCATAATTGGAACACAGACAGAGATGCATTTCTCTGCTCCTGCGTTCGGCCTCAGCAAAATGCTCCAAAGTCACCAGCTATAGGAACTGGAATGTTGCTGCTAAACCTGAGAAAATATAAGCCTCTAGGCGCTTATTTACAAGCCCATTGCGCCGCCGGTGCGTCACTTTTATTGACGCACCGGCAGCCCAATGGGCTTCCCTATATTTACAAGGCTATATAAAGTCACCCTGAGTGACTTTTCATGGCCTTGTAAATATGGTTCCCCTTCATGCATAACTCTGCCTGAAAGTGGCGTTCCATGGGTGTTGCTGTGGGTGTTACCGTTCATCATCCATGGAACTTGACGCATTCCCAGATTTACAATATTTTGTAAACTTGGGAATGCATCAGAATCCTACTCCGCCCCAGGGGAGGCGCAAGGAGGAGAAATACTTCTATTTCTCTTCATTTTTTCCTCTTTCTATGCGTGTTGCATTCTGCAGAATGCATATAAAGAGGAAAAAGCCTTTAATGATTGTTTTTGTGCAGGAAGGAATACCTTCCTGCACAAAAACAATCATCCTCTCAGCGCCTGCAACCTTGCAAAAGGATGCAAGGGTGTCTGTGCTGGCACACAGCTGCTGTTTGTGCACCGGCACAGGGGAGGAGGACAGGAATGGGCCGTATCTTGTAGATACGGCCCATTCCTGCCCTTTTATTTTGAAGCACGGCAGCGCAGCAGGAAGGCCTGCTTCGCTTCCGTGCATCAAAATATTGTAAATGAGGCCCCTAGAGTCTTGACACAGGAACCTGCTACCACACCTTCGCCTCTGCTGTGTGACATGATTTCCACTCTACCTCGTCTACTCCCACAGACGAGCATCTTCTTCACAAAACCGACAACAGTAAGAATAGCAAAGAGAAGACCGATGTCCCCTGATCATGTTGAGGCTGAATGCTTCTCCTATCCCATCCTCGCCACCAGTGCAAAAAAGCAAAGTGCACAGTCCAGCTAAAGCGAGCATCGACCTCAACCACCACTGCCCTCCTGCAGCTGCCACAGTAAAATCCCTCAAGCACAGTGGTGGTATAAGGACAGCAGGGCAAGACACCACAGCTGGGTCTGAAGTTGTTTATGTATGTTTCTTTTTACACTGCAATGCAAAAGATACGTTGTGAAGAGTTTCCAATATTGTTCCAGAGGGTCAGGGATGTCTGCATCATAGATCCAGGTGGGGTTCGATCAAATATGGATGTTACTGATCGGGAGTGTATGGACGGTCCTGGAAAAGGTTGTACTAACGAACATCGAGCCCAAGAATATAGACATATAAGAATATCATGGGACAAAATACCAAAAGTTAGGTGCATTAAGGGAAGTATAGATTTACTATCTCTAACCCCAAATCTACGTACCCTGAAGATGTACACCACGAAACATATTTGAGAAAGTGAGGAACAGAAAATCTAGTGAGTTACACTGGTAACCACAAGAGGGCAGTCCCGTAGTCGAAATAAGCGGCCAGACGATTGGTGGACAAAAATGCAAATCCTGCATCTACATCCTTCGCCCATTCTCGTTTCGCATCCTAGTTTGTTTTGTATCTCGCGTGAGTCATCGTGTTTCATCTATTTTTATATATTTGGAAATAAAAGGCTCACGAGGACTGCCTCCCATGCTTTGTCTGTAAGGGCTGTGTCAACAGTGACGCCTCTCTTAAGGTCAAGAGGGGCCTTAGATGAAGAGATGTGGGCAGGGTCAGACTGGGACAGAAAATAGACTTGGGCACCGAATTAAAATTGGTCCCAATAGCGGATCAGATAGATGCAAAAGTGGCCACATTTGCAAATCAGGGCTGTTTTAAACTTGTAAAGACAAGCACAAGTGTTTTGCAAGTTATGAGAGACTGCATGCAGGCAATATTTGTGGAAAGATCAGAGCAATCAGCAGTAACAAGCATTGGCAAAGCAAATAGGTCTCACTTTTCTAGAGCTAATGGCTTTGTCAATGTCTTTTTAGTCATGTTGTACGTCAGCTGTGAAGCATGGCTGAAAGTTAGGGGGGGGGGAAATTCTATGACGCAGCCAGTGCTGACCATCAGGTACAGTGACCCATTTTCTTAGAGTGGGCTTATTCTCTGCCATGACAAAAAAAAAATGCTTTCAGGAACAAATGACAATAACACCTTGTCACCAAACATAAAACAAGAAATTGAAATATACATTTACAAATCATTCATTTTTAAATGGAGGCAGGAAAGATGAGCCAAAGTCTGAGGGTGCTGGGCAAAACTCAAATTAAGCAATAATAACACAAATTGAATGATAACTGAGACCCATTAATGGGTGCAAAGGATGCAATCTACTTAAAGCAGTCTGAAGTTGATAAAAAGCGATAAAGATGAGGACATGGCTGTGATGCCTGAAACTCCCAAATACATAAACGGCAATCAAAGTCAAAATCTCACTTGTTTAATCATTTTACCTCCGAGCTGAAGTTTGCCTTATTGGCCCTGCATGAAGATGGCTCCAAAAAAGCCATACAGAGCAGGGAGTGCAGTGCTGTCTGCAGTTTTTTAGCATCTTGAAACCCATTGGTGTAACTTTTGGGAGCTTTTTTTTCTGGCGGGACAGGAGAGGGCAAAAAACGAAGGGGGGAGTAGGAGGAGGTGGGGGTGGCCAGGGCAAGCAAATACTGGGGAGGTGGCGGAGAGGACAAGCAACAATGCAGGAAGAGGGTGCAAGTAAAAGGAAAAAAAAGTACCTCTATGAGCGGCGAGCACTGGAAGGACACGGGCAAGGGAAGCAGTACTTTAGCAATGCTCCAGTGTAGGTGCAAACATACAAAGAGGTAGTGAAGCTGGCATTTGCTGACCAAATTAATATGAGTGCTAATGAAGCAAACCAATGGTAAGCAATGGGCGGGCTGTACGCAGCCTGTTAAGTCTCATGCCACACCGCATGCTCTGCCTTAAGCAAGACCTAAAGTATAGGGTGTGAAGGAAGGGGGCATACTGTCAAAGAGGTGCAGGTGCCCACCAAACATACCAAAGGGCATAAAACAAACGAGTGCCTCCTAAACATCTACGGGTGCTAGGTAGAAGGCAGGAGAGTGTTTAAAGAGAGGGCAGGAATGTGTCCTGTCGGGGGGGGGGGAGAAACAGCCTTTACCACACAGGACCTTTTCCATGCTATCTCTATCTCGCAGGTAAGTATTTACCACGCAGTACTTTACTAGGCAGCTATTTAAAAAAAAAAAAGTGGTTTAGGGATGGGTAGAGTTAAAGGAAAGTAAGGGTGATTTTAGGTTTGGGTAGTGGTAAAAGGAGGTAAGTTTGGTTTTAGGGTTTGGGTGGGTAAAGTGAAAGGAGGTAAGCGTGATTTTAGGGTTTGGTGCTGGGTAGAGGTAAAGGGAGGTAAGGGTGAATTTAGGGTTCGGGTGGGTAGAAGTAAAGGGAAGTAAGGGTGATTTTAGGGATCAGGGTGGGTGGAGGTAAAGTGATTTTAGTGCTCTGAATGGGTAGTGGTAAAGGGGGTCAGGGTGATTTTGGGGTTCGGGAAGCTAAAGGGAGGTAAGGATGAATTAAGATTTGGGAGTTGGTAGAGGTAAAAGGAGGTAAGGGTGATTTTAGGGTTCAGGGATGTGTTTAACTAAATAAAGGTAAGGGGAATTTAGAGTTAGGGGTGGGTGGAAATAAAGGAGGTAAAGGTGATTTTAGGTTTCAGGGGTGTGCAGAGGTAAAGGAAGGTAATGGTGATTTTCGGGGATGGGGAGAGGTAAAGTAGGGGCAATATCTTGCAGAAAAAAGCCAAAATAAAGCCTTTTTACATAAAAAGATGCGAGTCTCCCATCTGAATCGGGTGTGTTGGCATATATGGGAGAGTCGAGCAAGGACCTGACACGGCTCTAAGAGCCTTCAAACAAGCCGAGCCACCACAAGATTTGGCATGTAAATGATACTGTAAATGTCCTGTGAAACAATGATAAAGGCGTCTTGAATTTCTGTTTCACTTTAGTACATTAAATTACATCACTGCATTGACATCTGTTATAAGTAACACTTTTGTAGAACTGACTTTTCCACACCTCCAAAAGGAGGTGGCTCCATGAGCACCCAAGGTGAGCAAGAGCAAAGAAAAAAATAGCCTGAGACAACAATTTTGTGACTTTAGAAAAAACATCTTAGGCCGCATTTTATTATAACACATTTCAGAAGAACAAAAGCAGTTCACCAAGTTTATTCAAAGAATTCAAAATATGTTACAGATATTTACAAAATGTTTGATCCCCATGCAGTCAGCTAAACGGACTTCCTGGACATCCTCTGTCTCCCTTTGAAAGTTTTTGCGAGCTCATGATTGTACTTTCCCCCAAGCCTCCTAGAACATCCAGACCTAATTTGGGACCTGGTCTGCACCCACGAGGGCCCTAGAGTCTTAAATTACCCACTTTCGCTGAAAGAAGGAGCAACGCCTGCTCAGATGCGAGCCTAAACAACTATGGCAGTGGTGTCCTCTGCAGGACCCCTCCAGCACCTATCAGAGCTGTGACTGGGCCACCGGCCATAGCCTACTCCTCTGGTGAAGGCGGCATATTTCCCACTCCTAGAACCACGAGGATGAGGCACCCACTACATAGAGAATCAAGAAGATTTTGTCAGCACCCCCTTTGCCCTTCAACACCTCCTGTCAATATTTCACGCTCCAACACACCTTGATCCCAAAAATGAATGGGCAATAGAATGCAATATGTTTGTGTGAGACACCAATGTGACCAGAAGTATCACTGCCAACCATGAGCCCACACTGCCACTGGACAACCATTGTTCACCTACCATTCGGCCTAATCATCCTCAATGATGCTAGGTGCTGTTCTGCGAAAGAAAACAAGGAATGATCAAACATCTTGTTCCCCTCAGCAAACAGGTGAACCCTGTCAGAACAGAACTCCCCACCCCCATCCCCTACCCCAATACAACAATGAGAAATGGACTTCAAACTCCTCATATTCAACAGACTGACTCCGCATTTTTCTGTTCAGGTGCTTAGCAGAAAGCCCATTCTGCCAAACTCTCTAGGTATCATGTGGGGCCATGCTGCAGTTGCTTAAAAAACACTTTAGTCAAAACAATGCAGCCATCGATAAATCAATCATGCTGACCCCATTGAGGCAAACCCTTACCACCCAGATGCAGGGCGGCCAGGGAAGACTGCGTAAGATCCCTTTCCAGGAGCCCTTTGATCTCCTGTCTCAGTCCTCCAATGCGACCCACCTCACCCTGAAATCGAGCATGCCTGTCGAAACCACCTTGTCGCATGTAGGACTGTCCCATGACCGTAAAGAAACTCATCATACCCAGTGCACGAGAAAGAAGGGGGTCAAAGAAAAAACAAATTTAGTCAGAGGCAAGACAGTCTTGAAATGACATTTGAATTGTGTTCCCCAACTCGTGACAAAGCCCGCATAGTGTTTATAACAACCAGATATCCATCTGCCTTTTTTTCTTATCTTGCCCTGGCTCACGTCCAGACCCAGTTGCTGAAGTATCTGTCCCAATCCAGTATGAGGGAGAAGAAATTCACCAGATCAATCCCAGTACTCACTAGTGCGGTGGATAGGACCCTCTCAAAGTAACCTCATCTGCATGCAAAAATATAGCCTAGCAGCACCCCCTGCTAATGTATCCCCTAATGCCCAGAGGCCCTGCTGAGGGCTATGTGCTCTCCTTTTCCCAGTTGATTTGTTTTAGAGCAGCAGAGAGATGTAGCAAGAGAATCACCTGGCCAACTGATGTTCTCAAAGACCAACTAAACATCCCTCTGCTTTTGAGCAAGCAACTATTTTGCTAATTCTTAATGTCCTGTAAAAGTCAAGGCAGAATATCACCTTAAAGAGGATGGCCTGAAAACTGAGGGGAGATTTATTGAGATTTTTATGCCATGTTTGACGCAAATCGGTGCAAAATCTTTTTTTTCCCCAGATTTACTTTCCAGCGCTAAACTGGTTTACCACCCAAGGTTTCTGACGCTAAACCCAATTTACTAAACAAAGTAGACAGGGTTTATCATTAGAAAACTAAGCCCTTTTAAAGTAGGCACAAGGAAGGAGAAATCTCCTTCCTTTTCCGACTTCGCATCTGTGCTGCACTGTACAGCACACATACAAAGAGGGAAAAGGGTTGAAGTGAGTCTCCGCATAGTATTTTGTACTGGAAGGGTACCTTTCTAGTACAAAACCTATGCTTGACTCACAGAGACACCCTTGCACCCTGGCACAAAGGTGTTTCCGTGGTGCACGGCAGCTGATTTCAGTGCAGGCGCTAGGGAGAGGGGAGGGGAGTGCCTTATTTGAGTAAATTTGGCACTCTCCTCCTCTCTCCTTTTCATGCAGCGCAGCATTTATGGCTTTACACAGCCAGTAAGGACACAAATAGCATGGCCAGTTTTCCAATGTAACTACGTCTTCTTGAATCCTTTTATTGCTCTCTCCATCCTCTCCCAACCCTTTAGGGCCTTCTATTAATGGAAGGAGTCTGCTATACCCTGAGCACCCACTAAAAATTTCAAAGCAGCTATATGACACCTTGCATAAGCAGTGGACCTCACTTCCCTCTTAAGGAAAATAAAGAAAGACAATTGTGAATCCTCTGAAAAGGGCTCAAGCCCTAGGGCCTCTTCTAGAAAGCTCAAATAGGCTCTTTATTCTTTGGAGCCAAGGTGGCTGAGAGATATTGTAGGATAATGCACCAAAGCTCCATAGACGCATGGCAAAGGTGCTGGGTTCCTCTTCTGCCTCTGGTTGGAAGCATCTGAATTCCTGCATCTTGAACAAGACAGAGCATCAGTGGCATTATTCTTTACACCAGGACCATGTTGAGCCTTAAACAAGATGTTATACTTTAAACATACAAGGACGGTTTCTTTCAACAACCTCAACGTCATTCTACGCCTCAAATGCTGTTGACAGATTTCACCCCTGCCATATTCTCTCCTGTTAGAACACCGTAGACCAATAACTAAAGTAACCAGTGGAAATGCAGAAGGCTACCAGTATGCTTAACAATTCCAGAAATATCACATTCTGTATCAATCCTATCTTGTGCTCCTTGCGAGGCCATTTTAAGCATGCCAGTTTTTGCTAAGAATCCCTCCAAAACCCACACTCACCATGGCATTTGTATAGAGAACAAGTTCTAAGCTTGACATGGAAGAGCAGCCGTAAGAAGCTACCATTAAAGCTTTACGGGATGCAACCAGATATGCTGGTCCTGCTTAATCTCAGCAGACACTCTAGTTCTGTAATTTTTTTATTTTTTATATCCCAGCCATGGCCTGTGTGATAGCCCATGGAAATAAGGTGTAAAGCAAAATTCAGTTGACCTACAGAGACCTGTAACTGATGCAACGTAACTTTGCAGACACCTACGCAAACCCTAATAAACTCCTTAAATGCCATCACTTTGTCAATGGGAGTCCTTCATAAACCTTAGACTATCAATCTGATTAGCAAGAAAAACCAGTGTTGTTGCCAGTCCATTGGTCTTCTGCTTGGAAACCCAGAAGATGGAAATCATCAGGCTGAACCCAAAGTATCCTGAAGGATGACTCAATTTTAGCATTTGCCATAAAAGCCCCTATCCCCACTGCACTAAGCATAGCATTGACCTGGTTGTGCGAGGCATACCGCACGGGCAAAGGGCCTGATCAATGCCATTGCTAGCAGATTGACCTTTCGGGGCTAAACAGTTATGAATGAACTCCCCTTGTTCCTTCCGAAGGACCTCTCCGAATGTAGAACATACAAAGTAAGCCAATATTCTGCCTCAAAAGGCCTAACTACCCCACCCAAAGCCAACTCCTTCTCAATCTTTCCTCTTTGCCACCCACTCATTCACTAGGAAGGACTGCCGATTCTTACAGCCCGCTGCCTCTACTACTCCCTGCGCTACGACCCTAAAACAATACGGAAATCACCAGCCCAACTGCTGAGTGGCCGATGCGTCAGCATTAAGTTTAGGCCTTGAAATCATTGCCCGCAAATCAACCGGGAAGGGAGTCTTACACAAAAGCTACTTTACCTTATTTCTGGGCTGATGGGCTGGGATACCAAAAAAGGAGCAATTATGCTTGAACTTGCACATCCCTGTAGGGCGAGTGCACACTTTTTTGTTTTAGGCCCAGCAAATGTTTTTGCCCGACTCTTCAGAAGACAACGGTCCAGCTCCATTTTGTCCCTTTTCATAAGCATTGTGTACCTCAGTCAAGCACTGACATCAAGTTGATCCCAAAACATTGGCTTTAGGTGCTTTGTGATGGAAAGCCTTGTCCTTACAAAAATTGCCTCCAAACTCTCCATACGCACACACAATCTTGTTATGGTAACAAGACATCTGGAGGCTCGCGTCAGGGAATTTGCCAACCAAAATAACCTTTTATTAATATCCCCAGAGTGAATGCAGTCATCGGTTCAGTGGCTCAGGGGGGAGGGTTAATTATGTTGTGGACAAGAGAGCCCCTTCTGAAGGACACAGAAAGGTTGTGAGTGAAATGCTTGAATTCTTCTCAGCTGCCATCTACAGGGGACCTGGCCTGGCAGTTCAAGCTCGACTGTTCCTATTGCAGAAGGATCAAGACTGATTTGCATAGGACTGCTCTCTGTCTAGAGTGGCATAGTGAGCAAAAATCTAGGGTCTGGGATGCACCCTTGAGCGATCTCCAGTAGTGGCTGATATTTATTCAAGTTAAATCCTGCTTTTTCCAGCTTTGCTTCATGCACTGTATTTTGCAGCTATTTTAATCCTGCCATAATATTCACGTCCTAAATGCCATTGTGTCAGCATGCATTGATTACTGTAACTGTCTACCTCGATTTGCCAGATTACAGTTAATCCAGAATTGTGCCTCCCGGTTAGCTTTGAGTCTCTTGTGCCAGAGACCACATTTCACCTGCTCTGGCCTTACATACAACATTGGCTTCTTCTTAAGGAGAGGATCCTTTTTTAATTGATGTGTCTGGTGCATAAGGCTGTCTGTTCCCCCCAGTTAGCCCCATTGCATCAGCGGTTACAATGGTACAGTCCCCGCCGCTCGCTTAGTTAATAAAATGATATTTCTCTCGTCTATTCCTAGATTTCATCAGAGAAAAATTGATGTCAAGGCCTTTCTATTGCTGCAGTTCAAAAATGGAACTCCATGTCATGAAATCTCCATCAAGAGTCAAATCTTTATGATATTTTCTAAACTATTAAAGACTTCATTTATTAAGGAGTGCACTAGTTATTGTTTTCATCTATTTCTTTACCCGTAGCGAACTAGGGTTTCTTGCTGAAAAAATGTTCCTGAGTTTATCAGTTTGGTGATCAGGGAGCCTTATAAATCAAATACCTGTCTATACAGATGTGGGACCTGGGGTCACTGAACCACAGGACTGAAGCTTTGCCTCACTGATGAGGCCAGAACCTGGCTGGGGTTGATTGTGTTCCCGTCTAGAGAGGACCTGGCAATTCAGGTTGAACTGGCCCTATTGGACTAAAGCCAAGACTAATTTGCATTTGGCTGGTCTGTCTAGAGCAGCATATGGGGTAAAAATGGTAGTTTGGAATGCAGCACCAAGTGATCAACAATGACTGAGTTTATGGCAAGCATCCTTCCCATCACTTTGTAAGGAGAGATCCCCATCTCATAAGATGAACTGGGCAATTATCATTTCTAGGATGTTAGTCGGTCAGGGTGAATAGGAGGGAAGTGGGGTCCTCTGTCTCCCAGTGGCTCTTATGCGGTTATTTCTCTGCAGTGTTTTGTTGAACACTGGACACAGGCCACCTGCTGACCCTGTACATACCTGGCATAGCAGAGCTCAATAGCTGGCATAGCAGTGGTACATACCTAGCATCGCAGATTCGTACCAAGCACGCTCACACACCCACAGCCCCATTCACAGGTGCTCCGCTGGAATAAAGACAATGTGGAGAAAAAGCCACAAGGAGCCATTGTCTACGCAAGGAGAATGGACGAAGGCTCGTCTACTTCACCAGACGAAACACCTTTAAGTCACCTGGCATGTCTATCACAGAGCACAATATCAAGGAGTAGGCCCTGGCAGGTTTACTGCAGTGTTAATGCACATTACCATTTTCATAGCAGATGTACTGCACCATGGCATGTCTAGGGCAGCACAATCGTTGCTCCCGGTTCAGAGTCGGATTAGTACAGCCTGGCGTGTCCAGGACAGGATTATCACACCATACACGCTCTTGGCGGGTTTAGTGCACCAGGGCAGGATTAGGCAACCAGGCTTCTTTAGAGCACCAAGATTAGCGCCCCCTGCCATGGTCGGGGTAGGTTTAGAGCATGGGTACTCACAAACTTTCTCTCGGGGGCCAAATTTACAGTGTGGTTTGTGGCTGAGGGCCGCACCGGTGGGGGCGGGGTCATTGGGGGAGGGGGCAGGGCTAGAGCAAGAAAAAACTGTGACCATGAGGTGGAACACAGGCCCCTGCAGCGGACGCCTTTGTCCACTGAGCCACCGGACCTGGCATACACATCTCTCCCTCCCTCCGTCTCCCTCCCTCTCTCCCTCCCTCCGTTCCCTCCCTCCGTCTCCCTCCCTCCCTCCATCTCCCTCCCTCCCTCTGTCTCCCTCCGTCCCTCCCTCCCTCCCTCTGTCTCCCTCCGTCCCTCCCTCTCTCCCCCTCTGTCTCCCTCTCCCTCCCCCTCTCTCCCCCTCTGTCTCCCTCTCTCCCTCCCCCTCTGTCTCCCTCTGTCTCCCTCCCTCCCCCTCTGTCTCCCTGTCTGTCTGTCTCCCTCCCTCTCCCTCTGTCTCCCTGTCTGTCTGTCTCCCTCCCTCTCCCTCTGTCTCCCTGTCTGTCTGTCTCCCTCCCTCCCTCCCTCCGTCTCCCTCCCTCCCTCCCTCCCTCCGTCTCCCTCCCTCCCTCCCTCCCTCCCTCCGTCTCCCTCCCTCCCTCCCTCCCTCCGTCTCCCTCCCTCCCTCCGTCTCCCTCCGTCTCCCTCCCTCCCTCCCTCCCTCCGTCTCCCTCCGTCTCCCTCCCTCCCTCCCTCCGTCTCCCTCCCTCCCTCCCTCCCTCCCTCCCTCCCCTCCCTCCCTCCCTCCGTCTCCCTCCCTCCCTCCGTCTCCCTCCCTCCCTCCGTCTCCCTCCCTCCCTCCGTCTCCCTCCCTCCGTCCGTCTCCCTCCGTCCGTCTCCCTCCGTCCGTCTCCCTCCGTCCGTCTCCCTCCGTCCGTCTCCCTCCGTCCGTCTCCCTCCGTCCGTCTCCCTCCGTCCGTCTGTCCCCGTCCGTCTGCCTCCGTCCGTCTGCCTCCGTCCGTCTGCCTCCGTCCGTCTGCCTCCGTCCGTCTGCCTCCGTCCGTCTGCCTCCGTCCGTCTGCCTCCGTCCGTCTGCCTCCGTCCGTCTGCCTCCGTCCGTCTGCCTCCGTCCGTCTGCCTCCGTCCGTCTGCCTCCGTCCGTCTGCCTCCCTCCGTCTCCCTCCCTCCGTCTCCCTCCCTCCCTCCGTCTCCCTCCCTCCGTCTGCCTCCCTCCGTCCGTCTGCCTCCCTCCGTCTGCCTCCCTCCCTCCGTCTGCCTCCCTCCCTCCCTCCCTCCGTCTCCCTCCCTCCCTCCCTCCCTCCGTCTGCCTCCCTCCCTCCGTCTGCCTCCCTCCCTCCGTCTGCCTCCCTCCCTCCGTCTGCCTCCCTCCCTCCGTCTGCCTCCGTCTGCCTCCGTCTGCCTCCGTCTGCCTCCGTCTGCCTCCGTCTGCCTCCGCCTCCCTCCCTCCGTCTGCCTCCGCCTCCCTCCCTCCGTCTCCCTCCCTCCGTCTCCCTCCGTCTCCCTCCGTCTCCCTCCCTCTGTCTCCCTCTGTCTCCCTCCCTCCCTCCCCCTCCCTCCCTCCATCTCCCTCCCTCCCTCCGTCTCCCTCCCTCCCTCCGTCTCCCTCCCTCCGTCTTCTTCCCTCCGTCTTCTTCCCTCCGTCTCCCTCCCTCCGTCTCCCTCCCTCCGTCTCCCTCCCTCCGTCTGTCTGTCTCCCTCCCTCCCTCCCTCCCTGTCTCCCTCCCTCCGTCCGTCCCCCTCCGTCCGTCCCCCTCCGTCCGTCTCCCTCCGTCCGTCTCCCTCCGTCCGTCTCCCTCCGTCCGTCTCCCTCCGTCCGTCTCCCTCCGTCCGTCTCCCTCCGTCCGTCCTCCCTCCGTCCGTCTGCCTCCCTCCGTCTGCCTCCCTCCGTCTGCCTCCCTCCGTCTGCCTCCCTCCGTCTGCCTCCCTCCGTCTGCCTCCCTCCGTCTGCCTCCCTCCGTCTGCCTCCGTCTCCCTCCCTCCATCTGTCTGTCTCCCTCCCTCCATCTGTCCGTCTGTCTGTCTGTCTGTGTCTGTCTGTCTCCCTCCCTCCGTCTGTCCGTCTGTCTCCCTCCGTCTGTCTGTCTGTCTGTCTGTCTCCCTCCCTCCGTCTCCCTCCCTCCCTCCCTCCGTCCGTCTCCCTCCGTCTCCCTCCGTCTCCCTCCCTCCGTCCGTCCGTCTCCCTCCCTCCATCTCCCTCCCTCCATCTCCCTCCCTCCATCTGCCTCCCTCCGCCTCCCTCCATCTGCCTCCCTCCATCTGCCTCCCTCCATCTGCCTCCCTCCCTCCGTCTGCCTCCCTCCGTCTGCCTCCGTCTCCCTCCCTCCATCTGTCTGTCTCCCTCCCTCCGTCTGTCCGTCTGTCTGTCTGTCTGTCTGTGTCTGTCTGTCTCCCTCCCTCCGTCTGTCTGTCCGTCTGTCTCCCTCCGTCTGTCTGTCCGTCTGTCTCCCTCCGTCTGTCTGTCTGTCTGTCTCCCTCCCTCCGTCTCCCTCCCTCCCTCCCTCCGTCTCCCTCCGTCTCCCTCCCTCCGTCCGTCCGTCTCCCTCCCTCCGTCTCCCTCCCTCCGTCCGTCCGTCTCCCTCCCTCCGTCTCCCTCCCTCCGTCCGCCTCCCCGCCCTCCGTCTGCCTCCCGCCCTCCGTCTGCCTCCCGCCCTCCGTCTGCCTCCCGCCCTCCGTCTGCCTCCCGCCCTCCGTCTGCCTCCCGCCCTCCGTCTGCCTCCCGCCCTCCGTCTGCCTCCCGCCCTCCGTCTGCCTCCCGCCCTCCGTCTGCCTCCCTCCCTCCGTCTGCCTCCCTCCCTCCGTCTGTCTCCCTCCCTCCGTCTGTCTGTCTGTCTCCCTCCCTCCCTGTCTCCCTCCCTCCGTCTCCCTCCGTCTGCCTCCCTCCGTCTCCCTCCCTCCGTCTGTCTGTCTCCCTCCCTCCCTGTCTCCCTCCCTCCGTCTCCCTCCGTCTGCCTCCCTCCGTCTGCCTCCCTCCGTCTGCCTCCCTCCGTCTGCCTCCCTCCGTCTGCCTCCCTCCGTCTGCCTCCCTCCGTCTGCCTGCCTCCGTCTGCCTGCCTCCGTCTGCCTGCCTCCGTCTGCCTCCGTCCGTCTGTCTGTCTGTGTCTCTGTCTGTCTGTCTGTCTGTCTGTCTGTCTGTCTGTCTCCCTCCCTCCGTCTGTCCGTCTGTGTCTGTCTGTCTGTCTGTCTCCCTCCCTCCGTCTGTCTGTCTGTCTGTCTGTCTGTCTCCCTCCCTCCGTCTGTCTGTCTGTCTGTCTGTCTGTCTGTCTGTCTGTCTGTCTCCCTCCCTCCGTCTCCTTCCCTCCCTCCGTCTCTCTCCCTCCCTCCGTCTCCCTCCCTCCCTCCGTCTCCTTCCCTCCGTCCGTCTCCCTCCCTCCGTCCGTCTCCCTTCCTCCATCTGCCTCCCTCCGTCTGCCTCCCTCCGTCTGCCTCCCTCCGTCTGCCTCCCTCCGTCTGCCTCCCTCCGTCTGCCTCCCTCCGTCTGCCTCCCTCCGTCTGCCTCCCTCCGTCTGCCTCCCTCCGTCTGCCTCCCTCCGTCTGCCTCCCTCCGTCTGCCTCCCTCCGTCTGCCTCCCTCCGTCTGCCTCCCTCCGTCTGCCTCCCTCCGTCTGCCTCCCTCCGTCTGCCTCCCTCCGTCCGTCTGCCTCCCTCCGTCCGTCTGCCTCCCTCCGTCCGTCTGCCTCCCTCCGTCCGTCTGCCTCCCTCCCTCCGTCTGCCTCCGTCTCCCTCCCTCCGTCTGTCTGTCTCCCTCCCTCCGTCCGTCTCCCTCCCTCCGTCCGTCTCCCTCCCTCCGTCTGTCTCCCTCCCTCCGTCTGTCTCCCTCCCTCCGTCTGTCTCCCTCCCTCCGTCTGTCTCCCTCCCTCCGTCTGTCTCCCTCCCTCCGTCTCCCTCCCTCCCTCCCTCCCTCCGTCTCCCTCCCTCCGTCTCCCTCCCTCCGTCTGCCTCCCTCCCTCCATCTGCCTCCCTCCGTCTGCCTCCCTCCCTCCGTCTGCCTCCCTCCCTCCGTCTGCCTCCCTCTGTCTGTCTCCCTCCCTCCCTCTGTCTCCCTCCCTCCCTCTGTCTCCCTCCCTCCCTCTGTCTCCCTCCCTCCCTCTGTCTCCCTCCCTCCCTCTGTCTCCCACCCTCCCTCCGTCTCCCACCCTCCCTCCGTCTGCCTCCCTCCCTCCGTCTGCCTCCCTCCGTCTGTCTGTCTCCCTCCCTCCGTCCGTCTGTGTCTGTCTGTCTCCCTCCCTCCGTCCGTCTGTCCGTCTGTCTGTCTCCCTCCCTCCGTCCGTCTGTCCGTCTGTCTGTCTGTGTCTGTCTGTCTCCCTCCCTCCCTCTGTCTCCCTCCCTCCCTCCGTCTGCCTCCCTCCGTCTGCCTCCCTCCCTCCGTCTGTCCGTCTGTCTGTCTGTCTGTGTGTGTCTGTCTGTCTCCCTCCCTCCGTCTGTGTCTGTCTGTCTCCCTCCCTCCGTCTGTCCGTCTGTCTGTGTCTGTCTCCCTCCGTCCGTCTCCCTCCGTCTGCCTCCCTTCGTCTGCCTCCCTCCGTCTGCCTCCCTCCGTCTGCCTCCCTCCGTCTGCCTCCCTCCCTCCGTCTGCCTCCCTCCCTCCGTCTGCCTCCCTCCCTCCGTCTGCCTCCGTCTCCCTCCCTCCGTCTGTCCGTCTGTGTCTGTCTCCCTCCCTCCGTCTGTCTCTCTGTGTGTCTCCCTCCCTCCCTCCGTCTGCCTCCCTCCCTCCGTCTGTCTCCCTCCCTCCGTCTGCCTCCCTCCCTCCGTCTGCCTCCCTCCCTCCGTCTGCCTCCCTCCCTCCGTCTGCCTGCCTCCCTCCCTCCGTCTGCCTGCCTCCCTCCCTCCGTCTGCCTCCCTCCGTCTGCCTCCCTCCGTCTGCCTGCCTGCCTCCCTCCCTCCGTCTCCCTCCCTCCGTCTCCCTCCCTCCGTCTCCCTCCCTCCGTCTCCCTCCCTCCGTCTCCCTCCCTCCGTCTCCCTCCCTCCCTCCGTCTCCCTCCCTCCCCCTCCCTCCCTCCATCTCCCTCCCTCCCCCTCCCTCCCTCCCTCTCCCTCCCTCCCCCTCCCTCCCTCCATCTCCCTCCCTCCCTCCCTCCGTCTGCCTCCCTCCGTCTCCCTCCCTCCGTCTGTCTGTCTGTCTCCCTCCCTCCCTGTCTCCCTCCCTCCGTCTCCCTCCGTCTGCCTCCCTCCGTCTGCCTCCCTCCGTCTGCCTCCCTCCGTCTGCCTCCCTCCGTCTGCCTCCCTCCGTCTGCCTGCCTCCGTCTGCCTGCCTCCCTCCCTCCGTCTGCCTCCCTCCGTCTGCCTCCGCCTCCCTCCCTCCGTCTGCCTCCGCCTCCCTCCCTCCGTCTCCCTCCCTCCGTCTCCCTCCCTCCGTCTCCCTCCCTCCCTCCGTCTGCCTCCCTCCCTCCGTCTCCCTCCCTCCCTCCGTCTCCCTCCCTCCGTCTCCCTCCCTCCCTCCGTCTCCCTCCCTCCCTCCGTCTCCCTCCCTCCCCCTCCCTCCCTCCATCTCCCTCCCTCTCTCCCTCCCTCCCTCCGTCTCCCTCCCTCCCTCCCTCCGTCTCCCTCTCGTCTCCCTCCCTCCGTCTCCCCTCCCTCCGTCTCCCTCCCTCCGTCTCCCTCCCTCCGTCTCCCTCCCTCCGTCTCCTCCGTCCGTCTCCCTCCGTCCGTCTTCTTCCCTCCGTCTCCCTCCCTCCGTCTCCCTCCCTCCGTCTCCCTCCCCTCCGTCTCCCTCCCTCCGTCTCTGTCTGTCTGTCTCCCTCCCTCCCTCCCTGTCTCCCTCCCTCCCTGTCTCCCTCCCTCCGTCCGTCCGTCTCCGTCCGTCCGTCTCCCTCCGTCCGTCTCCCTCCGTCCGTCTCCCTCCGTCCGTCTCCCTCCGTCCGTCTCCCTCCGTCCGTCTCCCTCCGTCCGTCCCCCTCCGTCTGCCTCCCTCCGTCTGCCTCCCTCCGTCTGCCTCCCTCCGTCTGCCTCCCTCCGTCTGCCTCCCTCCGTCTGCCTCCCTCCGTCTGCCTCCCTCCGTCTGCCTCCCTCCATCTGTCTGCCTCCCTCCCTCCGTCTGTCCGTCTGTCTGTCTGTGTCTGTCTGTCTCCCTCCCTCCGTCTGTCTGTCTGTGTCTGTCCGTCTGTCTCCCTCCGTCTGTCTGTCTGTCTGTCTGTCTGTCTGTCTGTCTCCCTCCGTCCGTCTCCCTCCGTCTCCCTCCCTCCGTCCGTCCGTCTCCCTCCCTCCCTCCATCTCCCTCCCTCCATCTCCCTCCCTCCATCTCCCTCCCTCCATCTGCCTCCCTCCATCTGCCTCCCTCCATCTGCCTCCCTCCATCTGCCTCCCTCCATCTGCCTCCCTCCCTCCGTCTGCCTCCCTCCCTCCGTCTGCCTCCCTCCCTCCGTCTGCCTCAGTCTCCCTCCCTCCGTCTGCCTCCCTCCCTCCGTCTGCCTCCCTCCCTCCGTCTGCCTCCTCCCTCCCTCTCCGTCTCCTGCCTCGTCTCCCTCCCTCCGTCTGCTCTCCCTCCCTCCGTCTGCTCTCCCTCCCTCCGTCTGTCTGTCTCCCTCCCTCCCTCCGTCTCCCTCCGTCCGCCTCCCTCCGTCTCCCTCCCTCCCTCCGTCTGCCTGCCTCCCTCCGTCTGCCTCCCTCCCTCCGTCTGCCTCCCTCCCTCCGTCTGCCTCCCTCCCTCCGTCTGCCTCCCTCCCTCCGTCTGCCTCCGTCTCCCTCCCTCCGTCTGTGTCTGTCTGTGTCCCTCCCTCCGTCTGTCTCCCTCCCTCCGTCTGTCTCCCTCCCTCCGTCTGTCTCCCTCCCTCCGTCTGCCTCCCTCCCTCCGTCTGCCTCCCTCCCTCCGTCTGCCTCCCTCCCTCCGTCTGCCTCCCTCCCTCCGTCTGCCTCCCTCCCTCCGTCTGCCTCCCTCCCTCCGTCTGCCTCCCTCCCTCCGTCTGCCTCCCTCCCTCCGTCTGCCTCCCTCCGTCTCCCTCCCTCCGTCTGTCTGTCTGTCTCCCTCCCTCCCTGTCTCCCTCCCTCCGTCTCCCTCCCTCCCTCCCTCCCTCCGTCTCCCTCCCTCCGTCTCCATCCGTCCGTCTCCCTCCGTCTGCCTCCCTCCGTCTGCCTCCCTCCGTCTGCCTCCCTCCGTCTGCCTCCCTCCGTCTGCCTCCCTCCGTCTGCCTCCCTCCGTCTGCCTCCCTCCGTCTGTCTGTCTGTCTGTGTCTGTCTGTCTGTCTGTGTCTGTCTGTCTGTCTCCCTCCCTCCCTCCGTCTGTCTGTCTGTCTGTCTGTCTGTCTCCCTCCCTCCGTCTCCTTCCCTCCCTCCATCTCCCTCCCTCCGTCTCCTTCCCTCCCTCCGTCTCCTTCCCTCCCTCCGTCTCCTTCCCTCCCTCCGTCTCCTCTCCCTCCCTCCGTCTCCCTCCCTCCGTCTCCCTCCCTCCGTCCGTCTCCCTCCCTCCGTCCGTCTCCCTCCCTCCGTCCGCCTCCCTCCCTCCGTCTGCCTCCCTCCCTCCGTCTGCCTCCCTCCCTCCGTCTGCCTCCCTCCCTCCGTCTGCCTCCCTCCCTCCGTCTGCCTCCGTCTCCCTGCCTCCGTCTCCCTCCCTCCGTCTGCCTCCCTCCCTCCGTCTGCCTCCCTCCCTCCGTCTGCCTCCCTCCCTCCGTCTGTCTGTCTCCCTCCCTGTCTCCCTCCCTCCCTCCCTCCGTCTGCCTCCCTCCCTCCGTCTGCCTCCCTCCCTCCGTCTGCCTCCGTCTCCCTCCCTCCGTCTGTGTCTGTCTGTGTCCCTCCCTCCGTCTGTCTCCCTCCCTCCGTCTGTCTCCCTCCCTCCGTCTGTCTCCCTCCCTCCGTCTGTCTCCCTCCCTCCGTCTGTCTCCCTCCCTCCGTCTGCCTCCCTCCCTCCGTCTGCCTCCCTCCCTCCGTCTGCCTCCCTCCCTCCGTCTGCCTCCCTCCCTCCGTCTGCCTCCCTCCCTCCGTCTCCCTCCCTCCGTCTCCCTCCCTCCGTCTGTCTGTCTGTCTCCCTCCCTCCTCTGTCTCCCTCCCTCCGTCTCCCTCCGTCTGCCTCCCTCTGTCTGCCTCCCTCCGTCTGTCTCCCTCCGTCTGCCTCCCTCCGTCTGCCTCCCTCTCGTCTGCCTCCCTCCGTCTGCCTGCCTCCGTCTGCCTGCCTCTGTCTGCCTCCCTCCGTCTGTCTGTCTCCTGTCCGTCTGTCTGTCTGTCTCCGTCTGTCTGTCTGTCTCTCTGTCTGTCTGTCTCCCTCCCTCCGTCTGTCCGTCTGTCTGTCTGTCTCTCTCGTCTGTCTGTCTCCCTCCGTCTGTCTGTCTGTCTGTCTGTCTCCGTCTGTCTGTCTCCCTCCCTCCGTCTCCTTCCCTCCCTCCGTCTCTCTCCCTCCCTCCGTCTCCCTTCCTCCATCTGCCTTCCTCCATCTGCCTCCCTCCATCTGCCTCCCTCCATCTGCCTCCCTCCATCTGCCTCCCTCCATCTGCCTCCCTCCATCTGCCTCCCTCCGTCTGCCTCCCTCCGTCTGCCTCCCTCCGTCTGCCTCCCTCCCTCCGTCTGCCTCCCTCCCTCTGTCTGTCTCCCTCCCTCCCTCTGTCTGCCTCCCTCCCTCCGTCTGCTCTCCCTCCCTCCGTCTGCCTCCCTCCCTCCTGTCTGCCTCCCTCCGTCCGTCTACCTCTGTCTCCCTCCCTCCGTCTGTCTCCCTCCCTCCGTCTGTCTCCCTCCCTCCGTCGGTCTCCCTCCCTCCGTCTGTCTCCCTCCCTCTCGTCTGTCTCCCTCCCTCCGTCTCCTCTCCCTCCCTCCCTCCGTCTCCCTCCCTCCCTCCGTCTCCCTCCCTCCCTCCATCTGCCTCCCTCCGTCTGCCTCCCTCCCTCTGTCTGCCTCCCTCCCTCCGTCTGCCTCCCTCCCTCCGTCTGCCTCCCTCCCTCCGTCTGCCTCCCTCTGTCTGTCTCCCTCCCTCCCTCTGTCTCCCTCCCTCCCTCTGTCTCCCTCCCTCCCTCTGTCTCCCTCCCTCCCTCTGTCTCCCACCCTCCCTCTGTCTCCCTCCCTCCCTCTGTCTCCCTCCCTCCCTCCGTCTGCCTCCCTCCCTCCGTCTGCCTCCCTCCGTCTGCCTACGTCTCCCTCCCTCCGTCTGTCTCCCTCCGTCTGTCTGTCTCCCTCCCTCCGTCCGTCTGTCCGTCTGTCTGTCGCCCTCCCTCCGTCCGTCTGTCCGTCTGTCTGTCTGTGTCTGTCTGTCTCCCTCCCTCCCTCTGTCTCCCTCCCTCCCTCCGTCTGCCTCCCTCCGTCTGCCTCCCTCCCTCCGTCTGCCTCCCTCCGTCTGTCCGTCTGTCTGTCTCCCTCTGTCTGTCTGTCTGTCTCCCTCCCTCCGTCTGTGTCTGTCTGTCTCCCTCCCTCCGTCTGTCCGTCTGTCTGTCTCCTCTGTCTGTCTGTCTCCCTCCGTCTGTCTCTGTCTGTCTCCCTCCCTCCGTCCGTCCGTCTGTCTGTCTGTCTGTCTGTCTGTCTGTCTCCCTCCGTCCGTCTCCCTCCGTCTGCCTCCCTCCGTCTGCCTCCCTCCGTCTGCCTCCCTCCGTCTGCCTCCCTCCGTCTGCCTCCCTCCGTCTGCCTCCCTCCGTCTGCCTCCCTCCCTCCGTCTGCCTCCCTCCCTCCGTCTGCCTCCCTCCCTCCGTCTGCCTCCGTCTCCCTCCCTCCGTCTGTCCGTCTGTGTCTGTCTCCCTCCCTCCGTCTGTCTCCCTCCCTCCGTCTGTCTCCCTCCCTCCGTCTGCCTCCCTCCCTCCGTCTGCCTCCCTCCCTCCGTCTGTCTCCCTCCCTCCCTCCCTCCGTCTGCCTGCCTCCCTCCCTCCGTCTGCCTCCCTCCGTCTGCCTCCCTCCGTCTGCCTCTCGCCTCCCTCCCTCTGTCTGCCTCCCTCGCCTCCCTCCCTCTGTCTCCCTCCCTCCGTCTCCCTCCCTCCGTCTGTCTCCCTCCCTCCGTCTCCCTCCCTCTGTCTCCCTCCCTCCCTCCGTCTCCCTCCCTCCCTCTCCCTCCCTCCGTCTCCCTCCCTCCCTCTCCCTCCCTCTCTGTCTCCCTCCCTCCCTCCGTCTGTCTCCCTCCGTCTCCCTCCCTCTGTCTCCCTCCCTCCCTCCCTCCGTCTCTCTCCGTCTCCCTCCGTCCGTCTCCCTCCGTCCGTCTGTCTTCCCTCCGTCTCCCTCCCTCTGTCTCCCTCCCTCCGTCTCCCTCCTGTCTCGTCTCCCTCCCTCTGTCTGTCCTCCCTCCGTCCGTCTCCCTCCGTCTGTCTCCCTCCGTCCGTCTCCCTCCGTCCGTCCCCCTCCGTCCGTCTCCCTCCGTCCGTCCGTCCCCTCCGTCCGTCTCCCTCCGTCCGTCTCCCTCCGTCTGCCTCCCTCCGTCCGCCTCCCTCCGTCTGCCTCCCTCCGTCTGCCTCCCTCCGTCTGCCTCCCTCCGTCTGCCTCCCTCCGTCTGCCTCCCTCCGTCTGCCTCCCTCCGTCTGCCTCCCTCCGTCTGCCTCCCTCCATCTGTCTGCCTCCCTCCATCTGTCTGTCTCCCTCCCTCCGTCTGTCCGTCTGTCTGTCTGTCTGTGTCTGTCTGTCTGTCTCCCTCCCTCCGTCTGTCTGTCCGTCTGTCTCCCTCCGTCTGTCTGTCTGTCTGTCTGTCTGTCTGTCTGTCTGTCTCCCTCCGTCTCCCTCCCTCCCTCCCTCCGTCCGTCTCCCTCCGTCTCCCTCCCTCCGTCCGTCCGTCTCCCTCCCTCCATCTGCCTCCCTCCCTCTGCCTCCCTCCGTCTGTCTCCCTCCCTCTGCCTCCCTCCATCTGCCTCCCTCCCTCTGTCTGCCTCCCTCCCTCCGTCTGCCTCAGTCTCCCTCCCTCCGTCTGCTCTCCCTCCCTCCGTCTGCCTCCCTCCCTCCGTCTGCCTCCCTCCCTCCGTCTGCCTCCCTCCCTCCGTCTGCTCTCCCTCCCTCCGTCTGCCTCCCTCCCTCCGTCTGCCTCCGTCTCCCTGCCTCCGTCTCCCTCCCTCCGTCTGCCTCCCTCCCTCCGTCTGTCTGTCTCCCTCCCTCTGTCTCCCTCCCTCCCTCCCTCCGTCTGTCTCCCTCCCTCCGTCTGCCTCTCCTCCCTCCGTCTGCCTCCCTCCCTCCGTCTGCCTCTGTCTCCCTCCCTCCGTCTGTGTCTGTCTCTGTCCCTCCCTCCGTCTGTCTCCCTCCCTCCGTCTGTCTCCCTCTCCCTCCTGTCTGCCTCCCTCCCTCCGTCTGCCTCCCTCCCTCCGTCTGCTCTCCCTCCCTCCGTCTGCCTCCCTCCCTCCCTCTGTCTGCCTCCCTCCCTCCGTCTGCTCTCCCTCCCTCTGTCTGTCTCTCCCTCCCTCTGTCTCTCCTCCCTCTCGTCTCCCTCCCTCCGTCTCCCTCCCTCCCTCCGTCTGTCTCCCTCCCTCCGTCTCCCTCCCTCTGTCCGTCTCTCCCTCCGTCTCGTCTCCCTCCGTCTGTCTCCCTCCGTCTGCCTCCCTCCGTCTGCCTCCCTCCGTCTGCCTCCCTCCGTCTGCCTCCCTCCGCTCCTGTCTGTCTGTCTCCCTCTGTCCCTCCCTCCCTCCGTCTGTCTGTCTGTCTGTCTGTCTGTCTGTCTCCCTCCCTCCTGTCTCCTCTCCCTCCCTCCGTCTCCCTCCCTCCGTCTCTCTCTCCCTCCCTCTGTCTGTCTCCCTCCCTCCGTCTGTCTCCCTCCGTCCGTCTCCCTCTCTGTCTGTCTCCCTCCCTCCGTCTCCCTCCCTCCGTCTGTCTCCCTCCCTCCGTCTGTCTCCCTCCCTCCATCTCCCTCCCTCCGTCTCCCTCCCTCCGTCTGCCTCCCTCCATCTGCCTCCCTCCGTCTGCCTCCCTCCCTCTGCCTCCCTCCCTCTGCCTCCCTCCCTCTGCCTCCCTCCCTCTGCCTCCCTCCCTCCGTCTGCCTCCCTCCCTCCGTCTGCCTCCCTCCGTCCGTCTACCTCAGTCTCCCTCCCTCCGTCTGTCTCCCTCCCTCCGTCTGTCTCCCTCCCTCCCTCCGTCTCCCTCCCTCCCTCCCTCCGTCTCCCTCCCTCCGTCTCCCTCCCTCTGTCTGTCTCCCTCCCTCCCTCCGTCTGCCTCCCTCCCTCTGTCTGCCTCCCTCCCTCCGTCTGCCTCTCCCTCCCTCCGTCTGTCTCCCTCCCTCCGTCTGTCTCCCTCCCTCCGTCTGCCTCCCTCCCTCCGTCTGCCTCCCTCCCTCCGTCTGCCTCCCTCCCTCTGTCTCCCTCCCTCCCTCCGTCTCCCTCCCTCCCTCTGTCTCCCTCCCTCCCTCTGTCTCCCTCCCTCCCTCTGTCTCCCTCCCTCCCTCCGTCTCCCTCCCTCCCTCCCTCTGTCTCCCTCCCTCCCTCCCTCCGTCTCCCTCCCTCCCTCCCTCCGTCTCCCTCCCTCCCTCCCTCTGTCTCCCTCCCTCCCTCCCTCCCTCTCGTCTGCCTCCCTCCCTCCCTCTGTCTGCCTCCCTCCCTCCGTCTGCCTCCGTCTCCCTCCCTCCGTCTGTCTCCCTCCGTCTGTCTGTCTCCCTCCCTCCGTCCGTCTGTGTCTGTCTGTCTCCCTCCCTCCGTCTGTCCGTCTGTCTGTCTGTCTGTCTGTCTGTCTGTCTGTCTGTGTCTGTCTCCCTCCCTCCCTCTGTCTCCCTCCCTCCCTCCGTCTGCCTCCCTCCGTCTGCCTCCCTCCCTCCGTCTGCCTCCGTCTCCCTCCCTCCGTCTGCCTCCCTCCGTCTGTCCGTCTGTCTGTCTGTGTGTGTCTGTCTGTCTGTCTCCCTCCCTCCGTCTGTGTCTGTCTGTCTGTCTGTCTCCCTCCGTCCGTCTCCCTCCGTCCGTCTCCCTCTGTCCGTCTCCCTCCGTCCGTCTCCCTCCGTCCGTCTCCCTCCGTCCGCCTCCCTCCCGTCCGCCTCCCTCCCGTCTGCCTCCCTCCCGTCTGCCTCCCTCCCGTCTGCCTCCCTCCCGTCTGCCTCCCTCCCGTCTGCCTCCCTCCCGTCTGCCTCCCTCCCGTCTGCCTCCCTCCCGTCTGTCTCCTCTCCCTGTCTGCCTCCCTCCCTCTGTCTGCCTCCCTCCTCGTCTGCCTCCCTCCCGTCTGCCTCCCTCCCTCTGCCTCCCTCTCCGTCTGCCTCCCTCCCTGTCTGCCTCCCTCCCTCTGTCTGCCTCCCTCCCTCTGTCTGCCTCCCTCCCTCCCGTCTGTCTCCCTCCCGTCTGTCTGCCTCCCTCCCTCTGTCTGTCTCCCTCCCGTCTGTCTGTCTGCCTCCCTCCCTCTGTCTGTCTCCCTCCCTCCCTGCCTCCGTCTCCCTCCCTCTGTCTCCCTCCCTCCCTGCCTCCGTCTCCCTCCCTCTGTCTCCCTCCCTCCCTCCGTCTCCCTCCCTCTGTCTCCCTCCCTCCCTGCCTCAGTCTCCCTCCCTCTGTCTCCCTCCCTCCCTGCCTCCGTCTCCCTCCCTCCCTGCCTCCGTCTCCCTCCCTCCCTGCCTCCGTCTCCCTCCCTCCCTGCCTCCGTCTCCCTCCCTCCCTGCCTCCGTCTCCCTCCCTCCTCTGTCTCTCTGTCTCCCTCCCTCCGTCTGTCTCCCTCCCTGCCTCTGTCTGTCTCCCTCCCTGCCTCCGTCTCCCTCTCCGTCTGTCTCCCTCCCTCCCTCTGTCTCCCTCCCTCTGTCTCCCTCCCTGCCTCTGTCTCCCTCCCTGCCTCCGTCTCCCTCCCTCCGTCTCCCTCCCTCCCTCCCTCCCTCCCTCCGTCTCCCTCCCTCCGCCTGTCTCCGTCTGCCTGTCTCCGTCTGCCTGTCTCCGTCTGCCTGTCTCCGTCTGCCTGTCTCCGTCTGCCTGTCTCCCTCCCTCCGTCTCTCCCTCCCTCCGTCTCCCTCCCTCCCTCCGTCCGTCTCCCTCCCTCCGTCTGTCTCCCTCCCTCCCTCCGTCCGTCTCCCTCCCTCCCTCCCTCCGTCCGTCTCCCTCCCTCCGTCCGTCCGTCTCCCTCCGTCCGTCTCCCTCCCTCCGTCCGTCTCCCTCCGTCTCCCTCCCTCCCTCCCTCTCTCCTCCCTCCCTCCCTCCGTCCGTCTCCCTCCCTCCCTCTGTCTCCCTCCCTCCCTCTGTCTCCCTCCCTCCCTCTGTCTCCCTCCCTCCCTCTGTCTCCCTCCCTCCGTCTGTCTCCCTCCCTCCCTCCGTCTCCGTCTCCCTCCGTCTCCCTCCCTCCGTCTCCCTCCGTCTCCCTCCCTCCGTCTGCCTCCCTCCGTCCGTCTGCCTCCATCTCCCTCCCTCCGTCTGTCTGTGTCTGTCTGTCCGTCTCCCTCCCTCCGTCTGTCCGTCTCCCTCCGTCTGTCTGTCTGTCTGTCTCCCTCCGTCCGCCTCCCTCCGTCCGCCTCCCTCCGTCCGCCTCCCTCCGTCCGTCTCCCTCCCGTCCTGTCTCCCTCCGTCCGTCTCCCTCCGTCTGTCTCCCTCCCTCCGTCTCCCTCTCGTCTGTCTCCCTCCGTCTGTCTCCCTCCGTCTGTCTCCCTCCGTCTGTCTCCCTCCGTCTGTCTCCCTCCGTCTGTCTCCCTCCCTCCTCTCTCTGTCTCCCTCTGTCTCCCTCTGTCTCCCTCTGTCTCCCTCCGTCTGTCTCCATCTGTCTGTCTCCCTCCCTCCCTCCGTCTGTCTCCCTCCCTCCGTCCGTCTCCCTCCCTCCGTCCGTCCGTCTGCCTCCCTCCGTCTGCCTCCCTCCGTCTCCCTCCCTCTGTCTCCCTCCCTCTGTCTCCCTCCCTCCGTCTCCCTCCCTCCGTCTCCCTCCCTCTGTCTCCCTCCCTCCGTCTCCCTCCCTCCGTCTCCCTCCCTCCGTCTGTCTCTGTCTCCCTCTGCCTCCGTCTCTCTCTCTCCGTCTCCCTCCCTCTGTCTCCCTCCCTCCGTCTCCCTCCCTCTGTCTGCCTCCCTCCGTCTGCCTCCCTCCGTCTGTCTCCCTCCCTCTGCCTCCCTCCGTCTGCCTCCCTCCGTCTCCTCCCTCTGTCTGCCTGCCTCCGTCTCCCTCCGTCTCCCTCCCTCCCTCTGTCTCCCTCCCTCCCTCCGTCTCCCTCCCTCTGTCTCCCTCCCTCCGTCTGCCTCTCCTCCGTCTCCCTCCCTCCGTCTCCCTCCCTCCGTCTCCCTCCCTCCGTCTCCCTCCCTCTGTCTCCCTCCCTCCCTCCCTCCCTCTGTCTGTCTCCCTCCCTCTGTCTCCCTCCCTCCCTCCGTCCGTCCGCCTCCCTCCGTCCGTCCGCCTCCCTCCGTCCGCCTCCCTCCGTCCACCTCCCTCCGTCCGCCTCCCTCCGTCTGCCTGCCTCCCTCCGTCTGCCTGCCTGCCTCCCTCTGCCTGTCTGCCTCCCTCTGTCTGTCTGCCTCCCTCTGTCTGTCTGCCTCCCTCCGTCTGCCTCCCTCCGTCTGTCTGCCTCCCTCCGTCTGCCTCCCTCCGTCTGCCTGTCTCCCTCCGTCTGCCTCCCTCCGTCTGCCTGCCTCCCTCCGTCTCCCTCCGTCCGTCTCCCTCCGTCCGTCTCCCTCCCTCCGTCTGTCTCCCTCCCTCCGTCTGCCTCCCTCCCTCCGTCCGCCTCCCTCCCTCCGTCTGTCTGTCTCCCTCCCTCCGTCTGTCTCCCTCCCTCCGTCTGTCTCCCTCCCTCCGTCTGCCTCCCTCCCTCCGTCTGCCTCCCTCCCTCCGTCTGCCTCCGTCTCCCTCCCTCCGTCTCCCTCCGTCCGTCTCCCTCCCTCTGTCTCCCTCCCTCTGTCTCCCTCCCTCTGTCTCCCTCCCTCTGTCTCCCTCCCTCTGTCTCCCTCCCTCTGTCTCCCTCCCTCTGTCTGTCTCCGTCCGCCTCCCTCTGTCTGCCTCCCTCCCTCTCGTCTGTCTGTCTCCCTCCCTCCGTCTGTCTCCCTCCCTCTCGTCTGTCTCCCTCCCTCCGTCTGTCTCCCTCCCTCCGTCTGCTCTCCCTCCCTCCGTCTGCTCTCCGTCTCCCTCCCTCTGTCTCCCTCCCTCCCTCTGTCTCCCTCCGTCTCCCTCCCTCTGTCTCCCTCCCTCTCCCTCCCTCCTGTCTCCCTCCCTCCGTCTCTCTCCCTCTCCCTCCTCTCCCTCCGTCTGCTCTCCTCCTCCCTCCCTCTGTCTCCCTCCCTCTCGTCTCCCTCCCTCCTGTCTCCCTCCCTCCGTCTGCCTCCCTCCGTCTGTCTCCTCCCTCCGTCTGCCTCCCTCCGTCTGTCTGTCTCCCTCCCTCCGTCTGTCTCCCTCCCTCTCGTCTGCCTCCCTCCCTCCGTCTGCCTCCCTCCGTCTGTCTCCCTCCCTCCCTCTGTCTGTCTCCCTCCCTCCGTCTGCCTCCCTCCGTCTCCGTCTGTCTCCCTCCCTCCGTCTGTCTCCCTCCCTCCGTCTGTCTCCCTCCCTCCGTCTCGTCTCCCTCCGTCCGTCTGTCTCCCTCCGTCTCCCTCCGTCCGTCCGTCTCCCTCCGTCTCCCTCCGTCCGTCCGTCTCCCTCCGTCTCCCTCCGTCCCTCCGTCTCCCTCCGTCTCCCTCCGTCCGTCCGCCTCCCTCCGTCCGTCCGCCTCCCTCCGTCTCCCTCCCTCCCTCCGTCTGTCTCCCTCCGTCTCCCTCCCTCCCTCCGTCTGTCCGCCTCCCTCCGTCCGTCTGTCCGCCTCCCTCCGTCCGTCCGTCTCCCTCCCTCCGTCTGTCTGTCTCCCTGCCTCCCTCTGCTCTGTCTGCCTCCCTCCGTCTGTCTGCCCTCCTCTCTCCGCTCCGTCTGCCTCGCCTCCCTCCGTCCGTCTGTCCGCCTCCCTCCGTCCGTCTGTCCGCCTCCCTCCGTCCGTCTGTCCGCCTCCCTCCGTCCGTCTGTCCGCCTCCCTCCCTCCGTCCGTCTGTCCGCCTCCCTCCGTCCGTCTGTCCGCCTCCCTCCGTCCGTCTGTCCGCCTCCCTCCGTCCGTCTGTCTCCCTCCCTCCGTCTGTCTGTCTCCCTCCGTCTCCCTCCGTCTCCCTCCCTCCCTCCGTCTCCCTCCGTCTCCCTCTCTCTCCGTCTCCCTCCGTCCCTCCGTCTCCCTCCGTCTCCCTCCGTCTCCCTCCGTCCCTCCGTCTCCCTCCGTCCCTCCGTCTCCCTCCGTCTCCCTCCGTCTGTCTCCCTCCCTCCGTCTCGTCTGTCTCCCTCCGTCTCCCTCCCTCCCTCTCTCTCCCTCCCTCCCTCCCTCTCGTCTCCCTCCCTCCCTCCCTCCCTCTGTCTGCCTCCCTCCGTCTGCCTCCCTCCGTCTGCCTCCCTCCGTCCGTCTGCCTCCGTCTCGTCTCCCTCCGTCCGTCCGCCTCCGTCCGTCTCCCTCTCGTCTGTCCGTCTCCCTCCCTCCGTCTGTCTCCCTCCCTCTCCCTCTGTCTGTCTCCTCTCCCTCCGTCTCGTCTGTCTCCCTCCCTCTCGTCTGCCTGTCTCCCTCCCTCCGCTCCTCTGCTCTGTCTCCCTCCCTCCGTCTCCGCTCTGTCTCCCTCCCTCCGTCCGCTCTGTCTCCCTGCCTCCCTCCGCTCCGTCTGCCTCCCTCCCTCTGTCTGCCTCCCTCCCGTCTGTCTGCCTCCCTCCGTCTGTCTGCCTCCCTCCGTCTCTGTCTGCCTCCCTCCGTCTGTCTGCTCTCCCTCCGTCTGTCTGCTCTCCCTCCGTCTGTCTGCCTCCCTCCGTCTGTCTGCCTCCCTCTCGTCCGTCTGCCTCCCTCCGTCTGTCTGCCTCCCTCTGTCTCCCTCCCTCTGTCTGTCTCCCTCCCTCCGTCCGTCTGTCTCCCTCCGTCTGTCTCCCTCCGTCTCCCTCCGTCCGTCTGTCTCCCTCCGTCTCCCTCCGTCCCTCCGTCTCCCTCCCTCCCTCCGTCTCCGTCTGCCTCCCTCCGTCTCTCTGCCTCCCTCCGTCTGTCTCCCTCCCTCCGTCTGTCTCGCCTCCCTCCGTCTGTCTGCCTCCCTCCGTCCGTCTGCCTCCCTCCCTCTGTCTGCCTCCCTCCCTCTGTCTGCCTCTCCCTCCCTCTGTCTGTCTCCCTCCGTCTCGTCTGTCTCCCTCCCTCCGTCTGTCTCCCTCCGTCTCCCTCCCTCCCTCTGTCTGTCTCCCTCCGTCTCCCTCCGTCCGTCTGCCTCCCTCCGTCTGTCTCCCTCCCTCTGTCTCCCTCCCTCTGTCTGTCTGCCTCCCTCCGTCCGTCTGCCTCCCTCTGTCTGTCTCCCTCCCTCCGTCTGTCTCCCTCCCTCTGTCTGTCTCCCTCCCTCTCGTCTGTCTCCCTCCCTCCGTCTGTCTCCCTCCCTCCGTCTGTCTCCCTCCCTCCGTCTGTCTCCCTCCGTCTGTCTCCCTCCCTCCGTCTGTCTCCCTCCGTCTCTCTCTGTCTCCCTCCCTCCCTCTGTCTCCCTCCGTCCCTCTGTCTCCCTCCCTCCCTCTGTCTCCCTCCCTCCCTCTGTCTCTCTCCGTCTCCCTCCGCTCCCTCCCTCCCTCTGTCTCCCTCCCTCCCTCTGTCTCTCTCCCTCTCCTCTCCGTCTCGTCTGCCTCCCTCCCTCTGTCTGTCTCCCTCCCTCCCTCTGTCTGTCTCCCTCCCTCCGTCTGTCTCCCTCCGTCTCCCTCCCTCCCTCTCTGCCTCCCTCTGTCTGCCTCCCTCCCTCTGTCTCCCTCCGTCTGTCTCCCTCCCTCTGTCTCCCTCCCTCCGTCTGCCTCCCTCCGTCTGTCTCCCTCCCTCCCTCTGTCTGTCTCCCTCCCTCCGTCTGTCTCCCTCCCTCCGTCTGTCTCCCTCCCTCCGTCTGTCTCCCTCCCTCCGTCTGTCTCCCTCCCTCCCTCTGTCTCCCTCCCTCCGTCTGTCTCCCTCCGTCTCCCTCCCTCCGTCTGTCTCCCTCCGTCTCCCTCCGTCTGTCTCGCCTCCCTCTGTCTCCCTCCCTCCCTCTGTCTCCCTCCGTCTCCCTCCCTCCGTCTGTCTCCCTCCCTCCTCTGTCTCCCTCCCTCTGTCTCCCTCCCTCCGTCTGTCCCTCCCTCCCTCCGTCTGTCTCCCTCCCTCTCTCTCCCTCCCTCCGTCTGTCTCGCTCTCCCTCCCTCCGTCTGTCTCCCTCCCTCCCTCTGTCTCGCCTCCCTCCCTCCCTCCGTCTGTCTCCCTCCGTCTCCCTCTGTCTCGTCTGTCTCCCTCCCTCCGTCTGTCTCGCCTCCCTCCGTCCGTCTGTCTCGCCTCCCTCCGTCTCCCTCCCTCCCTCTGTCTCCCTCCGTCTCCCTCCGTCTCCCTCCCTCCCTCTGTCTCCCTCCGTCTCCCTCCGTCTGTCTCGCCTCCCTCCGTCTGTCTGCCTCCCTCCGTCCGTCTGTCTCGCCTCCCTCCGTCTGTCTCCCTCCGTCTGTCTCCCTCCCTCCGTCTCCCTCTGTCTCGCCTCCCTCTCGTCTGTCTCCCTCCCTCCGTCTCCCTCTGTCTCCCTCCCTCCGTCTGTCTCCCTCCCTCCGTCTGTCTCCCTCCGTCTCCCTCTCTCTGTCTCCCTCCCTCCGTCTCCCTCCCTCCGTCTCCCTCCCTCTCTGTCTCCCTCCCTCCGTCTGCCTCCCTCTGCCTCCCTCTGTCTGTCTCCCTCCCTCTGTCTGCCTCCCTCCGTCTGCCTCCCTCTGTCTCCCTCCCTCCGTCTGTCTCCCTCCGTCTGCCTCCCTCCTGTCTCCCTCCCTCCCTCTGTCTGTCTCCCTCCCTCCGTCTCCCTCCGTCTGTCTCCCTCCCTCCGTCTGTCTCCCTCCCTCCCTCTGTCTCCCTCCGTCTCCCTCTGTCTCCCTCCCTCCCTCTGTCTGTCTCCCTCCGTCTCCCTCTGTCTGTCTCCCTCCCTCCGTCTCCCTCCGTCTCGTCTGTCTCCCTCCCTCTGTCTCCCTCCCTCCCTCTGTCTCCCTCCCTCCCTCTGTCTGTCTCCCTCTCCCTCCCTCTGTCTCTCTCCCTCCCTCTCTGTCTCCCTCCCTCCGTCTGTCTCCCTCCCTCCGTCTCCCTCCGTCTGTCTCCCTCCCTCCCTCTGTCTGTCTCCCTCCGTCTCCCTCTGTCTGTCTCCCTCCCTCCGTCTGTCTCCCTCCCTCCGTCTCTGTCTCCGTCTCCCTCCCTCCGTCTGTCTCCCTCCCTCTGTCTGTCTCCCTCCCTCCGTCTGTCTCCCTCCCTCCCTCCCTCTGTCTCCCTCCCTCTGTCTGTCTCCCTCCCTCCGCTCTGTCTCCCTCCCTCCGTCTCCTCTCTCTGTCTCCCTCCCTCTCGTCTGTCTCCCTCCCTCCTCTGTCTCCCTCCCTCCGTCTGTCTCCCTCCCTCCCTCTGTCTGTCTCCCTCCCTCTGTCTGTCTCCCTCCGTCTCCCTCCCTCCGTCTGTCTCCCTCTCGTCTCCCTCCGTCTGTCTCCCTCCGTCTGTCTCCCTCCCTCCGTCTCCCTCCCTCTGTCTCCCTCTCTCCGTCTGTCTCCCTCCCTCCGTCTGTCTGTCTCCCTCCCTCCGTCTGTCTCCCTCCCTCCGTCTCCCTCTCCTCTGTCTCCCTCCCTCCCTCTGTCTCCCTCCCTCCCTCTGTCTCCCTCCCTCCGTCTGCCTCTCTCTGTCTCCCTCCCTCTGTCTGTCTCCCTCCCTCTGTCTGCCTCTCTCCTCCCTCCCTCTGTCTCCCTCCCTCCCTCTGTCTCCCTCCGTCTGTCTCCCTCCCTCTGTCTCCCTCCGTCTGTCTCCCTCCCTCCGTCTGTCTCCCTCCCTCTGTCTCCCTCCCTCCCTCTGTCTCCCTCCCTCCGTCTGTCTCCCTCCCTCCGTCTCCCTCCCTCTGTCTCCCTCCCTCTGTCTGTCTCCCTCCCTCCGTCTCCCTCCCTCCCTCTGTCTGCCTCCCTCCCTCCCTCTGTCTCCCTCCCTCCCTCTGTCTGTCTCCCTCCGTCTGTCTCCCTCCGTCTGTCTCCCTCCCTCCCGTCTGTCTCCCTCCCTCTGTCTGTCTCCCTCCGTCTCCGTCTGTCTCCGTCTCCCTCCGTCTGTCTCCCTCCCTCCGTCTCCGTCCCTCTGTCCGTCTCCCTCCCTCTGTCTGTCTCCCTCCCTCCGTCTGTCTCCCTCCCTCTGTCTGCCTCTCCGTCTCCCTCCCTCTGTCCTCCCTCCCTCCGTCTGTCTCCCTCCCTCCCTCCGTCTGTCTCGCCTCCCTCCGTCTGTCTCCCTCCCTCTGTCTCCCTCCCTCCGTCTGTCTCCCTCCCTCCGTCTGTCTCCCTCCCTCCGTCTGTCTCCCTCCCTCCGTCTGTCTCCCTCCCTCCCTCCGTCTGTCTCCCTCCCTCCCTCTCTCTGTCTCCCTCCGTCTGTCTCCCTCCCTCCCTCCGTCTGTCTCCCTCCCTCCCTCCGTCTGTCTCCCTCCCTCTGTCTCCCTCCGTCTGCCTCCCTCCCTCCGTCTGTCTCCCTCCCTCCGTCTGCCTCCCTCCCTCCCTCTGTCTGTCTCCCTCCCTCCCTCTGTCTCCCTCCCTCCGTCTCCCTCCCTCCGTCTGTCTCCCTCCCTCCCTCTCTGTCTCCCTCCCTCCGTCTGTCTCCCTCCCTCCGTCTGTCTCCCTCCCTCTGTCTCCCTCCGTCTGTCTGTCTCCCTCCGTCTGTCTCCCTCCCTCTCCGTCTGTCTGTCTCCCTCCGTCTCCCTCCGTCTGCCTCCCTCTCTGTCTCCCTCCCTCTGTCTGTCTCCCTCCCTCCCTCTGTCTGCCTCCCTCCCTCCGTCTCCCTCTGTCTGTCTCCCTCCCTCCGTCTGTCTCCCTCCGTCTCCCTCCCTCTGTCTCCCTCCCTCTCCGTCTGTCTCCCTCCCTCCCTCTGTCTCCCTCCCTCCCTCTGTCTCCCTCCCTCCCTCTGTCTCCCTCCCTCCGTCTCCCTCCCTCTGTCTCCCTCCTCTCTGTCTCCCTCCCTCTGTCTCCCTCCGTCTCTCCTCCGTCTCCCTCCGTCTCCCTCCGTCTCTGTCTCCCTCCCTCTGTCTCCCTCCCTCCGTCTGTCTCCCTCCGTCCGTCTCCCTCTGTCTCCCTCCCTCCGTCTGTCTCCCTCCGTCTGTCTCGCCTCCCTCCCTCCGTCTGTCTCCCTCCCTCCGTCTGCTCTCCCTCCGTCTGTCTCGCCTCCCTCCCTCTGTCTGCCTCCCTCCTCCGTCTGCCTCTCGTCTGTCTCCCTCCCTCTGTCTCGTCTCCCTCCGTCTGTCTGTCTCCCTCCCTCCCTCTGTCTCCCTCCGCCTCTGTCTGTCTCCCTCCCTCCCTCTGTCTCCCTCCGTCTCCCTCCGTCTGTCTCCCTCCCTCCGTCTGCCTCCCTCTCTGTCTGTCTCCCTCCCTCCGTCTGTCTCCCTCCCTCCGTCTGTCTCCCTCCCTCCGTCTGTCTCCCTCCCTCCGTCTGTCTCCCTCCCTCCGTCTGTCTCCCTCCCTCCGTCTGTCTCCCTCCGTCTGTCTCGTCTCCCTCCCTCCCTCTGTCTCCCTCCCTCCCTCTGTCTCCCTCCCTCTCGTCTGTCTCCCTCCGTCTGTCTCCCTCCGTCTGCTCTCCCTCCCTCCGTCTCCCTCTGTCTCCCTCCCTCCGTCTGTCTCCCTCCCTCCCTCCGTCTGTCTCCCTCCCTCCCTCTGTCTCCCTCCCTCTGTCTCCCTCCCTCTGTCTCCCTCCCTCCCTCTGTCTCCCTCCGTCTCCCTCCCTCCGTCCGTCTGTCTCCCTCCGTCTGTCTCCCTCCGTCTGCCTCCCTCTGTCTGTCTCCCTCCCTCCGTCTCCCTCCTCTCTCTGTCTCCCTCCCTCCGTCTGTCTCCCTCCCTCCCTCCCTCCGTCTGTCTCCCTCCCTCCCTCCGTCCGTCTGTCTCCCTCCCTCCGTCTCCCTCCCTCTGTCTCCCTCCCTCTGTCTCCCTCCCTCCGTCTCCCTCTCTGTCTCCCTCCCTCCCTCCGTCTCCCTCCCTCCCTCTCTGTCTCCCTCCCTCCGTCTGTCTCCCTCCGTCCGTCTCCCTCCGTCTGTCTCCCTCCCTCCGTCTGTCTCCCTCCCTCCGTCTCCCTCCCTCCGTCTGTCTCCCTCCGTCTGTCTCCCTCCCTCCGTCTGTCTCCCTCCCTCCGTCTGTCTCCCTCCCTCTCTCCGTCTCCCTCCGTCTCGTCTCCCTCCGTCTCGTCTGCCTCCCTCCCTCCCTCCCTCTGTCTGTCTCCCTCCCTCCGTCTCCCTCCCTCCGTCCCTCCGTCTCCCTCCCTCCGTCCGTCTCCCTCCCTCTCGTCTCCCTCCCTCCCTCTGTCTGCCTCCTCCCTCCCTCTGTCTGTCTCCCTCCCTCCGTCTGTCTCCCTCCCTCCTCGTCTGTCTCCCTCCCTCCGTCTGTCTCTCTCCCTCTCCGTCTGTCTCCCTCCCTCTGTCTGCCTCCCTCCGTCTGTCTCCCTCCCTCGTCTGTCTCCCTCCCTCTGCCTCCCTCCGTCTCGCCTCCCTCCGTCTGTCTCCCTCTCGTCTGTCTCCCTCCCTCTGTCTGTCTCCCTCCCTCTGTCTGCCTCCCTCTGTCTCCCTCCCTCTGTCTCCCTCCCTCCGTCTGTCTCCCTCTGTCTCCCTCCCTCTGTCTCCCTCCCTCCGTCTGTCTCCGTCTCCCTCTGTCTGTCTCCCTCCCTCCGTCTCTCCTCCCTCCGTCTGTCTCCCTCCCTCCGTCTCCCTCCGTCTCTCTCTCTGTCTCCCTCCCTCCGTCTGTCTCCCTCTCGTCTGTCTCCCTCCCTCTGTCTGTCTCCCTCCCTCTCCCTCTCTGTCTCCCTCCCTCCGTCTGTCTCCCTCCCTCCGTCTCCCTCCGTCTGTCTGTCTCCCTCCCTCTGTCTCCCTCCCTCTGTCTCCCTCCCTCCCTCTGTCTCCCTCCCTCCCTCTGTCTCCCTCCCTCTGTCTCCCTCTCTCCCTCTGTCTGTCTCCCTCCGTCTCCCTCCCTCCGTCTCCCTCCCTCTCTGTCTCCCTCCCTCTGTCTCCCTCCCTCCGTCTCCCTCCTCTGTCTGTCTCCCTCCCTCCCTCTGTCTCCCTCCCTCCCTCTGTCTCCCTCCCTCTCTGTCTCCCTCCCTCCCTCTGTCTCCCTCCCTCCGTCTCCCTCCCTCTGTCTGTCTCCCTCCCTCTCTCTGTCTCCCTCCCTCTCTCCCTCTCTCTCTCTGTCTCCCTCCCTCCTCTCTGTCTCCCTCCCTCCGTCTGTCTCCCTCCCTCTCGTCTCCCTCCCTCCCTCTGTCTCCCTCCCTCTCCCTCCCTCCCTCCGTCTGTCTCCCTCCCTCCGTCTCCCTCCCTCTGTCTCCCTCCCTCCGTCTCCTGTCTCTGTCTCCCTCCCTCCCTCCGTCTGTCTCCCTCCCTCTGTCTCCCTCCCTCCTCCGTCTCCCTCCGTCTGTCTCCCTCCGTCTGTCTCCCTCCCTCCCTCTGTCTCGTCTCTCTCTCCCTCCGTCTGTCTGCCTCCCTCCGTCTGTCTGCCTCCCTCTGTCTGCCTCCCTCTGTCTGTCTCCCTCCCTCTGTCTGTCTCCCTCCCTCCCTCCGTCTGTCTCCCTCCGTCTCCCTCTGTCTCCCTCCCTCTGTCTCCCTCCCTCTGTCTCCCTCCCTCTGTCTCCCTCCCTCCGTCTGTCTCCCTCCCTCTGTCTGTCTCCCTCCCTCTGCCTCCCTCCGTCTGTCTCCCTCTGTCTCCCTCCCTCTGTCTGTCTCCCTCCCTCTCGTCTCCCTCCCTCCCTCCGTCTGCCTCCCTCCGTCTGTCTCCCTCCCTCCCTCTGTCTGTCTCCCTCCCTCCGTCTGTCTCTCCCTCCCTCCGTCTGTCTCTCCCTCCCTCCGTCTGTCTCCCTCCCTCCGTCTGTCTCCCTCCCTCCGTCTGTCTCCCTCCCTCCCTCTGTCTCCCTCCCTCTGTCTGTCTCCCTCCCTCCGTCTGTCTCCCTCCCTCCGTCTGTCTCCCTCCCTCCGTCTCGTCTGTCTCCCTCCGTCTGTCTCCCTCCCTCTGTCTGTCTCCCTCCCTCCGTCTGTCTCCCTCCCTCCGTCTGTCTGTCTCCCTCCTCTCTCCGTCTGTCTCCCTCCCTCCCTCTGTCTCCCTCCCTCTGTCTGTCTCCCTCCCTCCCTCTGTCTGTCTCCCTCCCTCCCTCTGTCTCTCTCTCCCTCCCTCCGTCTGTCTCCCTCCCTCCCTCCGTCTGTCTCCCTCCCTCTCTGTCTCCCTCCCTCCCTCTGTCTCCCTCCCTCCCTCTCTGTCTCCCTCCCTCTGTCTGTCTCCCTCCCTCCCTCTCTGTCTCTCTCCCTCCCTCTGTCTGTCTCCCTCCCTCTCGTCTGTCTCCCTCCCTCCGTCTGTCTCCCTCCCTCCCTCCGTCTCTCCTCCCTCTGTCTGTCTCCCTCCCTCTCTCCCTCCCTCTGTCTCCCTCCCTCCGTCTGTCTCCCTCCCTCCCTCCCTCCGTCTCCTCTCCCTCCGTCTCCCTCCCTCCGTCTGTCTCCCTCCCTCCTCCGTCTGTCTCCCTCCCTCCCTCTGTCTGTCTCCCTCCCTCCCTCCGTCTGTCTCCCTCCCTCCGTCTGTCTCCCTCCCTCCCTCCCTCTGTCTGTCTCCCTCCCTCCCTCTGTCTGCCTCCCTCCGTCTGTCTCCCTCCCTCTCGTCTCCCTCTCTGTCTCCCTCCCTCCCTCTGTCTGCCTCCCTCCCTCCGTCTCCCTCCCTCTGTCTGTCTCCCTCCTCTCCCTCTGTCTGTCTCCCTCCCTCTGTCTGTCTCCCTCCCTCCCTCCGTCTGTCTCCCTCCCTCCCTCTGTCTCCCTCTGTCTCTCTGTCTCCCTCCCTCCCTCTGTCTGTCTCCCTCCCTCTCTCTCCCTCTCGTCTGTCTCCCTCCCTCCGTCTGTCTCCCTCCGTCTGTCTCCCTCCCTCTGTCTCCCTCTCTCTCTCCCTCTGTCTCCCTCCCTCCCTCTGTCTGTCTCCCTCCCTCCCTCTCTCTGTCTGTCTCCCTCCCTCCGTCTGTCTCCCTCCCTCCCTCTGTCTGTCTCCCTCCCTCCGTCTGTCTCCCTCCCTCTGTCTCCCTCTGTCTCCCTCCCTCTGTCTGTCTCCCTCCCTCTCCGTCTGTCTCCCTCCCTCTCTCTGTCTCCCTCCCTCCCTCTCTCTGTCTCCCTCCCTCTGTCTGTCTCCCTCCCTCCGTCTGTCTCCCTCCCTCTCTGTCTGTCTCCCTCCCTCCGTCTGTCTCCCTCCCTCCCTCTGTCTCCCTCCCTCCGTCTGTCTCCCTCCGTCTGTCTCCCTCTGTCTCCGTCTCCCTCCGTCTCCCTCCGTCTGTCTCCCTCCGTCTCCCTCCCTCCCTCCGTCTGTCTCCCTCCCTCCGTCTGCCTCCCTCCCTCTGTCTGTCTCCCTCCCTCCGTCTGTCTCCCTCCCTCCTGTCTGCCTCCCTCCGTCTGTCTCCCTCCCTCCCTCTGTCTGCCTCCCTCTGTCTGTCTCCCTCCCTCCCTCTGCCTCCCTCTGTCTGCCTCCCTCCGTCTGTCTCCCTCCCTCCCTCTGTCTCCCTCCCTCCCTCCCTCTGTCTGTCTCCCTCCCTCCCTCTGTCTGTCTCCTCTCCCTCCGTCTGTCTCCCTCCCTCCGTCTGTCTCCCTCCCTCCGTCTGTCTCCCTCCCTCTGTCTGTCTCCCTCCCTCTCTGTCTGTCTCCCTCCCTCCGTCTGTCTCCCTCCGTCTGTCTCCCTCCCTCCCTCCGTCTGTCTCCCTCCCTCCTCTCTCTGTCTGTCTCCCTCCCTCCCTCTGTCTGTCTCCCTCCCTCCCTCTGTCTGTCTCCCTCCCTCCCTCTGTCTGTCTCCCTCCCTCCCTCTGTCTGTCTCCCTCCCTCCCTCTGTCTCCCTCCCTCCCTCTGTCTCCCTCCCTCCCTCTGTCTCCCTCCCTCTCTCTCTCCGTCTCTCTCCCTCCGTCTCCCTCTGTCTCTCTGTCTCCCTCCCTCCCTCTGTCTGTCTCCCTCCCTCCCTCTGTCTCCCTCCCTCCCTCCGTCTCCCTCCCTCCGTCTGTCTCCCTCCCTCTGTCTCCCTCCCTCCGTCTGTCTCCCTCCCTCCTCCGTCTGTCTCCCTCCCTCTGTCTGTCTCCCTCCCTCCGTCTGTCTCCCTCCCTCCGTCCGTCTCCCTCCCTCTGCCTCCCTCTCCCTCCCTCCGTCTGTCTGTCCGTCTGCCTCCCTCCGTCTGCCTCCCTCCGTCTGCCTCCCTCCGTCTGCCTCCCTCCGTCTCCCTCCCTCCCTCTGTCTCCCTCCCTCCCTCTGTCTGTCTCCCTCCCTCCGTCTGTCTCCCTCCCTCCCTCCGTCTGTCTCCCTCCCTCTGTCTGTCTCCCTCCCTCCCTCTGTCTGTCTCCCTCTCTCCCTCCCTCTGTCTGTCTCTGTCTGTCTCCCTCCCTCCCTCTGTCTCCCTCCCTCTCGTCTGTCTCCCTCCCTCCGTCTGTCTGTCTCCCTCCCTCTGTCTGTCTCCCTCCCTCCCTCTGTCTGTCTCCCTCCCTCCGTCTGTCTGTCTCCCTCCCTCTGTCTGTCTCCCTCCCTCTGTCTGTCTCCCTCCCTCCGTCTGTCTGTCTCCCTCCCTCCCTCTGTCTGTCTCCCTCCCTCCGTCTGTCTGTCTCCCTCCCTCCCTCTGTCTGTCTCCCTCCCTCCCTCTGTCTGTCTCCCTCCCTCTGTCTGTCTCCCTCCCTCCTCTCCCTCCCTCTGTCTCCCTCCCTCCCTCTGTCTCCCTCCCTCCCTCTGTCTGCCTCTCCCTCCCTCTGTCTCCCTCCCTCCGTCTCCCTCCCTCTGTCTGTCTCCCTCCCTCCCTCTGTCTGTCTCCCTCCCTCCCTCTGTCTCCCTCCCTCTGTCTCCCTCCCTCTGTCTGTCTCCCTCCGTCTGTCTCCCTCCCTCTGTCTCCCTCCCTCCCTGTCTCCCTCTGTCTGTCTCCCTCCCTCCCTCTGTCTGCCTCCCTCCCTCTGTCTGTCTCCCTCCCTCTCGTCTGCCTCCCTCCCTCTCTCTGTCTCCCTCCCTCCCTCTGTCTGTCTCCCTCCCTCCCTCCGTCTGTCTCCCTCTCTGTCTCCCTCCTCTGTCTGTCTCCCTCCCTCCCTCTGTCTGTCTCCCTCCCTCCCTCCGTCTGTCTCCCTCCCTCCGTCTGTCTCCCTCCCTCCCTCCGTCTGTCTCCCTCCCTCTCTCCCTCCCTCTGTCTCCCTCCCTCCGTCTGTCTCCCTCCCTCCCTCTGTCTGTCTCCCTCCCTCTGTCTCCCTCCCTCCCTCTGTCTCCCTCCCTCCCTCTCGTCTCCCTCCCTCCCTCTGTCTCCCTCCCTCCCTCTCGTCTGTCTCCCTCCCTCTGCCTCCCTCTCTGTCTCCCTCCCTCTGTCTCCCTCCCTCCGTCTGTCTCCCTCCCTCCCTCTGTCTGTCTCCCTCCCTCCCTCTGTCTCCCTCCCTCCCTCTGTCTGTCTCCCTCCCTCCGTCTGTCTCCCTCCCTCCCTCTGTCTGCCTCCCTCCCTCCCTCTGTCTGTCTCCCTCCCTCCCTCTGTCTGCCTCTCCCTCCCTCTGTCTCCCTCCCTCCCTCCCTCTGTCTCCCTCTCTGTCTCCCTCCCTCCGTCTGTCTGTCTCCCTCCCTCCCTCTGTCTGTCTCCCTCCCTCCCTCTGTCTGTCTCCCTCCCTCCCTCCGTCTGTCTCCTCCCTCCCTCCGTCTGTCTCCCTCCCTCTGTCTCCCTCCCTCTGTCTGTCTCCCTCCCTCCCTCCGTCTGTCTCTCTCTCCCTCTGTCTCCCTCCCTCTGTCTCCCTCCCTCCCTCTGTCTGTCTCCCTCCCTCTGTCTCCCTCCCTCCGTCTGTCTCCCTCCCTCCCTCTGTCTGTCTCCCTCCCTCCCTCCGTCTGTCTCCCTCCCTCCGTCTGTCTCTCTCCCTCTCTCTCCCTCCGTCTGTCTCCCTCCCTCCCTCTGTCTGTCTCCCTCCCTCCCTCTGTCTGTCTCCCTCCCTCCCTCTGTCTCCCTCCCTCCGTCTCCTCTCCCTCCCTCTGTCTGTCTCCCTCCCTCTCCCTCTGTCTCCCTCCCTCCCTCTGTCTCCCTCCCTCCCTCTGTCTGTCTCCCTCCCTCCCTCTGTCTGTCTCCCTCCCTCTGTCTGTCTCCCTCCCTCTGTCTGTCTGTCTCCCTCCCTCCGTCTGTCTCCCTCCCTCCGTCTGTCTCCCTCCCTCCCTCTGTCTGTCTCCCTCCCTCTGTCTGTCTCCCTCCCTCTCGTCTGTCTCCCTCCCTCCGTCTGTCTCCCTCCCTCCCTCTGTCTGTCTCCCTCCCTCTCGTCTGTCTCCCTCCCTCCGTCTGTCTCCCTCCCTCCCTCTGTCTGTCTCCCTCCCTCCCTCTGTCTGTCTCCCTCCCTCTGTCTGTCTCCCTCCCTCTGCCTCCCTCCCTCTGTCTGTCTCCCTCCCTCCCTCCGTCTGTCTCCCTCCCTCCCTCTGTCTGTCTCCCTCCCTCCGTCTGTCTCCCTCCCTCCGTCTGTCTCCCTCCCTCCGTCTGTCTCCCTCCCTCTGTCTGTCTCCCTCCCTCTGTCTGTCTCCCTCCCTCCGTCTGTCTGTCTCCCTCCCTCCCTCCGTCTGTCTGTCTCCCTCCCTCCCTCCGTCTGTCTGTCTCCCTCCCTCCCTCTGTCTGTCTCCCTCCCTCCATCCGTCTGTCTGTCTGTCTCCCTCCCTCCCTCCGTCTGTCTGTCTCCCTCCCTCCCTCTGTCTGTCTCCCTCCCTCCCTCTGTCTGTCTCCCTCCCTCCCTCCGTCTGTCTGTCTCCCTCCCTCCCTCTGTCTGTCTCCCTCCCTCTGTCTGTCTCCCTCCGTCTGTCTCCCTCCCTCCCTCTGTCTCCCTCCCTCCCTCTGTCTGTCTCCCTCCCTCTGTCTGTCTCCCTCCCTCCCTCTGTCTCCCTCCCTCCCTCTGTCTGTCTCCCTCCCTCTGTCTGTCTCCCTCCCTCCGTCTCTCTGTCTCCCTCCCTCTGTCTGTCTCCCTCCCTCCCTCTGTCTCCCTCCCTCTGTCTCTCTGTCTCCCTCCCTCTGTCTGTCTCCCTCCCTCTGTCTGTCTCCCTCCCTCTGTCTGTCTCCCTCCCTCCGTCTCTGTCTGTCTCCCTCCGTCTGTCTCCGTCTCCCTCCCTCTGTCTGTCTCCCTCCCTCTGTCTGTCTCCCTCCCTCCGTCTCCCTCCGTCTGTCTCCCTCCCTCTCGTCTCCCTCCCTCTGTCTCCCTCCCTCCCTCTGTCTCCCTCCCTCCCTCTGTCTCCTCTCCCTCTGTCTCCCTCCCTCCCTCTGTCTGCCTCCCTCCGTCTGTCTCCCTCCCTCCGTCTGTCTCCCTCCCTCCCTCTGTCTGTCTCCCTCCCTCCCTCTCCGTCTGTCTCCCTCCCTCCCGTCTGTCTCCCTCCCTCCCTCTGTCTCTCTCCCTCCCTCTGTCTGTCTCCCTCCCTCCCTCTGTCTCTCTGTCTCCCTCCCTCCGTCTCCCTCCCTCTGTCTGTCTCCCTCCCTCCCTCCCTCTGTCTGTCTCCCTCCCTCCCTCGGTCTGTCTCCCTCCCTCCCTCTGTCTCCCTCCCTCCCTCCCTCTGTCTCCCTCCCTCCCTCTGTCTGTCTCCCTCCCTCCCTCTGTCTGTCTCCCTCCCTCCCTCTGTCTGTCTCCCTCCCTCCCTCTGTCTGTCTCCCTCCCTCCCTCCGTCTGTCTCCCTCCCTCCCTCTGTCTGTCTCCCTCCCTCCCTCTGTCTGTCTCCCTCCCTCCCTCTGTCTGTCTCCCTCCCTCCGTCTGTCTGTCTCCCTCCCTCCCTCTGTCTGTCTCCCTCCCTCCGTCTGTCTCCCTCCCTCCGTCTGTCTGTCTCCCTCCCTCCGTCTGTCTCCCTCCCTCTGTCTGTCTCCCTCCCTCCGTCTGTCTCCCTCCCTCTGTCTCCCTCCCTCCCTCTGTCTCCCTCCCTCCCTCTGTCTGTCTCCCTCCCTCCCTCTGTCTGCCCTCCCTCCCTCTGTCTGCCTCCCTCCGTCTCCCTCTGTCTGTCTCCCTCCCTCCCTCTGTCTGTCTCCCTCCCTCCCTCTGTCTGTCTCCCTCCCTCCTCTGTCTGTCTCCCTCCCTCCCTCTGTCTGTCTCCCTCCCTCCCTCCGTCTGTCTCCTCTCCCTCTGTCTCCCTCCCTCCCTCTGTCTGTCTCCCTCCCTCTGTCTGTCTCCCTCCCTCTGTCTGTCTCCCTCCCTCCCTCTGTCTGTCTCCCTCCCTCTGTCTGTCTCCCTCCCTCCCTCCGTCTGTCTCCCTCCCTCCCTCTGTCTCCCTCCCTCTGTCTGTCTCCCTCCCTCCCTCCGTCTCTGTCTCCCTCCCTCTGTCTGTCTCCCTCCCTCCCTCTGTCTGTCTCCCTCCCTCCCTCTGTCTGTCTCCCTCCCTCTGTCTGTCTCCCTCCCTCCGTCTCCCTCCGTCTGTCTGTCTCCCTCCCTCTCGTCTGTCTGTCTCCCTCCCTCTGTCTGTCTCCCTCCCTCTGTCTCCCTCCCTCCCTCTGTCTCCCTCCCTCCCTCTGTCTGTCTCCCTCCCTCCCTCCCTCTGTCTCCCTCCCTCCCTCTGTCTGCCCTCCCTCCCTCTGTCTCCCTCCCTCTGTCTGTCTCCCTCCCTCCCTCTGTCTGTCTCCCTCCCTCTGTCTCCCTCCCTCCCTCTGTCTGTCTCTCTGTCTCCCTCCCTCTGTCTCTCTCTCTCCCTCCCTCTGTCTGTCTCCCTCCCTCTGTCTGTCTCCCTCCGTCTCCCTCTGTCTGTCTCCCTCCCTCTGTCTGTCTCCCTCCCTCTGTCTCCCTCCGTCTGTCTGTCTCCCTCCCTCCCTCTGTCTGTCTCCCTCCCTCCGTCTGTCTCCCTCCCTCCCTCCGTCTGTCTCCCTCCCTCCCTCTGTCTCCCTCCCTCCGTCTCCCTCCCTCTGTCTCCCTCCCTCCCTCTGTCTGCCTCCCTCCCTCTGTCTCCCTCCCTCTGTCTGTCTCCCTCCCTCCCTCTGTCTGTCTCCCTCCCTCCCTCTCTGTCTCCCTCCCTCCGTCTGTCTCCCTCCCTCTCGTCTGTCTCCCTCCCTCCGTCTGTCTCCCTCCCTCCCTCTGTCTGTCTCCCTCCCTCCCTCTGTCTGTCTCTGTCTCCCTCCCTCCGTCTGTCTCCCTCCCTCCGTCTGTCTCCCTCCCTCTGTCTGTCTCCCTCCCTCCCTCTGTCTGTCTCCCTCCCTCCGTCTGTCTCTCTCCCTCGTCTGTCTCCCTCCCTCTGTCTGTCTCCCTCCCTCTGTCTGTCTCCCTCCCTCTGTCTGTCTCCCTCCCTCTGTCTGTCTCCCTCCCTCCCTCTGTCTGCCTCCCTCCCTCTGTCTCCCTCCCTCCCTCTGTCTGTCTCCCTCCCTCCGTCTGTCTCCCTCTGTCTCCCTCCCTCTGTCTGTCTCCCTCCCTCCGTCTGTCTCCCTCCCTCTGTCTGTCTCCCTCCCTCCCTCTGTCTGCCTCCCTCCCTCTGTCTGTCTGTCTCCCTCCCTCCGTCTGTCTCCCTCCCTCCGTCTGTCTCCCTCCCTCCTGTCTGTCTCCCTCCCTCCCTCTCCGTCTGTCTCCCTCCCTCCGTCTGTCTCCCTCCCTCCCTCTGTCTGTCTCCCTCCCTCCCTCTGTCTGTCTCCCTCTCTCTCCCTCCCTCTGTCTGTCTCCCTCCCTCCCTCTGTCTGTCTCCCTCCCTCTGTCTGTCTGTCTCCCTCCCTCTGTCTGTCTGTCTCCCTCCCTCCGTCTGTCTCCCTCCCTCCCTCTGTCTGTCTCCCTCCCTCTGTCTGTCTCCCTCCCTCTGTCTGTCTCCCTCCCTCCCTCTGTCTGTCTCCCTCCCTCTGTCTCTCCCTCTGTCTGTCTCCCTCCCTCCCTCTGTCTCCCTCCCTCCCTCTGTCTGTCTCCCTCCCTCCCTCTGTCTCCCTCCCTCCCTCTGTCTCCCTCCCTCCGTCTGTCTCCCTCCCTCCCTCTGTCTCCCTCCCTCCCTCTGTCTCTCTGTCTGTCTCCCTCCCTCTGTCTGCCTCTGTCTCCCTCCCTCCCTCTGTCTGTCTCCCTCCCTCCCTCTCTCTGTCTCCCTCCCTCTGTCTGTCTCCCTCCCTCCCTCTGTCTGTCTCCCTCCCTCTGTCTCCCTCCCTCTGTCTGTCTCCCTCCCTCCGTCTGTCTCCCTCCCTCCGTCTGTCTGTCTCCCTCCTCTCTCTCTCTGTCTGTCTCCCTCCCTCCCTCTGTCTGTCTCCCTCCCTCTGTCTGTCTCCCTCCGTCTGTCTCCCTCCCTCTGTCTGTCTCCCTCCCTCCCTCTGTCTGCCTCCCTCTCGTCTCTCCCTCCCTCTGTCTCCCTCCCTCCGTCTCCCTCTGTCTGTCTCCCTCCCTCCGTCTGTCTGTCTCCCTCCCTCCCTCTGTCTCGTCTCCCTCCCTCCCTCTGTCTGTCTGTCTCCCTCCCTCCCTCTGTCTGTCTCCCTCCCTCCGTCTCCCTCCCTCTGTCTGTCTCCCTCCCTCCCTCTGTCTCCCTCCCTCCCTCTGTCTCCCTCCCTCTCGTCTGTCTCCCTCCCTCCCTCTGTCTGTCTCCCTCCCTCCCTCTGTCTCCCTCCGTCTGTCTCCCTCCCTCCGTCTGTCTCCCTCCCTCTGTCTGTCTCCCTCCCTCTGTCTGTCTCCCTCCCTCCCTCCGTCTGTCTCCCTCCCTCCCTCTGACTGTCTCCGTCTGTCTCCCTCCCTCCCTCTGTCTGTCTCCCTCCCTCCCTCTGTCTCCCTCCCTCCGTCTGTCTCCCTCCCTCCGTCTCTCTGTCTCTCCTCCCTCCCTCTGTCTCCCTCCCTCCCTCTGTCTGTCTCCCTCCCTCCCTCTGTCTGTCTCCCTCCCTCTGTCTGTCTCCCTCCCTCTGCCTCCCTCCCTCCGTCTGTCTCCCTCCCTCCCTCTGTCTCCCTCCCTCCCTCTGTCTCCCTCCCTCCCTCTGTCTGCTCTCCCTCCCTCCCTCTGTCTGTCTCCCTCCCTCCCTCTGTCTCGTCTCCCTCCCTCCCTCTGTCTGTCTCCCTCCCTCCCTCTGTCTGTCCTCCCTCCCTCTGTCTGTCTCCCTCCCTCTGTCTGTCTCCCTCCCTCTCCTCTGTCTCCCTCCCTCCCTCTGTCTCCCTCCCTCCCTCTGTCTGTCTCCCTCCCTCCCTCTGTCTCCCTCCCTCCGTCTGTCTCCCTCCCTCCCTCTGTCTGTCTCCCTCCCTCCCTCCGTCTGTCTCCCTCCCTCCCGTCTGTCTGTCTGTCTCCCTCCCTCCCTCTCTCTGTCTCCCTCCCTCCTCTGTCTCCCTCCCTCTGTCTGTCTCCCTCCCTCCCTCTGTCTCTCTCCCTCCGTCTGTCTCCCTCCCTCCCTCTGTCTCTCTCCCTCCCTCTGTCTCCCTCCCTCCGTCTGTCTCCCTCCCTCCGTCTGTCTGTCTCCCTCCCTCCCTCCCTCTGTCTCCCTCCCTCCCTCTGTCTCCCTCCCTCCCTCTGTCTCTCTGTCTCCCTCCCTCTGTCTGTCTCCCTCCCTCTGTCTGTCTCCCTCCCTCTGTCTGTCTCCCTCTCCTGTCTCCCTCCCTCCCTCTGTCTGTCTGTCTCCCTCCCTCTCCTCCCTCCGTCTGTCTCCCTCCCTCTGTCTGTCTCCCTCCCTCCCTCCGTCTGTCTCCCTCCCTCTGTCTCCCTCCCTCCCTCTGTCTCCCTCCCTCCCTCTGTCTCCCTCCCTCCCTCTGTCTGTCTCCCTCCCTCCCTCTGTCTGTCTCCCTCCCTCCCTCCCTCTGTCTGTCTCCCTCCCTCCCTCTGTCTGTCTCCCTCCCTCCGTCTGTCTCCCTCCCTCTGTCTCCCTCCGTCTCCCTCCCTCTGTCTGTCTCCCTCCCTCTGCCTCCCTCTGTCTGTCTCCCTCCCTCCGTCTCCCTCCGTCTGTCTGTCTCCCTCCCTCCCTCTGTCTGTCTCCCTCCCTCCCTCTGTCTGTCTCCCTCCCTCTGTCTGTCTCCCTCCCTCCCTCTGTCTCCCTCCCTCCCTCTGTCTGCCTCCCTCCCTCTGCCTCTGTCTCCCTCCCTCTGTCTGCCTCTCTGTCTGTCTCCCTCCCTCTGTCTGTCTGCCTCCCTCCCTCTGTCTCCCTCCCTCCGTCTGCCTCCCTCTGTCTGCCTCCCTCCCTCTGTCTCCCTCCCTGTCTGTCTGTCTCCCTCCCTCCCTCTGTCTGTCTCCCTCCCTCCCTCTGTCTCCCTCCCTCCGTCTGTCTGTCTCCCTCCCTCTGTCTCCCTCCCTCCGTCTGTCTGTCTCCCTCCCTCCGTCTGTCTGTCTCCCTCCCTCCGTCTGTCTCCCTCCCTCTGTCTCCCTCCCTCCCTCTGTCTGTCTCCCTCCCTCCGTCTGTCTGTCTGTCTCCCTCCCTCCGTCTGTCTGTCTCCCTCCGTCTGTCTGTCTCCCTCCCTCCGTCTGTCTGTCTCCCTCCGTCTGTCCGTCTGTCTGTCTCCCTCCCTCCGTCTCCCTGTCTGTGTCTGTCTGTCTGTCTCCCTCCCTCCGTCTGTCTGTCTCCCTCTGTCTCCCTCCGTCTGTCTGTCTCCCTCCCTCTCCGTCTGTCTCCCTCCCTCTCTGTCTCCCTCCCTCTGTCTGTCTCCTGTCTCCCTCCCTCTGTCTCCCTCCGTCTGTCTGTCTCCCTCCCTCCCTCTGTCTCCCTCCCTCTGTCTCTCCCTCCGTCTCCCTCCCTCTGTCTGCCTCCCTCCCTCTGTCTGTCTCCCTCCCTCCCTCTGTCTGTCTCCCTCCCTCCCTCTGTCTGTCTCCCTCCCTCCCTCCCTCTGTCTGTCTCCCTCCCTCCCTCCCTGTCTGTCTCCCTCCCTCCCTCTGTCTCCCTCCCTCCCTCTGTCTGTCTCCCTCCCTCTGTCTCCCTCCCTCCGTCTCCCTCCCTCTGTCTGTCTCCCTCCCTCCGTCTGTCTCTCTCCCTCCCTCCCTCTGTCTGTCTCCTCTCTCTCTCTGTCTGTCTCCCTCCCTCTCTCCCTCCCTCCCTCTGTCTGTCTGTCTCCCTCCCTCTGTCTGTCTCCCTCCCTCCCTCTCTGTCTCCCTCCGTCTCCCTCCCTCTGTCTGCCTCCCTCCCTCCGTCTGTCTCCCTCCCTCTGTCTCCCTCCCTCCCTCTGTCTCCCTCCCTCCCTCTGTCTCCCTCCCTCCGTCTGTCTCCCTCCCTCCCGTCTGTCTCCCTCCCTCCCTCTGTCTCCCTCCCTCCCTCCGTCTGTCTCCCTCCCTCCCTCCGTCTGTCTCCCTCCCTCCCTCTGTCTCCCTCCCTCTCTGTCTCCCTCTCTCCGTCTCCCTCCGTCTGTCTCCCTCCCTCCCTCTGTCTGTCTCCCTCCCTCCGTCTGTCTCCCTCCCTCTGTCTGTCTCCCTCCCTCTGTCTGTCTCCCTCCCTCTGTCTGTCTCCCTCCCTCTGTCTGTCTCCCTCCGTCTGTCTGTCTCCCTCCCTCCGTCTGTCTCCCTCTCTGTCTGCCTCCCTCCGTCTGCCTCCCTCTGTCTGCCTCCCTCTGTCTGTCTCCCTCCCTCTGTCTGTCTCCCTCCCTCCCTCTGTCTGTCTCCCTCTCGTCTGTCTGTCTCCTCCTCCCTCTGTCTGTCTCCCTCCCTCTGTCTGTCTCCCTCCCTCCCTCTGTCTGTCTCCCTCCCTCTCTGTCTCCCTCCCTCCCTCTGTCTCCCTCCGTCTCCCTCCCTGTCTCTCTCCCTCCCTCCGTCTGTCTCCCTCCCTCTCTGTCTCCCTCCCTCTGTCTCCCTCCCTCCCTCTGTCTGTCTCCCTCCCTCCGTCTGTCTCCCTCCCTCCCTCTGTCTGCCTCCCTCCCTCTGTCTGTCTCGCCTCCCTCTGTCTGTCTCCCTCCCTCCGTCTGTCTCCCTCCCTCCGTCTGTCTCCCTCCCTCCCTCTGTCTCCCTCCCTCCGTCTCCCTCCGTCTCCCTCTGTCTCCCTCCCTCTGTCTCCCTCCTCTCCCTCCGTCTGTCTCCGTCTCCCTCCCTCTGTCTGTCTCCCTCCCTCCCTCTGTCTGTCTCCCTCCCTCCCTCTGTCTGTCTCCCTCCCTCCGTCTGTCTCCCTCCCTCCCTCCGTCTGTCTCCCTCCCTCCCTCTGTCTGTCTCTCTCCCTCCCTCCGTCTGTCTGTCTCCCTCCCTCCGTCTGTCTGTCTCCCTCCCTCCGTCTCCCTCCCTCCGTCTGTCTGTCTCCCTCCCTACCTGTCTCTCTCCCTCCCTCTGTCTGTCTCCCTCCCTCCCTCTGTCTCCCTCCCTCCCTCCCTCCGTCTGTCTGCCTCCCTCCCTCCGTCTGTCTCTCTCCCTCCCTCCCTCCCTCCGTCTGTCTCCCTCCCTCTGCCTCCCTCCGTCTGTCTCTCTCCCTCCCTCCGTCTGTCTCCCTCCCTCCGTCTCCCTCCCTCGTCTGTCTCCCTCCCTCCGTCTGTCTCCCTCCCTCCGTCTGTCTCCCTCCCTCCGTCTGTCTCCCTCCCTCCGTCTGTCTCCCTCCCTCTCTGTCTCCCTCCCTCCGTCTGTCTCCCTCCCTCCCTCCCTCTGTCTGTCTCCCTCCCTCCCTCCGTCTGTCTGTCTCCCTCCCTCCCTGTCTGTCTCCCTCCGTCTCCTCTGTCTGTCTCCCTCCCTCCGTCTGTCTCCCTCTCCTCTGTCTCCCTCCCTCCCTCTGTCTCCCTCCCTCCCTCTGTCTGTCTCCCTCCCTCCCTCTGTCTGTCTCCCTCCCTGTCTCCCTCTGTCTGTCTCCCTCCCTCTGTCTCCCTCCGTCTGTCTCCCTCCCTCTGTCTCCCTCTGTCTGTCTCCCTCCCTCCGTCTGTCTCCCTCCCTCTCTGTCTCCCTCTGTCTGTCTCCCTCCCTCCGTCTGTCTCCCTCTGTCTCCCTCCCTCTGTCTCCCTCCCTCTGTCTGTCTCCCTCCCTCCCTCTGTCTGTCTCCCTCCCTCCGTCTGTCTCCCTCCCTCTGTCTGTCTCCCTCCCTCTGTCTGTCTCCCTCCCTCTGTCTGTCTCCCTCCCTCCGTCTCCCTCCCTCCGTCTGTCTCCCTCCCTCCGTCTCCCTCCCTCTGTCTCCCTCCCTCTGTCTCCCTCCCTCCCTCCCTCTGTCTGTCTCCCTCCCTCCGTCTGTCTCCCTCCCTCCGTCTGTCTCCCTCCCTCCCTCCCTCTGTCTGTCTCCCTCCCTCCCTCTGTCTCTCCTCCCTCCGTCTGTCTCCCTCCCTCCTCTGTCTCCCTCCGTCTGTCTCCCTCCCTCCCTCTGTCTGTCTCCCTCCCTCCGTCTGTCTGTCTCCCTCCCTCTGTCTGTCTCCCTCCCTCCCTCCCTCCGTCTGTCTCCCTCCCTCCCTCTGTCTCCCTCCCTCCTCTGTCTCCCTCCCTCCCTCTGTCTCCCTCCCTCTGTCTCCCTCCCTCCCTCTGTCTGTCTCCCTCCCTCCCTCTGTCTGTCTCCCTCCCTCCCTCTGTCTCCCTCCCTCCCTCTGTCTCCCTCCCTCTGTCTGCCTCCCTCCCTCTGTCTCCCTCCCTCCCTCCGTCTCCCTCCCTCCCTCCCTCTGTCTGTCTCCCTCCCTCCCTCTGTCTCCCTCCCTCCCTCTGTCTCCCTCCCTCCCTCTGTCTGTCTCCCTCCCTCTGTCTGTCTCCCTCCCTCTGTCTGTCTCCCTCCCTCCCTCTGTCTGTCTGTCTCCCTCCCTCTGTCTGTCTCCCTCCCTCCCTCCGTCTGTCTGTCTCCCTCTCTCTCCCTCCGTCTGTCTGTCTCCCTCTCGTCTCCCTCCGTCTGTCTGTCTCCCTCCCTCCCTCCGTCTGTCTGTCTCCCTCCCTCCCTCCCTCTGTCTGTCTCCCTCCCTCTGTCTCCCTCCCTCCCTCCCTCTGTCTGTCTCCCTCCCTCCCTCTGTCTGTCTCCCTCCCTCCCTGTCTGTCTCCCTCCCTCTCTGTCTCCCTCCCTCCCTCCCTCTGTCTGTCTCCCTCCCTCCCTCTGTCTCCCTCCCTCTCTCTGTCTCCCTCCCTCCGTCTGTCTCCCTCCCTCTCTGTCTGTCTCCCTCCCTCTGTCTCCTCCCTCCCTCCCTCTGTCTGTCTCCCTCCCTCCTCTGTCTGTCTCCCTCCCTCCGTCTGTCTCCCTCCCTCCGTCTGTCTCCCTCCCTCTGTCTGTCTCCCTCTCGTCTGTCTCCCTCCCTCTGTCTCCCTCTGTCTGCCTCCCTCCCTCTGTCTGCCTCCCTCCGTCTGCCTCCCTCTCTGTCTGCCTCCCTCCCTCTCCGTCTGTCTCCCTCCCTGTCTGTCTCCCTCCCTCCGTCTGTCTCCCTCCCTCGTCTGTCTCCCTCCCTCCGTCTGTCTCCCTCCGTCTGCCTCTGTCTCCCTCCCTCCCTCTGTCTGTCTCCCTCCCTCCCTCTGTCTCTCTGTCTGTCTGCCTCTCTGTCTGTCTCCCTCCCTCCGTCCGTCTGTCTGTCTCCCTCCCTCCGTCTGTCTCCCTCCCTCCCTCTGTCTCCCTCCCTCCCTCTGTCTCCCTCCCTCCGTCTGTCTGCCTCCCTCCCTCTGTCTCCCTCCGTCTGTCTCCCTCCGTCTCCCTCCCTCTGTCTCCCTCCCTCCGTCTCCCTCCCTCTGTCTGTCTCCCTCCCTCTGTCTCCCTCCCTCTGCCTCCCTCCTGTCTCCCTCCCTCCCTCTGTCTCCCTCCCTCTGTCTGTCTCCCTCCCTCCCTCTGTCTGCCTCCCTCCGTCTCCCTCCCTCCGTCTGTCTCCTCTCCCTCTGTCTCTCTCCCTCCCTCCCTCTCTCTGTCTCCCTCCCTCCCTCTGTCTCCCTCCCTCCCTCCCTCCGTCTGTCTCCCTCCCTCCCTCTGTCTCCCTCCCTCCCTCCCTCTGTCTGTCTCCCTCTGTCTCCCTCCCTCCGTCTCCCTCCGTCTGTCTCCCTCCCTCTGTCTCCCTCCCTCCGTCTGCCTCCCTCCGTCTGCCTCCCTCCGTCTCCCTCCCTCTGTCTGTCTCCCTCCCTCCCTCTGTCTCCCTCCCTCCGTCTGTCTCCCTCCCTCTGTCTGTCTCGTCTGTCTCCCTCCCTCCGTCTCTCTGTCTGTCTGTCTCCCTCCCTCCGTCTGTCTGTCTCCCTCCGTCTCCCTCCCTCCCTCTGTCTCCCTCCCTCCCTCCGTCTGTCTCCCTCCCTCCCTCCGTCTGTCTCCCTCCCTCCGTCCTCGTCTCCCTCCCTCCGTCTGCCTCCCTCCGTCTGTCTGTCTCCCTCTGTCTGTCTGTCTCCCTCCGTCTGTCTCGTCTGTCTCCCTCCCTCCGTCTGTCTGTCTGTCTCTCTCTCCCTCTGTCTGTCTGTCTCCCTCCCTCTGTCTGTCTCCCTCTCTCTCTCTGTCTCCCTCCGTCTGTCTGTCTCCCTCCCTCTCTGTCTGTCTGTCTGTCTCCCTCCCTCCGTCTCCGTCTGTCTCCCTCCGTCTGTCTGTCTGTCTGTCTCCCTCCGTCTCCCTCCCTCCGTCTCCGTCTGTCTCCCTCCGTCTCCCTCCCTCCGTCTCCGTCTGTCTCCCTCCGTCTGTCTGTCTCCCTCCGTCTGTCTGTCTGCCTCCCTCTCCGTCTGTCTGTCTCCCTCCCTCTGTCTGTCTCCCTCCGTCTGCTCTGTCTCCCTCCCTCCGTCTGTCTGTCTCCCTCCTCTCTGTCTGTCTCCCTCCCTCCCTCCGTCTGTCTCCCGTCTCTCTGTCTGTCTGTCTCCCTCCCTCCGTCTGTCTGTCTCCCTCCCTCTGTCTGTCTCGTCTGTCTGTCTCCCTCTGTCTGTCTGTCTGTCTCCCTCCCTCCCTCTGTCTGTCTCCCTCCCTCCGTCTGTCTGTCTCCCTCCGTCTCTCTGTCTGTCTCCCTCCCTCTGTCTGTCTCTCTCCCTCCGTCTGTCCTCCCTCCGTCTGTCTCCCTCCCTCCGTCTCCCTCCGTCTGTCTCTCCCTCCGTCTGCCTCCCTCCCTCTGTCTGCCTCCCTCCCTCCGTCTGCCTCCCTCCCTCCGTCTGCTCTGTCCTCCCTCCCTCCGCTCTGTCTGTCTCCCTCCCTCCGTCTGTCTGCCTCCCTCCCTCTGTCTGCCTCCCTCCCTCCCTCTGTCTGCCTCCCTCCGTCTGTCTCCCTCCCTCCGTCTGCCTCCCTCCCTCCGTCTGTCTGCCCTCCCTCCCTCTGTCTCCCTCCCTCCGTCTGTCTCCCTCCCTCCCTCTGTCTGCCTCTCTCTCTCTCTGTCTCCCTCCCTCCCTCTGTCTCCCTCTGTCTGCCTCCCTCCCTCCGTCTGTCTGTCTCCCTCCCTCCGTCTGTCTGTCTCCCTCCCTCCCTCTGTCTGTCTCCCTCCCTCCCTCTGTCTGTCTGTCTCCCTCCCTCTGTCTGTCTCCCTCCCTCCCTCCGTCTGTCTGCCTCCCTCCCTCTGTCTGCCTCCCTCTCTCTCTGTCTCCCTCCCTCCCTCTCGTCTGTCTCCCTCCCTCCCTCTGTCTGCCTGTCTCCCTCCCTCTGTCTGTCTCCCTCCCTCCGTCTGTCTCCCTCCCTCCCTCCGTCTGTCTCCCTCCCTCTGTCTCCCTCCGTCTGTCTCCCTCCCTCCTCTCTCGTCTGTCTCCCTCCCTCCGTCTCCCTCTGTCTCCCTCCGTCTCCCTCCGTCTGTCCCTCTGTCTCCCTCCCTCTCTGTCTGTCTCCCTCCCTCCGTCTGTCTCCCTCCGTCTGTCTCCCTCCGTCTGTCTCCCTCCCTCCCTCTGTCTCCCTCCCTCCCTCCCTCCGTCTCCCTCCCTCCCTCTGTCTGTCTCCCTCCCTCCGTCTCCTCTGTCTGTCTCCCCCTCCCTCTGTCTGTCTGTCTCCCTCCCTCCTGTCTGCCTCCCTCTCGTCTGTCTCCCTCCCTCCCTCTGTCTGTCTCCCTCCCTCTCTGTCTCCCTCCCTCCGTCTGTCTCCCTCCCTCCGTCTCCCTCCCTCCGTCTCCCTCTCCTCCGTCTCCCTCCCTCTCCGTCTGCCTCCCTCCGTCTGTCTCCCTCCCTCCGTCTGCCTCTCTCCCTCCCTCCGTCTGTCTCCCTCCCTCCCGTCTGTCTCCCTCCGTCTGCCTCCCTCCGTCTGTCTCTCTCTCCGTCTGCCTCCCTCCGTCTGCTCTCCCTCCCTCCCTCTGTCTGCCTCCCTCCCTCTCTCTGTCTCCCTCTCTGTCTCCCTCCCTCCGTCTGTCTCTCCTCCCTCCCTCTCTCTGTCTCCCTCCCTCCCTCTGTCTCCCTCCCTCCCTCCCTCTGTCTCCCTCCCTCCGTCTGTCTGCCTCCCTCTCGTCTCCGTCTGTCTGTCTCCCTCCCTCCGTCTGTCTGTCTCCCTCCGTCCGTCTGTCTGTCTCCCTCCGTCCGTCTGTCTGTCTCCCTCCGTCCGTCTGTCTGTCTCCCTCCCTCTGCCTCCCTCCGTCTGTCTCCCTCCCTCCGTCTGTCTCCCTCCCTCCGTCTGTCTCCCTCCCTCCGTCTGTCTCCCTCCCTCCGTCTGTCTCCCTCCCTCCGTCTGTCTCCCTCCCTCCGTCTGTCTCCCTCCCTCCGTCTGTCTCCCTCCGTCTCCCTCCGTCTCCCTCCCTCCGTCCGTCTCCCTCCCTCTGTCTGTCTCCCTCCCTCCCTCCCTCCGTCTGTCTCCCTCCCTCCCTCTGTCTGTCTGTCTGTCTCCCTCCGTCTGTCTGTCTGTCTCCCTCCGTCTCCCTCCGTCTCCCTCCGTCTCCCTCCGTCTCCCTCCCTCTGTCTCCCTCCCTCCGTCTCCCTCCCTCCGTCTCCCTCCCTCTGTCTCCCTCCCTCTGTCTGTCTCCCTCCCTCCGTCTGTCTCCCTCCGTCTGTCTCCCTCCGTCTGTCTCCCTCCCTCCGTCTGTCTCCCTCCCTCTGTCTGTCTCCCTCCCTCCCTCTGTCTGTCTCCCTCCCTCCGTCTCCGTGTCTCCCTCCCTCCGTCTGTCTCCCTCCCTCCGTCTGTCTCCCTCCCTCCGTCTGTCTCCCTCCGTCTCCCTCCGTCTCCCTCCCTCCGTCCGTCTCCCTCCCTCCGTCCGTCTCCCTCCCTCCCTCCCTCCGTCCGTCTCCCTCCCTCCCTCTGTCTCCGTCTCTCTGTCTCCCTCCCTCTGTCTGTCTCCCTCCTCTCCCTCTCTGTCTCCCTCCCTCTCTCTCTGTCTCCCTCCCTCCGTCTGTCTCCCTCCCTCCTCTGTCTCCTCCCTCCCTCTGTCTGTCTCCCTCCCTCCCTCTGTCTGTCTCCCTCCCTCCGTCTGTCTCCCTCCGTCTCCTCCCTCCCTCTGTCTGTCTCCCTCCCTCCGTCTGTCTCCCTCCCTCTGTCTGTCTCCCTCCGTCTGTCTGTCTCCCTCCCTCCCTCTGTCTGTCTCCCTCCCTCCCTCCGTCTCCCTCTGTCTCCCTCCCTCTGTCTGTCTCCCTCCCTCCCTCTGTCTGTCTGTCTCCCTCCCTCCGTCTGTCTGTCTCCCTCCCTCCCTCTGTCTGTCTGTCTCCCTCCCTCCCTCTGTCTGTCTCCCTCCCTCCGTCTGTCTCCCTCCCTCCGTCTGTCTCCCTCCCTCCCTCTGTCTGTCTCCCTCCCTCCCTCTGTCTGCTCTCCGTCTCCCTCCCTCCCTCTGTCTGTCTCCCTCCCTCCCTCTGTCTGTCTCCCTCCCTCCCTCTGTCTGTCTCCCTCCCTCCGTCTGTCTGTCTCCCTCCCTCCGTCTGTCTGTCTCCCTCCCTCCCTCTGTCTGTCTCCTCCCTCCCTCCGTCTGTCTCCTCTCCCTCCGTCTCCCTCCCTCCGTCCGTCTGTCTCCCTCCCTCCGTCTGTCTCCCTCCCTCCGTCTGTCTCCCTCCCTCTGTCTGTCTCCCTCCCTCCGTCTGTCTGTCTCCCTCCCTCCCTCTGTCTGTCTCCCTCCCTCTGTCTGTCTCCCTCCGTCTGTCTCTCCTCCCTCCCTCCGTCTGTCTGTCTGTCTCCCTCCCTCCTGTCTCCCTCCCTCCGTCTGTCTCCCTCCCTCCCTCCGTCTGTCTCCCTCCCTCCTGTCTCCCTCCCTCCGTCTCCCTCCGTCTGTCTGTCTCCCTCCCTCCCTCTGTCTGTCTCCCTCCTCCCTCCGTCTGTCTCCCTCCCTCCCTCCGTCTGTCTCCCTCCCTCCGTCTGTCTCCCTCCCTCCCGTCTGTCTCCCTCCTCGTCTCCCTCCTCCGTCTGTCTCCCTCCCTCCGTCTGTCTGTCTCCCTCCCTCCCTCTGTCTGTCTCCCTCCCTCCGTCTGTCTGTCTCCCTCCCTCTGTCTGTCTGCTCTCCCTCCCTCTGTCTGTCTCCCTCTCCCTCCGTCTGTCTCCCTCCGTCTGTCTGTCTCCCTCCCTCTGTCTGTCTGTCTGTCTCCCTCCCTCCGTCTGTCTGTCTCCCTCCCTCCCTCTGTCTCCCTCCCTCTGTCTCCCTCCCTCTGTCTCCCTCCCTCTGTCTGTCTCCCTCCCTCCCTCCCTCCGTCTGTCTGTCTCCCTCCCTCCGTCTGTCTGTCTGTCTGTCTCCCTCCCTCCGTCTGTCTCCCTCCCTCCGTCTGTCTGTCTCCCTCCCTCCGTCTGTCTGTCTCCCTCCCTCCGTCTGTCTGTCTCTCCCTCCCTCTGTCTGTCTCCCTCCCTCCCTCTGTCTGTCTCCCTCCCTCCCTCTGTCTGTCTCCCTCCCTCCGTCTGTCTGCTCTCCCTCCCTCCGTCTGTCTGTCTCCCTCCCTCTGTCTGTCTCCCTCCCTCCCTCTGTCTGTCTCCCTCCCTCCGTCCGTCTGTCTCCCTCCCTCCGTCCGTCTGTCTCCCTCCCTCCGTCTGTCTGTCTCCCTCCCTCCGTCTGTCTCCCTCCCTCCGTCTGTCTGTCTCCCTCCGTCTCCCTCCCTCTGTCTGTCTCCCTCCGTCTCCCTCCCTCTGTCTGTCTCCCTCCCTCCGTCTCTCTCCGTCTCCTCCGTCTCCCTCCCTCCGTCTGTCTCCCTCCCTCCGTCTGTCCGTCTGTCTCCCTCCCTCTGTCTGTCTCCTCTCCCTCCGTCTGTCTCCCTCCCTCCGTCTCGTCTGTCTCCCTCCGTCTGTCTCCCTCTCCGTCTGTCTGTCTCCCTCCCTCCGTCTGTCTCCCTCCCTCCGTCTGTCTCCCTCCGTCTGTCTCCCTCCCTCCGTCTGTCTCCCTCCCTCTGTCTCCCTCCGTCTGTCTCCCTCCGTCTGTCTCCCTCCCTCTGTCTCCCTCCGTCTGTCCTCTCCCTCCCTCTGTCTGTCTCCCTCCCTCCGTCTGTCTCCCTCCCTCCGTCCGTCTCCCTCCCTCTGTCTGTCTCCTCTCCCTCTGTCTCCCTCCCTCCGTCTCCTCCGTCTCTCTGTCTCCCTCCTCTGCCTCTCTCCGTCTGTCTCTCTCTCCGTCTCTCTCCCTCCGTCTGTCTGTCTCCCTCCCTCTCTCCGTCTGTCTCGTCTCCCTCCGTCTGTCTGTCTCTCCTCCCTCTGTCTGTCTCCCTCCCTCTGTCTGTCTCCCTCCGTCTGTCTCCCTCCCTCTGTCTCCCTCCCTCTGTCTGTCTCCCTCCCTCCCTCTGTCTGTCCCTCCCTCCTCTGTCTCCCTCCCTCCCTCCCTCTGTCTGTCTCCCTCCCTCTGTCTCTCTCCCTCTGTCTCCCTCTGTCTGTCTCCCTCCCTCTGTCTGTCTCCCTCCGTCTCCTCTGTCTGTCTGTCTCCCTCCCTCTGTCTGTCTCCCTCCCTCCCTCTGTCTGTCTCCCTCCCTCTGTCTGTCTCCCTCCGTCCTCTGTCTGTCTGTCTCCCTCCCTCTGTCTGTCTGTCTGTCTCCCTCCGTCTGTCTGTCTCCCTCCCTCTGTCTGTCTCCCTCCCTCTGTCTGTCTGTCTCCCTCCCTCTGTCTGTCTCCCTCCGTCTCCCTCTGTCTGTCTCCCTCCCTCTGTCTGTCTCCCTCTGCCTCCCTCCGTCTGTCTCCCTCCCTCCGTCTGTCTCCCTCTGTCTGTCTCCCTCCCTCCGTCTGTCTGTCTGTCTCCCTCCCTCTGTCTGTCTCCCTCCCTCCGTCTCTCTGTCTGTCTCCCTCCCTCTCGTCTGTCTGTCTCCGTCTCCCTCCGTCTGTCTGTCTCCCTCCGCTCCCTCTGTCTGTCTCCCTCCCTCCCTCCCTCTGTCTGTCTCCCTCCCTCTGTCTGTCTCCCTCCGTCTCTGTCTCTCTCTCTCTGTCTCGTCTCCCTCCCTCTGTCTGTCTCCCTCCCTCCTCTGTCTGTCTCCCTCCCTCCGTCTGTCTCCCTCCCTCCCTCCGTCTGTCTCCCTCCCTCCCTCCGTCTGTCTCCCTCCCTCCGTCTGTCTGTCTCCCTCCGTCTCGTCTGTCTCCCTCCCTCCGTCTGTCTGTCTCCCTCCGCTCCCTCCCGTCTGTCTGTCTCCCTCCCTCTGTCTGTCTCCCTCCCTCTGTCTGTCTGTCTCCCTCCCTCTGTCTGTCTGCCTCCCTCCCTCCGTCCGTCTGTCTCCCTCCCTCTGTCCGTCTGTCTCCCTCCCTCGTCCGTCTGTCTCCCTCCCTCCGTCGTCTGTCTCCCTCCCTCTCTGTCTGTCTCCCTCCCTCCGTCCGTCTGTCTCCCTCCCTCTGTCCGTCTGTCTGTCTCCCTCCCGTCCCGTCTGTCTGTCTCCCTCCGTCCGTCTGTCTGTCTCCCTCCCTCTGTCTGTCTGTCTCCCTCCCTCTGTCTGTCTCGTCTCCCTCCCTCTGTCTGTCTCCCTCCGTCTGTCTCCCTCCGTCCGTCTCCCTCCGTCTGTCCGTCTCCCTCCGTCTGTCTGTCTCCCTCCGTCCGTCCGTCTCCCTCCGTCCTGTCCGCCTCCCTCCGTCTGTCCGTCTCCCTCCGTCCGTCCGTCTCCCTCCGTCTGTCCGTCTCCCTCCGTCCGTCCGTCTGTCTCCCTCCGTCTCCGTCCGTCTGTCTCCCTCCGTCCGTCTGTCTCCCTCCGTCTGTCCCTCCCTCCGTCTGTCCGTCTCCCTCCGTCTGTCCGTCTCCCTCCGTCTGCGTCTCCCTCCGTCCGTCTCCGTCTGTCTCCCTCCGTCTCCGTCTGTCTCCCTCCGTCTCCGTCTGTCTCCCTCCGTCTCGTCCGTCTGTCTCCCTCCGTCCGTCTGTCTCCGTCTCCCTCCGTCTGTCCGTCCTGTCTCCCTCCCTCCGTCCGTCTGTCTCCCTCCGTCTGTCCGTCTGTCTCCCTCCCTCTGTCCGTCTGTCTCCCTCCGTCCGTCTCCGTCTCCCTCCCTCCCTCTGTCCGTCTGTCTCCCCTCCCTCCGTCTCTCGTCCGTCTGTCTCCCTCCCTCCCTCTGTCCGTCCGTCTCCCTCCGTCTGTCCGTCTGTCTCCCTCCCTCCGTCTGTCTGTCTCCCTCCTCTCTGTCCGTCCGTCTCCCTCCCTCTGTCCGTCTGTCTCCCTCCTGTCCGTCTGTCTCCCTCCGTCTCCGTCTGTCTCCCTCCCTCCGTCTGTCTCCTCCCTCCCTCCGTCCGTCTCCCTCCGTCCGTCCGTCTCCCTCCGTCCGTCCGTCTCCCTCCGTCCGTCCGTCTCCCTCCGTCCGTCCGTCTCCCTCCGTCTGTCCGTCTCCCTCCGTCTGTCCGTCTCCCTCCGTCCGTCCGTCTCCCTCCGTCTGTCCGTCTCCCTCCGTCTCGTCCGTCTCCCTCCCTCTCGTCCGTCTCCCTCCCTCCGTCCGTCTCCCTCCCTCTCTGTCCGTCTCCCTCCCTCCGTCCGTCTCCCTCCCTCCGTCTGTCTCGCTCTCCCTCCGTCTCCCTCCCTCCGTCTGTCCGTCTCCCTCCGTCTCCTCTCCCTCCGTCCGTCTGTCTCCCTCCCTCCGTCCGTCTGTCTCCCTCCCTCCGTCTGTCCGTCCGTCTCCGTCTCCCTCCGTCTGTCTGTCTCCCTCCGTCTCCCTCCGTCTGTCCGTCTCCCTCCGTCTGTCTGTCTCCCTCCGTCTGTCTCGTCTCCCTCCGTCTCCCTCCGTCTGTCTCCCTCCCTCTGTCTCCCTCCCTCCGTCTCCCTCCGTCTGTCCGTCTCCCTCCGTCTGTCCGTCTCCCTCCGTCTGTCCGTCTCCCTCCGTCTGTCCGTCTCCCTCCGTCTGTCCGTCTCCCTCCGTCCGTCTGTCTCCGTCCCTCCCTCCGTCCGTCTGTCTCCCTCCCTCTCCCTCCGTCTGTCTCCCTCCCTCCCTCGTCTGTCTCGTCTCCCTCCGTCCGTCTCCGTCTCGTCTGTCTCCCTCCCTCCGTCTCCGTCCGTCCGCTCTCCTCCGTCCGTCTCCCTCCCGTCCGTCCGTCTCCCTCCCTCCGTCTGTCTGTCTCCCTCCCTCCGTCCGCTCTCCCTCCCCGTCCGTCTGTCTCCCTCCCTCCGTCCGTCTGTCTCCCTCCCTCTCCGTCCGTCTCCCTCCCTCCCTCTGTCCGTCCGTCTCCCTCCCTCTGTCCGTCTCCCTCCCTCCTGTCCGTCTCCCTCCCTCCGTCCGTCTCCCTCCCTCCGTCCGTCTCCCTCCCTCTGTCCGTCTCCCTCCCTCCGTCTGTCGTCCGTCTCCCTCCGTCCGTCCGTCTCTCCGTCCGTCTCCCTCCCTCCGCTCCGTCTGTCTCCCTCCCTCCGTCCGTCTGTCTCCCTCCCTCCGTCCGTCCGTCTCCCTCCCTCTGTCTGTCCGTCTCCCTCCCTCCGTCCGTCTGTCTCCCTCCCTCCCTCCGTCCGTCTCCCTCCGTCCGTCCGTCTCCCTCCCTCCCTCTGTCTGTCCGTCTCCCTCCGTCCGTCCGTCTCCCTCCCTCCGTCCGTCTCCCTCCCTCCGTCCGTCTCCCTCCCTCCGTCCGTCTCCCTCCCTCCGCTCCCTCCGTCCGTCGCCTCCCTCCGTCCGTCTGTCCGCCTCCCTCCGTCCGTCCGTCTCCCTCCCTCCGTCCGCCTGTCTCCCTGCCTCCCTCCGCCCGTCTGCCTCCCTCCGTCCGTCTCCCTCCGTCCGTCTCCTCCGTCTGTCCGTCTCCCTCCGTCCGTCTCCCTCCGTCCGTCTGTCTCCCTCCGTCCGTCCGTCTGTCTCCCTCCCTCCGTCCGTCTGTCTCCCTCCCTCCCTCCGTCCGTCTCCCTCCCTCCGTCCGTCTCCCTCCGTCCGTCTCCCTCCCTCCGTCCGTCTCCCTCCGTCCGTCCGTCTCCCTCCGTCCGTCCGTCTCCCTCCCTCCCTCCGTCTGTCCGTCTCCCTCCGTCCGTCTCCCTCTCCGTCCGTCCGTCTCCCTCCGCTCTGTCCGTCCGTCTCCCTCCCTCCGTCTCCCGTCTGTCCGTCTCCCTCCCTCCGTCTGTCTCCGTCCGTCTCGTCTCCCTCTCCTCTGTCCGTCTCCCTCCCTCCCTCCGTCCGTCTCCCTCCCTCCGTCTGTCCGTCCGTCTCCCTCCCTCCGTCCGTCTCCGTCTCCCTCCGTCCGTCTCCCTCCGTCCGTCCGTCTCCCTCCCTCCGTCCGTCTGTCCGTCTCCCTCCCTCCGTCCGTCTGTCCGTCTCCCTCCCTCTGTCTCCGTCTCTCCGTCCCTCCCTCCCTCTGTCCGTCTCCCTCCCTCCCGTCTGTCCGTCTCCCTCCCTCCGTCCGTCTCCGTCCGTCTCCGCTCCTCTCCGTCTGTCCGTCTCCCTCCCTCCGTCCGTCTGTCTCGTCTCCCTCCCTCTGTCCGTCTCCCTCCGTCCGTCTCCCTCCCTCCGTCTGTCCGTCTCCCTCCCTCCGTCCGTCTCCCTCCGTCCGTCCGTCTCCGTCTCCGTCCGTCTCCCTCCGTCTGTCCGTCTCCCTCCCTCCGTCCGTCCCTCCCTCCGTCCGTCCGTCTCCCTCCCTCCGTCCGTCTGTCCGTCTCCCTCCCTCCGTCCGTCTCCGTCCGTCCGTCCGTCTCCCTCCGTCCGTCTGTCTCCCTCCGTCCGTCCGTCTCCCTCTCGTCTGTCCGTCCGTCTCCCTCCCGTCTCGTCCGTCTGTCTCCGTCCGCTCCGTCTGTCCGTCTCCGTCCTCCGCTCCGTCCGTCCGTCTCCCTCCGTCCGTCTCCCTCCCTCCGTCTCCCTCCGTCTGTCTCCCTCCGTCCGTCTGTCTCCCTCCCTCCGTCGTCCGTCTCCCTCCGTCCGTCCCTCCCTCCCTGTCCGTCCGTCTCCCTCCGTCTCCCTCCGTCTGTCTGCCCTCCCTCCGTCTCCCTCCGTCCGTCTCCGTCCGTCCGTCCGTCTCCCTCTGTCTCCGTCCTGTCTCCTCCGTCCGTCCGTCTCCCTCCGTCCGTCCGTCTCCCTCCCTCCGTCCGTCTCCCTCCCTCCCTCTCGTCTGTCCGTCCGTCTCCCTCTGTCTGTCCGTCTCCCTCCGTCTGTCTGTCTCCCTCCGTCCGTCTGTCTCCCTCCGTCTGTCTGCTCTCCCGTCTCTCTCCGTCCGTCTCTCTCCGTCCGTCTCCCTCCGTCCGTCTCCCTCCGTCCGTCTCCTCCGTCCGTCTCCCTCCGTCCGTCTCTCCTCCGTCCGTCTCCCTCCGTCCGTCCGTCTCCTCCGTCCGTCTGTCTCCCTCCGTCCGTCCGTCTCCGCTCCGTCCGTCTCCGTCCGTCCGTCTCCGTCCGTCTCTCCTCCGTCCTGTCTCTCTCCGTCCGTCTCTCTCCGTCCGTCTCCGTCCGTCTCCCTCCGTCCGTCTCCGTCCGTCTCCTCCGTCCGTCCGTCTGTCTCGTCCGTCCCTCCGTCCGTCCGTCTCCCTCCGTCCGTCTCGTCTCCGTCCGCTCTCCGTCTCCGTCCGTCCGTCTCCGTCTCCGTCCGTCCGTCCTGTCTCGTCTCCCTCCGTCCGTCCGTCCGTCCGTCCCTCCCTCCGTCCGTCTCCGTCCGTCTGTCTCCGTCCGTCCGTCCGTCCGTCCGTCTCCGTCCGTCCGTCTCCGTCCGTCCGTCCTCCGTCCCCGTCCGTCCGTCTCCGTCCGTCCGTCTGTCTCCGTCCGTCCGTGTCCGTCCGTCCGTCCGTCCGTCCGTCTCCGTCCGTCTCCCTCCGTCCGTCCCTCTCCGTCCGTCTCGTCTCCGTCCTCTCCGTCCGTCTCTCTCCCGTCCGTCTCCGTCCGTCTCTCTCCGTCCGCTCCGTCCGTCTCCCTCCGTCCCGTCCGTCTCCCTCCGTCCGTCCGTCTCTCCCTCCGTCCGTCTGTCGTCCCTCCCTCCGTCCGTCCGTCTCCCTCCGTCCGTCCGTCTCCCTCCGTCCGTCCGTCTCCCTCCCCGTCTGTCTGTCTCCCTCCGTCCGTCTCCCTCCGTCCGTCTCCCTCCGTCCGTCTCCGTCTGTCTCTCCTCCGTCCGTCTCCCTCCGTCCGTCTGTCTCCGTCCGTCCGTCTCCGTCCGTCTCCCTCCGTCCGTCTGTCTCCCTCCGTCCGTCCGTCTCCGTCCGTCCGTCTCGTCTCCGTCCCGTCTCCGTCTGTCTCTCTCCCTCCCTCCGTCTCCCTCCCTCCGTCCGTCTCCTCTCCGTCCGTCTCCCTCCGTCCGTCTGTCTCGTCCGTCCGTCTCTCTCGTCCGTCTCCTCTCGTCCGTCTCTCCCTCCGTCTCTCTCTCCATCTCCCTCTCGTCTCTCTCTCCGTCTCCCTCCCTCCGTCTCTCTCTCCGTCTCTCCCTCCGTCTCCTCTCTCCGTCTCCCTCTCCGTCTGTCTCTCTGTCTCTCTCCTCTGTCTCGTCTCTCTGTCTCTCTCTCCGTCTCTCTCTCCGTCTCTCTCTCCGTCTCTCTCTCTCCGTCTCTCTCCTCCGTCTCTCTCTCTGTCTCCCTCGCTCTCTCCGTCTCCCTCGCTCTCTCCGTCTCCCTCTCTCTCTCCGTCTCCCTCTCTCTCGTCTCCGTCTCCCTCTGTCTCCCTCTCTCGTCTCCCTCTCTCTCTCTCCGTCTCCCTCGTCTCTCTCCGTCTCCCTCTCTCTCTCCGTCTCCCTCTCTCCCTCCCTGTCTCCCTCTCTCTCTCCTGTCTCCCTCTCTCTCCCCGTCTCCCTCTGTCTCTCCGTCTCCCTCTCTCGTCTCCCTCTCCGTCCCCCCCTCTCTCTCCCCTCTCCGTCTCCCTCCCAGGCCTGAGCACTCCCTGGCCTTGGCTCAACTCTCTGACTACAGGCTGGCGGGAAACATCACGTCACAGGCTCTTAACGCACACCCTCACCGGCTCTCACTCCCTGCTGCCCTCCGTCACCTCTGCCATCTCACCGGCTCTCACTCCCCTGCTGCCCTCCGTCACCTCACCCGGCTCTCCTCCCTGCTGCCCTCCGTCACCCTCGCCATCTCACGGGCTCTCACTCCCTGCTGCCCTCCGTCACCTGCCACCTGGCTCTTTCTCACACCCTGCTGTCCTCTATCATTCTCGGTCACCTCGCCCCGGCTTGTGTGGCAGCCCGGGCTGAGACAGCTTCCCGGAGCACACACACAGCCGCATTCCAGTGCCCAACAGGTCTTTAAAGACCATTTGCATGACTAGCGAGGCTTTGTTGTATTTCCACCTCTTCTTAGCGCCCCTGCAGCTCCCACTCGCGAAATCGCCCGGCCCCTATAGAGCCCAGAGTCTGTGTTTGCTGACACTCTGGAAAAAAAAAGAAAAAAAAAGCAGGTGCGATGTCTGCAAGGTCCGCGGGCCGCCAAGGAAGGCTTGCCGCGCCGCTGGTGGCCCGCGGGCCGCCTTATAGTTACCCCTGCCTTAGAATATCCCCAGGCGTCAGACTGGATCCGGAGACAGTTGTCATCAGTGCACCCCTGCACGTCGGTAGGGGAGTCGTGCGGCTCCGCGTCTGTCGTTGACGTCGCGGGCGCTGCTTGGACGCCGCCCACAGCGCGCTGACGTTCGTTCTGTACCACGACTTTCCGCGCCAGGAGCATGCAGAGCCATGCAAGATACTGACCACTGGTGCATTGAAACTAGGGCCCTGAAAGGATGACCTTAACCCTAGAAATCAGTTCGCAGAGACGGGGGAGGATGGAGGTGGGGGCGGTAGGGAATCTGTCACTACTAATGTTTCTTACAGATATATCGTTGCCGAAGGTACTAGTAACTGCATCTGAAAGAAACGCATGGTGAATAGATTCCTTACCTATAGAGCAGAATACCCCAGCAATACCAGCCGGTGGTGGGTCTGCGAGGACACAAGATCACCACCAGAAAGTCACACGGAGAACAGAACGGCCAAAGAAGTTCGTCTCTCCGGACTTGGCTGTCCAGGAAGTAATGTTTGGTATACGTGTGCAGCGAGGCCCACGTGGCTGCCTGACATATGTCTTGCAGGGGACACCACGTCCCAATGCAGTAGTGGCTACAGTAGCTCTGGTGGAATGAGCACGCAGCCCCACCGGAGGATTTCTTTTTAGCCAAAGAGTAACAGGCACACATTGACACAAGACAACCCAGCGGGAGATGGTTCTCTTATGGACCGCCCGACCTTTCTTGGTGCCAAGCGTAGCCAACAAAAAAGCTGGTCATCCACCCCGGAACTGCCAGTGATGCGGTTAAGATAAAAAAACGCACGTTTTGGGTCCCGAACGGTGGAGCCGCTCTTCCTCTCTCGAAGGATGCGGAAAAAAGGTGGGCAAAGGTAATAGTCTGCCCAATGTGAAAGGCCGTAACCGCTTCTGGCAAAAAGGAAGGGCCAGGGCCTGAGCACAGCGCTTGTCCGGATGGACTGAAAGGAAAGGAGGCTTACAAGAAAGAGCCTGGAGCTCACTCACCCGCCTGGCGGAAGTGATTGGCCACCAGGAAGAAGCAGTCTTTAACGTCAAAAGGCAGAGAGAGGGACAGTTGTGAGAGGTGGCTCAAAGGAGGGCGCCACATCAAGTACGTTAGAACCAGATTCACGAGTCCCACTTGAGGGGCATCACAAAAGGAATAGGAGGAAAAAGGATTGAGTAATGCCTTTAAGAGAACCTAATATTTACAACAAGGGACTTGAAAGAGGGCTGATCAGGGAGCCTGAGAAAGGCCGAAATAGCTTAGAGAAAGCTATTGCCCTTGGTAGTGCCCAGAGCAGAGCCCCTGCCGGGACCAAAGAAAGAAGGAACAGTAGAGACACTCAGAAGAGAGGGCACAAAGGGGATCCCCAGCCTTTGCTGTGCACCATGCCACAAATTTGTTCCACTGCCAGGCGTATACCACCTTGGTAGGGGACGCATGGCTGCCAGAAAAAGCGTCACCAAACTTCACGAGGCAAGTCGAAGGGAATCAACTGCCGCCGCTCAATCTCCACGCAAGAGGTGGAGGCTGGACAGGTTCGGGTGGAGGACCGTCCCTGCTGCTGCCGACACAAGATCCTCCCGAAGAGGCGGCGAGTCGGATCGGGGGATCGATGCCTGAGACTTGAGCAGCTCGGGATACCCATACTCTTCGAGCCCAGTCCCGGCGAGCCACAAGGATGACTTGGGCCCGGTCGCGCCTGATCTTCTTTATGCACTCTGGGCAGAAGTGGTATAGGCGGAAGGGCGTACAACAGACTCGCAACTCCACTCGCGACGGCAAGCGTCGCCGGCGAAGATGCCGCCTCGGAAATTCCAACGCGCAGAACTGATGACATTGCGCGTTCTCTTCGGTGGCGAATAGATCTTAGCCAAGGCCCTCCCCACTGCTGAAAGAGACCTTCGCGCCACCTCCGAGTGAAGAACGCCATTCGTGATCGAGCATGCACCTGCGGCTGAGTTCGTCACCGCCCTGGCGTTCCAGAGAACCTGCCAGGTGTTGAACCACCAGGGACATGCCCTGATGTTTCCAGCCATGTCCAGGAGACGCAGAGCCTCCTGACAAAGGGTCCACGACCCCACCCGCCTTGTTTGTTGCAGTACCCGCTGGCGGTGGTGTTGTCCGTGGGCACCTGCACTACTCTCCCCTTGACAGAGGGGAAGGAATGCTTTCAGTGCAAGCCTGATCACCCGCAGCTCCAAAGGTTGATATGGAGCCGGGACTCCGCTGGAGACCCGGGGGCCTCTGATCTACGCCTCTCCCATGTGGCCGCCCCATCCCAGGAGGGACGCATCCGTCACCACTGTGAACTCCGGTTGGGGAAGGGAGAGGGATCTGCCATTGACCCAATGCTGGTCCGTGAGCCACCACTGCAACTGTCGTGCAGTGCCCTCCGAGATCTGGGCAGTGATCGGACAGGTTTCCCTGATGCTGCGCCCACTGGAACTTCAGGTCCCCACTGCAGAGCCCGCATGCGCCACCTGGCATGATTGACCAGCAGGATGCAGGAGGCCATGAGGCCCAGCAGCCTCAGAGTCACTCCTGATGACCGAAACCCAGGACAAGAGGCTGAAGGAATGGGAATCAGAGCCCGAATGTCCCGGGACTCGCTGTTCGGGAGGATAGACCCGAAACTGCGCCGTGTCCAGAACCGCTCCGATAAGAGGAGCTTCTGGGAGGAATCAGGTGCGACTTCGGCACATTGATGGAGAACCCCAGCAAGTGCAGGAGGTCGTCCGTGGTCTGGAGGTGGGGAGACGACTGTCCTGGGGCGAGCCCGCCTTCAGCAACCAGTCGTCGAGATGAGGGAAGACTGAGACCCCTGATCGGCGCAGGTGAGCTGCGACCACCGCCATCACCTTGGTGAACACCCGAGGGCGCTGGTAAGGCCAAGGGAGCACGGTAGAAGCTGAAGAGTGCTCGTGGCCTACCATGAACCGTAGAGTAGCACAGCCTGTGGGCTGGCAGGACAGGGATGTGGAAATAGGCGTCCTGCAAGTCCCGCGCCACCATCCAGTCTTGTGGGTCGAGAGCAGACAAGACCTGAGGCTCGAGTGAGCATCTTGAACTTCTCTTTGTGGAGGAGCGATTGACGTTCCCCGGAGGTCCAAGATAGGACGCATGGGCCTTTGTCCTTCTTGGGCACCACAAAGTAGTGGGAATAGCAACCACGACCTGCGCCGTGCGTCGGGCAGCAGCTCGGTGGCCCCCATGGCCAAGAGGGCACGCAGCTTCCTGCTGAAGAAGCACCAAGTGATCCCCCGACATGTGGTGGTAGTGAGGGTGGCATGGCTGGGGGGGTAGTCTCAAAGGGAGGAGGTAGCCCCCTGCGGACTATCTCTAAAACCCACCTGTCCGGAAGTGATGTGGTGCACCAGTGGGGGAGGTGATGGCGGACGCCTGCACGTTCCCACCGGCATGTGATGGACCTGAAAGTTCCGGGCCAGGAAGGTTTGGAGGCAGAGGTAGCAGGGAGTGGTGGTGAGTGGCGCCTTTGTCCCGCCACGGCGGGCCGCGTCCGCGCTGGGATGACTGTTGCGCCGGCCTGTGGCTCTGTTGCGGAGCACGCTGCGGGCGCCCCTTCCTGTGCCACGAAAGGAAGCGACCAGCGGGAGGCGGAGGAGGGCGGACTGCCCGGCGAAGTCCCAAGGACTTGGCCGTAGCCCGCGGAGTCCTGCAGCCCGCTCCAACGCGCTGTCCGCTTTGTCGCCGAAGAGCGGCAGCGGCCATCAAAGGGCATGTCCATAAGGGTGTTTTGGACATCCCCTGAAAATCCAGTGGTTCTCAACCAGGCATGGCGGCGAACCGCCACCGTCGTTGCAATGGATCTGCCCAGTGAGTCGGCAGTGTCTAGACCACAGCGGATCATGAACTTGGCTGCGTCTCTCCCCTCTGCAACAGCCTGGGCGAGAGCAGGCCGGGACCTCCTCCGGACACTGAGACCGCGCGTTCGCCGCCCGTATCCCACAGGCAGTGGTAATAACGGCCCAGGAGGCTGTGCGGTGTTCACCCGGACCACAGCGCAGAGCTGGTGGAAGAGAAAATCTTCTTCCCAAACTGATCCAGCTTCTTGGATTCCCCTGGCCGGTGGGGCGGAAGGGAAGGGCGGACGAGGGGAAGCAGGAGGCTTGGACAGCCAAGCTCTCCGAGGGTGGGATGTTGGGAGAGAGAGAAAATGGGATGTCACCCGGAGCCGGGCGATGGCGTCGGGCCACGTTCCTGTCCCACAGGAGCCCTGTGGTGGGCCTGGTACCAGTGCCCAAAGAACGTCCGGGAGGCTTCATTAAGGGAGCAGCAAGCGGCTCTGCAGAAGTAGCTGCTGGCTGAGGCACCTCTGTCAGGAGGTTGAGTCTAGCCGGCCACAGTAGGGAGCTGGAGGTGTGAGGGCCTCCGCCGCCCTACGCAGCACCACTGCGTAACTGGCTCCCTCCTCCGTAGCCACGGTAGGAGGAGACAGCCTCTGCCGCTGGTCTGGTGAGGAGTGTCCAGACCACTGGCGTCCCCAGTTCCCCCTCAGCCCAGTCCTGTTCAGACTTGCAGGCTGCAGCGAGAGGTCGTCCGGCCCCTCCCAGTCCTCCTCTTGCTCCTCAGGCTGTTCAGCAGGCCGAGAAAATAAGGAGCAGGGACATGGGGATAGAAATCCCCAAACGGCGTCGAAGAGCCGGCAGCGACCGGCCGCGGACCGGCTGCTCAGCGCGTCCCGCTCCGGGGCTGAGGCTGGGGTCGACATCGTCCCGAGGAGCGGGCGAGGCGTCCCAGGGTCGGTGCCGGGGTGGGGTCGGCCTCGGTGGAGGCGTAGCGGAGGTCAGCCGGCGTCGACCCGGGAGGCCAGGCCTGGATCCAAGGGTGTCCTCGCGGCACCGGAGCGATCGCGGCGCCCGGAGCCGCCGGCGATGGCGCGAGGACACCCATGCGGGCCCGCGAGCCCGGCGCACCGGCCCGGGAGTCCCGGTGTGCCCCAAGGCGAGCCATGGCCGTGCAGAGAGTCCCTGTATCTGGGCCGGGTCGCCGGCGACCCCGGGAAGAGGCGGGTCGTCGGGCGGTGACTCCATGGACTCTGCCGGAGCCGCGGGGGGGTGGCACCACCCGTACCCTCAGCCGCGTAGCGCGACCGGCGAGGAAGTCGAAGAGCGATGGCGTTTCTTCGACTTCTTGTGCTCACGCCTTACCTGGCACAGAGTGCGAAGGCTTCGATCTCGGCGATCGTCGATGGTGACTCCGCGCCACGGTCCCTCGACCTCCCTCTGGACCGGGACCTGTCACGGCAGCGGAGCCGGCTGCCGGGCTTCAGCCGCTTTCGGGACCGCTCCTGCAAAGACTTCGGAGCCATGGACCGGCAGTCGGGGGCACGACATGAGGTCGTGGTCGCGCCCAGGCAGAAGAGATACGCGCGGTGCCCGGGTCCGTCACCGACATCATCCGATGACAGTCCTCGCAGGATTTCAAAACCGGGCATCCTAACTGCACCAGGAATCGATATCGACTCGAAAAAGGGTGAGAAAAGATCTCAAAACGTAGTAAAAAAAGACTAGGGGTGCCGCTCTCTCCGGATCTGCGCTTGCTGGCGCGGAAAAGAAAGAACTGACGTCAGCGCGCGTGGGCGGCGTCCAAGTAGCACCCGCGACGTCATCTCGGCGACCACGGCGCCTCGGCCACGGACGCGGAGCCGCACGACGCCAGGGGTACTGCTGACGAAAACTTTCCGGAACCAGTCTGACGCCTGGGGATATTCTAAGGTAAGGAATCTATCACTATGTGTTTCTTTCAGATACA